>JAUMHI010000069.1:203517-232254 GCA_032359435.1 Enteromius unitaeniatus
TCTTACCCTCTTGCTTGAGGGTGTCAATGATGGCCTTCTGGACAGCAGTCAGGTCGGCAGTCTTACCCATGATTGCGATTTTGAGTAATGAACCAGGCTGGGAGTTTTTAAAAGCCTCAGGAATCTTTTGCAGGTGTTTAGAGTTAGTTGAATCAGATGATTAGGTTAATAGCTTGTTTAGAGAACCTTTTCATGATATGCTAATTTTTTGAGATTTTGGGAATTTTTGAGAATTTTGGGTTTTCATGAGCTTTATGCCAAAATCATCAATATTAAAACGATAAAAGGCTTGACATTACTTCAGTTGTGTGTAATGAATCTAAAATATGTGAAAGTCTAATGTTTATCAGTACATTTCAAATAATAAAGTTCATTATTTTCTGGAAAGGACCTGTATTTATTGACCTCACTGTATATAGTACAGCAGGTAAAATAAGTACTGAGCACACCAGTTTATCCTCAGTAAATATATCTCTCAAGCTGTTGGCTTAATTTTTAACCAAAGTAATCCATACATGCAAAGAAAACAAAACAAATAAGATCAGAAATTAGGTTAAGTGTAATAAAATGGAGTGACACAGGGAAAAAGCATTAAACACATGAATATAGGGAGGAAAGCCAATACTCCAATTGGCAACTGAAAACAGTAATTGGAAAGCAATCCTGCCTCTCGTGAGTGGAAGTTATTTATTTAAAAAAAATAAAATAAATAATAATAATAATTGGCTTCAGTCACAATATCTACAGTACCAGGATGATGAAGATGAAACAAGGGTGCACATTTCAGAAAGACACTGATGTCAAACACGGCAATAAAACAAAGAAAATAAAGCTGTTAGAACAGCCAGACCATCACCTGACTTCAATTCAACAGAAAAAAAGGAATTAAGAGTTCCTAGAAGAGACCCACAGAACCTTTAAGATTTGAAGACTTTGTACAAAAGCCTTTGTTGTAAACTGGACGCGTGTGTGTTCTTCAGTACTTTTTCTGTGTCATTCCAAATAACTCTCTGAACTCATTTGTTGTGTGCATGGTTTACTTGGGTTTTTCCTCAACATCTGGTGAGAATTTCATGTCAACAGCAACTTTAGAAATATATTTATCGTCAAACTGTTGAGGTACTCGATACTACTTTTACCTGCTGTAAGTGTGTGTAGAACAGGACTGCAAAAGGTGGCAGTGGCACATCAGTCAGCTGACTAATTTCAGGCTGCTGGTTAGTTTGGTAGTTCTGAGTGTCACTGTCATTTGTCCATGCTGAAGTGAGCTGGTTCCCAGAGTTCCTAAGGGTTGTGTGCTCCCGGACCCGTATTCGTTGCTCAGTAACACTGGTGTGTTGGTGAATGTTTCAGGATGGAGATGTCATCGCCCCTGAGCTTACCCCGCTCAAGCGGGACTGGAACACGCTAGAGCAAGATGACGAGGACAGCGATGGCAGCGATGAGGACCATCGCCCTGGGACGAGAGAGGAGACGCCCAGAAAGGCTGGGAATGTGAAGGTTAACCTCTTTCAGGCTCAGGAGAAGCACAGACTCTGAGAACACTGTGAATGATTGAGCATGTGGAGATTATCTCCCAGATTGCTTACGTTGATTTTATTTTCAGCTTTATCATCATGTTCATAGCCAGGGTTTTAATGCAACCTGTACCTCTGACAATCCAGAATGAATGTCTCTCTCCTCCATCTATCATGTTTCGGTGCAGATGGAAGCGTTTTGGCATTCCTTTTCTTTTATATTTATTTAAAACTTTTTTTATCAGGGACTTGCTGTTACTTTTTTTTCTTCTGTTAATCAGCCCTCCTCTCTCTCAGTGTGTAAACATTTCACATCTCGCATAAATTCACACAAGAACCTAAATGCAAGGTTTTTCAATTTCTTTCCTTATATGATGGGCTAGATTAGTTAATGTCATGAATATGAAGGTTTTATGCATGTTTATGACAACTGTCATTAAGTGTCATTCAGTTATGTCATTTTTAATGCAAAGATGACAGTTTGAGATGTTCGTTGTGACAACTTGACATTACATAGAATATTTATTTTCTTCTTTTCTTTATTTTATATTGTCTGTCATAAAATAATTTGACAGAATTTCGACACTTAATGACATTTTAATGACAAATTGAAGCCCACAAGATCCAGGGCCAACCTCTCCCACCTTACATATGCCTAAACCCACCCATCTCCACCCTCTAGATGCAGCGATAAACAATTCCAAATCAACTTTTTCCTCATACACCTTTAAACAGCCGCTGACCTGAACGTTAGTTTCAGCAGCACGATTGAGAGATCTGTGTAATTGTTGAAAGTATTAATGAATATAGCAGTCATCATCTGAGCCGCTGAAGACAGACACATCCTCGATGTGTGCACAAATCATTTGTGATCTTGCTTCATGTACAGAAGCGGAGAGTATAAGGTTTTTTTATGAATGTTTGCAAATTGCCTTCTAATGTTCTAGTTAGGCTGAAGTTTTAAGTCTGCTCCTCACTTCATGGAAAAGAGGGGCGGGGTCAGCAGAGCTCATTAGCATTTAAAGTAACAAGGGCTAGCATGGCTTAATTCAAACACAGCTGATTTTGACTGGGTAAAATTTCTCAATAATAGTGTAAAAAAACACCTTCTTTACCCAAAGTATGGTATTGACTTTTTATTAAGAAAGAATCATATCAGCTTGCGGAAAATGGGCACCTAGTGACCTCTTTAAATCTTCTTTGTCTGATGTGATTCAACTTGTTTCGGGTATATGAGTAACGCCATACCAGTGTAATTGAGTGTGTATAATTGTATTTGTGAGTGGATATGTCCTGAATGTAGCCCCTTCCTAGCTTTTATTTGACATATTTGCCGTGTTAGTGGCATTCCAAAAGTAACAGAGGCCAGCAGGTAAACCTCGCTCCCCTGATCTCAAAAAGAGGTGCTCTAGCCTCCCACGCCAGAGACCCGATTGAATGTATTAAGAAGTGGTGTCTTTCAAAGGCCTTAAAGCTATAATTAAATTTACATGGAATGTATACAGATATTACAAAGTAAAAAGTGTCACACATTGTTTTCTGCATAATCGATGTGATTTTATTTGGTTGTATTTGGTGGCACTGCGGCGCTCGACTCGTCACATTTCCACTGCATCCATCACGACCGTCGTCTCTCACACAGGCTGTGATGCTTTCAAATACCACTCTTGACTACATTTTTATTCTCATTTTAGTGTTTCGATTTACAATTAGAAAGCAGAGGTAAGAAGAAAGAAGCTTACATACAATATGGAGATATCCCACAGAGCCAGGAAGGATGGTGACGTGCTTTAGGTCTTTCACAGCTCATCGTATAAAGCCATGCTCAGCAATCCCACCCGTTTTCATCAAGTCCTTTTTGTAGGAAAATAGATTTTAATGCGTACACAGGCTACATACTCTTACATACATTTGTTGAAAATATTCCTAGTATTTAATTTGATTTGAACCAGGCGTTTGATCAGTACAATTCAGGATGCTGTGGCGTACACGAGAGAAGACAGATGAGTGAACTCAAAGCCAGAATTACTGTCTGAAGATCTTTCTTCTCATTCTGTTATAAAACATCACAAATGTCTTTAGACGTGATGTCCGAAAACTGCAGGCCCATCATAACATCACCCCCCCCCCCTCAAAAAGGCTTTTAATAAAATTCACAATAGTCATTCAGAAGAAAAAAAAAATTGCATTTTACTTCTGACTTGTTCTCTAAACTAAAGATCAGATAATAAAAGAAGCATAATAATAGCACTAAATCTAATAATAAAGTGTTAAATGTGAAAACATACTAAACAAAAGATGACTTACATTTAGAAGATGAACCATCAGTTTGTTCTCTTCGACTACATCGATTCAGAAAGAACAATTGATGACATGAGACAAATGTGTGATATATTATATTGTACGACTGTTATTGTTAGTAATAATTGACTGTACATAATTGATGTTTGAGTGTTAATATTTGCAAGCTGCCGGACGGATGACACAGGGTTCAGCGTTACAGCAGAACGACATCAACTAGCCTAGCACTACATCTCATGCGGTGTTATTTGCTGCAGGAAATCAGTTTTTGTTGCTGTTTTTTTTTTTCTTTTAAAAATATACGTTAGTGTCAAGATCACAAAATTTGGCTTTACTGCAGCGGCTGTATGTACTTCAAAGGGATCTAACATAAGAAATTGCATCAAAAACACCATTATTTTAAAAACGTAACACACGTGGGCAACAATACAAACCATACACAGTTAAAAGCCCTGAACTTTGATTATTAAGACAGAGAGAGAGACACATGGCAGATTATTAATGTTCATACATACTGTTTTATAAAACATGAATTCATAAAAAGAAATGCATTCAAAGCAAAACAAAAATATAATATGAATTAAATAAAACATGATAACATTAACCAAATATATTATAAAAAAAAAATATATGGTGTATATACATATATTTCATATATTTAAAAAAAGTAAGAATATGAATAATACAAAAACAATACGTCAAACAATGTAACCGTGAATGGAAAAAGAATGTCTCCAAACCGTAATTAATAGAAAAAGATTTTCGCTTTTCAGCCTTTAAAACCTGACTTCTGTTGACTGCTGTGATTTCAGCTGATGTATTTGATATAAGGCATTGTTCAGAGAGGCAGCAAAATCACTTTGTTCTGGTTTAGTCTGAACAAAACAAAACAATCTGGAAATGCATCTTAGCCTGTTCTGACTGAAACACTGACTACACCGTCTAAAGAGTCCCACTGACCGTTTAAATCCTACAGATCTCATCTTCAAAACAAATCAGATTTGTGTCTGTCCTATCTCAAACGGCCTTTCCCCCGCTTGTGTCTGTTGTCTATCATACCTTCTGCAGAATTTCAGCGAGAGAACTGGAGGGAGAATTTACAGTTCAAACATCGCTTGAAGCAGCGAACTGAGCATTGTAAACAGTTTTCAGTGCTTGGATGGAATGTTAGAAGCAACTGTCCTGGACATTATTTGTGTCTGTTGGATGCATGTGTCGTTATAATGCGAGAGTGAAGCTGGCGAGGTTTGCGGATGTCATTTCTTGCATCATATACTAATGACTGTCTGTCCTGAAATCAATATACCATCAGGGCCCCTCATTCAAATGGTCAAAGATGTGTGCGTGTGGCGGTGGAGCGTTAGTTTGGACCCAGGAATCCCGTCACAGATGTGGGAAAGCTGATGCTGGGCGGAGGCATGTTGGGATTGATGGGAGAGGTGGTGCCCGAGCTCCCATGAGTGCCGTGACCATTTGGATCTCTGCGTCCGCTGTACTGGCCGATGAAGGAGCCGTCCTCGTTAAACTGAATGTCGACACTGTCTCCGTAGTCAGCTAGACTGTCGCTGCTGCTGCGCTTGCTCTCGCAGACTGACTGTTTACTGATGGAGCACTTCTCCATATCACTGAAGGAGATACAGAGCAGATGCTTGGATTACAGTCGGACAGAAAATGAGAGCAGAGTCACGACACAGTTAATGAGAGAAAGCTGTACTTACCTCTCCAGAGATCTGTATGTGTGAGCGCAAGTATGGATGAAGCAGAGACAAACAATCAGTGTTAGATGTTAGCCAGGTCCAGATTACATTATGCCATTATTAAATTATTGGGATTGCTAGACAAGTGCTTAACAAACTCATTTTTGGGATAATCTCAAATTTGACCAAAATGTGAAATTTCCAAAAAAAATAATTGCCCCTTGCCAGCAGGGGGTCTCTCTCTCTCTCTCTCACACACACACACACACACACACACACATATATATATATAATTACACTGGGCAAGTAGAGCCACCTGAGCTCCACAATGCATTAAGTATGAATGGGACACAGCAGTGCAAGGGCTTGCATGTTCACCGTCAGATCCTAGAAGGGAGTGGTGGGAACTTTAGGCATGTATGGGGTCTTAACTGGCCCGATTTCAAAATGAAAAGGCCTGCAGGTCTTTCACCTTCTTTATGAAAGTGAGCATGATCAGAAGAGCAAGGGACAACTGACTTGATCAGCTTAAAAGGGAGCCTTCTGTAGTCCAGCAAGGATCATGCACAGAGAGATCCTAAGAGGGGATGAGATGTGGTCTTGGAAGATTGAACCTCCTAGGCTCTTCTCAGGAAACATTTGATTAGGTTGTGCTTCCTCAAGGACCAGTCAACTGGTGTAGGGACAGCCTTCTCTCCAACCTTTCCTGCTGAGAGGGAAGCACCATCTCCTGCAGAAAGGGGGTTTTCCCTGATCTTTCACAGGGTCTCTTTAAGGAGGCTCATTGGAGAAAATGCACACTTGCATTGACTCTGGGACCTACTCTGAAGTATAATCTATAGTTATAATCTATAGGTATATGAAGTATACCCTGAAACAGCACATAAAACCAGTGTAAGGCAAGCAGAACCACTAGCACTCGGATGCAGCTGATATTCCACTGCACTTCTTGTCCACGAGCCTGAAGGTGTGTGCCCATAGCAATCAGCGTCCCAGGAGTACAGCATGTACCATGAGCGCTCAGACTGACCTGAAATTTGCTCCGCAATTTACAGTGAAAAGTTGTTTAAAATTACTTTATTGCTTAATGCTTGTAAAGCATTTGCTGCATGGATAAAAAATAGGTCAATATAATTCACATCAGACATTTAAACAGAACAATATACAAACTATACAAAGTTTTACATATTCCATTATGATTTGTGTTTTAGTTTAAATTGTGTAGCTACAATTATAAAATAAAACAATATTATCAGGCCTGTTTTAAGCTTTGCCTTATTTTTATAATTTCGAGGATTTTTATATTTAAACGACTGGCCATCTCTACATTGGACGTGTTCCTTCAGAGAGAAATGCATCTTAACAGATAAGAGTTTTTACTTTCGATTTGAATTAGGCTGTTTCATTTTAAAATCATTTAAACCTTTCTATATAGAGATGCATCATATCTGTCCGTCAATTCTCTGAGTTTGTCTTCGTCATTGTGACGGCAGAAACCGTGTTATTTTAAATTTTGTTGATAATGGGAAGGTACACAAATAAATGTAGACCCGTTTCATTTCCCGATTATGTATTACTTTATTAGCAACAATTACAGCATATTTCATTTGTTTCCATGGAAAAATTCAATGCCAGCGACGACGCAGAGCGTGTCCTGCGCTCTGTAGCTTCTGTTGATAAGCGTCTTACAGCACACATTTAGGTTAAACATTTAAGCTAGCATCGTTTGCCATATTTTTTTTCAGTGGAACTGAGTTAGATTCCTTCATGAATCAGAACTAACTAGGCACACTAACTTCATATTAATCCAAGCCAACTTGCCTGTCAAGCTATCAGGGGTAGAAGCTGGGCCAAAGAAATGGTTTATGGTGAGGTAAGATTGAGAAATGCCCTTAAGTCAATCGTTGCAAACCAATCCTGGGGTCAAATTAATAATAAGTGTTTCTGTGTCAACACCCCAGTCTCCACACAAGCATCACCAAAGGTACGACTGATGTAGCTGCATGATTTTCATGGATTGCAGGTGCAAGGCACTTGGCCTACACCACTGTGAGCTATCAAAGCCAAAGCTGAGGTTAGATTAAAGGCTTTGAAAAGTAGTCCTAGATGATTCCTCCAAGTGGCAGTGTTTGCAGCAGAGATGCGCTGCAACCACACTCTCCACCTGGGGAGCTTCCACATACCCCTCGTATGTCAAGCCATCAAGGGTCGTAAGAAAGGAAGAGCACAGGCATGTAGGGTAGCTTTCATGCTTCGGTGAGCAAAATAAAATGAACAATTTTACTTGTTTGTGCGTACTAAATATTTATCACGTACAAGTACAGTATACCAAGTACAAAGTGTACCAAGTATTAATTACTATGTACAGATACTGTAAGGACTGCCTGTTTATACCCACTTGTCCGAAAGCACTACACATTTACCATGAATATAGATTAGCAAGTGTGATACTGATGTTATACACAACAGGTCAGTAATAAGAACTTAATATTGTTATATTTTAGACACAATAATGTGTATTTTACATTATAATAAAAATCAATTGTATTTATTATATACTGTTATATGATATAAACTATACCCAAAATAAAAAAATTAAAAAAAGATTGCACTTACTTGTACTCTCCAAACTCTCCATCTTTCATTTTGCGGTCCCCGTTGACCTGATCCTCCTCTTTATCTTTTACTGAAATACAAAAACAAAATAAAAATTACATTCTAACAAATAGTTAAAAAGACAATTCTTATGCGCATGAGCTGTGTTTTCCGATTGACATGGTCCCTACACAGTGTCCGTTAAAGTTTACTTCACTTCGGAACATTCATTCACCGATTTGTGCCGTAAATAAGTGAATACGATTTAAATTACGTCTCGCACACTTAAATGCACTTCGAACTGGAATCATGGCGGAATATTCGGTGATGTCCACTTCGCAGTGCGCATACGGTCAAACAGAACAAATGACAAGAGAAACATACGAAATGTGCAGAGCGGGGAGGCGTGAGGACCAGGATTGAGAACCGCTGCTGTACATAGGGGCTTCTGGTAAGGGGTTCAATCAATCAATCACCGTTATTTATATAGCGCGTTTTACAATACAGATTGTTTCCAAGCACTGAACATTATCAGATCGGAGAACAGAGTGTCAGGAATGTTTAATGACCAGATTAAACACTATGGACCGGTTTCCCAGATAGGGATTAGATTAAGCCAGGACTAGACCTTTGCTGATTTAGGACATTTAAGAATTTTTAGAAACATGTCTTACAAAAATGCAGTGGTTCCCAAACACATTCCTGAAGGAACTGCACATTTCGTATCTCTCCTTTGTCTGACACACACATTTCGGGTCTTGGAGTATCTACTAATGAGCTGATGAGCTAAATCAGGTGTGTCTGATTGAGGAGACATGGAAAACATGCAGTGTTGGGGGACCTCCAGGAACAGGGTTGGGAACCACTGATCTATGTGATATGGACCACTTGTTATCTTGACAAAATTCTTCTGGTTTTCAACAATATGTCAGATGAAACACAAGAAACACTAATATATTGGACATTTATCATGGGAACATATCCAATGCTCATATTGCAAAGGTTAATAGCAATTTCCAACAATGCACTGCAGCAAGCAAGCCTTTAACCAAGGTGGTGAGACTTTGGTTTCCTGAGAATGTGGAGATATTGAATGACTGTATTCTCTGTGCTCATGGGCCAAGCATTGATAGGCATAATGAAATCAATTCTGCATATGTCAATCTGTGTAGATTATGTTATATTAGATAACCTAATCCTACAGGTAAAGCAAAACATTTATTATAATACCAGTTTAAAGAAATCAAGTATTGGGGTGTACAAAAACAGATGCCTTTAAACTGTAATGGGAAGCTGTGTTTGGAGTGGAGGAAGTGGTGAGGATGCTTAAAGAAGAGGTTAAGGACCATCCTGATCCCTATCAGAACAAAAGGAGCCACTGATGATGATATCCTGACTATGCTGCATCAGGTTGTAAAACATCTGGAAGATTTTGGCTCATGCCAGGTTTTCCTTGCTTAATCTGATCTCTACTTTTAATACCATGCAGCCACAGCTTATGCTCTCTTAACCTTACATTTTGGCTATTAATCCATATCAGATAGTTCCGGTAGGACTCAAGTTCAAGTGAAGCAGGCAGGTTAACGTATGTTATTTATACTGTTCACTAATGCGTATAGGAGTCACCATCCTGGGAATATTTTTATAAAATTTCTAATTATACTGCCATTCTTAGCCTTCTGTAAAAGGATAGGGAGTTTCAAAAATATAATAATGCTACCAATTTGATTGCATGGAGTAAAGAACACATAACACTACTACCTCCATCTGGTTTATCAGAGGTTTAATCAAAACAGGGACAAGTCAAAGACATCAGACCAAAGAAGGCTGCTATCACCAACAACTGAGACAACGGAATTTAGTTGCTTTGTGTGTTACCTGAATACTTTCCTCCCTTGCTCTTCTTGATGTAGCACAGAATGAACAGCATCAGCAGCAGCAGAACAATGGCGCTTATGAGTCCGATGAACCAGCCCTGAGTCGCAAAGCTGCTGGGCAGCTCATGCAGTTCTGAGAAAGAGACAACACGTGAGAGCACGTAACGAATAAAACAACCCAGAGATGGTTGTTAGTATCCTGTACCTGGCCCACGTGTTTTGAAATCCCAGGAGCGGTTTCCGGGCAGGATCTGCAGGTGGTACAGAACGCCCGGCATCAGACCCTGCAACTGATAGAATGCCTGCGAGGAGTTGACCTTCTCTGACTCTTCCCATTCACCACCCGCTACCATACACACAAACAAAACATTAAATTTTTTCAGGTTTTCTCATGGGGGCACATATGGGCAAAACTCACACAAATCAGTACTGATGAGTACACCTAAGTCTCGAATAAGAGCAAGTTTTGTTCATATTATTCTCCTAAAGTGTGTTCACACGTGAAGTATAAAAAGTATTGTACAATATATATTGTTTATACTGTTAATTTCTTATTAATATGCGTAAAAAGAGGTTAAATGTGAACTCTGTGTAATATGGGTGATGTGTTTAGGTGGTCAGATGTATAGATTTCTCGTATATGATCATGCTGTGTTTTCTTTTTGTTTTATCAGGCACATACAAGCTACTGCCGTTGTTTTGTACACCCATAAGAAATTCTGTGACGTTGCTTGTAACAGTTAAGTGAAGTGGGGCTGGTGATTTAGGTTTCTGATTAGACATGAATGCCCTGAAGATCTTTCTTTTTTTTTATTATTACCACTTCTTATTTTGTTTCCTGTACCCATTTAAGTCAATTGGGTGTTGATCTTGTTTTTCATTACAGTTTTCCTTATTTAATTGGATTGTAATCCCACAAACTGTTCCCTGAACGAAACATTAATGCAGATTATACTTTGAGACTCCGTCAAGAATAAAAGAATCCTTTTTTGTTAGATGCTTTGGCTGTCTCTTTTTTCCCTAAAATATTAGAAGGACATTGTCCTGGCCTAATCTATTTTACTGACAAATTAGGATCCAGCTTTGTGAGCCTTTGAGCATAGTGCCCAAAAATCCTATCTAACTATAATATCAACCTCAAACTTGCTTAAAACATTTCAATGCAAAAGCATTGAAAAGTTTCCAATTTTAGAAATGAAGATGCTTCAATGGAATGTATTTTTCCTAATTTTTGCTCCATCCCATGATGAATGGTGTGCCCACATTCCCCAGTTTGGACATCTTTACTTGAATGGATAAACATTTATACGTGGGCCTGGAGCACAGGTATATTTTTTAGCAATAGCCAACAATACATAGTATGGGTCAAAATTATCAATTTCTTTAATGCAAAAATCATAATGCAAGTGAAGATCCTGTTCTATGAAGAAATTTTGTAAATTTCCTACTGTAAATATATCAAAATATTTAGAAGAACTTCATTTGGACAACCTTACAGGTGATTTTCTCAATATTTAGATTTTTTTTGTACTCTCAGATTCCAGTTTTTCAAATAACAAACTAATCCTATCCTAACAAACCATATATCAATGGAAGGTTTGTTTATTTATTTATTCTCAAACTCAATCCAGGGTCCAGGGGCACATATATTTCTTTATATTTAAATAGCCATACAATTTAGATGCTCTATTTAAATTTTAGATACATGTTAGGGTTCTTGAAAAATACTCTAGCTATAAATACAAATTGCAATTACACAAATACTTTCATCACTGTTCGATGATGGTGATCAACAACATCAAGAATCATACTATGACAGCGGGAAAACTACTTCAGGCAAAGTAGATCAAAATTGATCAGACTCACCACTTTCTTTCAGGTAACGGAAGCTAAAGGCAAAGTTACGCTGTCTTTCTCCTGGCACCCAACTGAGATTAACCAATGTTTGTCCAGTTGTAATGTTGATTGTAGATGGTGGTTCTGGAGAGGGAACAGACAGATAACACAATATTGTAGATCAGTAAATGTAATATTGTGTCCTGTGACATATTGAGGACATTGAGAATGCTGGAGTTTTGATTGTGCAGTTTCACCTCCATCCAACAAGGTGGCGCCCTCCATTTCTATAGGTTCCCCATCACCAGCAGCGGTGCTTGCTCTGAGTTTGAAGTGGTATTGGATTTGAGGATTCAGGTCTTTTAGTGTGAACTCAGTAACAAGGGGCAGGTTGATGGATTCCACCAGCTGTGTGCTCGTAACCCCAGGCACAGCTAAACAGACGACAGAAATTAAATATTTACAGTAGAACACCTCTCAAAACAATGAAGCAAGACAAGTTTTGGCCATAAATCAAGCTCCGGCAGCAATATTTAATTCATTAAATAGCACGACAAAGTGCTGAAATATATTTAAAACAGTAATATTTCAATATAAAATGCATAGTTTACACATGAAACAGATGAGACTGAAATATGAAAGCAATCCGGTTTCACTTTATTTTGATGGTCTCTTTAACGTATTCTGTTGATTATAAGTAACATTGCAATTACGTATCTAATAACTCTCAATAGAGTGCTAGCAGAGTATTAGTAGACTGGTAGGGCTAGGGTTACAATAGTGATATGTACTTGCAAAGTCACTTATAGTCACAAAGTTACTTATAGTCAGTAGAGCAGATATTAATTAGAGAGGGTACTAATATTCTAATGCGAGTTAGTTAACGTAGGTGCAAAGCTACTTATTGAACAGATTGTTCAAAAGAATAATCAAAATAAAGTGTTACCAGCAATCCTCTTAATGGTTCAGTGTTTTTCCTTTAATGGTTTTCTATGGGAAAGCATTTAACAAGAAACTTTACATGTTGTGTTTATATTTTGGCTTCATCTGCTTGCCTGTACAAAATACACATCAACAATAATGTGTTTACTGAATTTCACCTTTTAATGTCTGTGCTTTACTACAGTATTAATGCAAATAGAGTAAAAATGACTGGCGGTCAGTGGAGCACAGCTTCAAGAGTGTGAAGTCATGTGAAAACAATCAACTGTAGCAGTAATTCACTGATACTGTTTTTTTTTCTTTGCTGCCTTTATAATGGTTGATTCCTGCAGATTCTTACTGGTTTTACAGTAAGGCACTTTCTAAGCTATTTGTATTACATGAAGTGCTGATAAACTTGAAATAAACAATCCTGGGTTGACCCACGTTCATAGTACTGTAGCAGGTAGCCTGTGAGCACTCCGTTGGGTTTGTTTGGAGCTTCCCAGTGCAAGGTGATCTCGGTCTCAGATGGGCTCTCGAAGGCCAAGAATGAAACTGGACCAGGAGCTGGATTCCAGAAGAGCACAAGTTCAGCTCATCTAATCCACATTCATAGAGGTTTTCACATGCGCTGTAAAAAGTGACCTTACCGCCTTCTGGAGTGCTAAAGTGATACGTCTTCGAATGCGGACCTTCACCTTTGCTGTTGAAAGGTGCAACTGTCAAAGTATAGTCTGAGTAAAACTGCAAGTTGCTCACAACTGTCTCGACCTTATTTCCATGAACCAGAATCACTCTGTTTTTGTTCGGCTCTGATTCGTGCATCGGCAGGGCTCTTCGGCTGCGAGTTCTGGGGCCTTTCTTTCTCAGATGGATCTAGAGAGAGACCGGGAGAAAAACATCTATGATAATCACCAGACCCTCTAGAATGGTTAGGTTCTGGGAATGTTTTCTGTTTTACTTTTGTTCTCAAAATCCTCTGCTAAAAAGCAGGATAACATTCTTTAAAAGCATTCTAAAAATGTTTATTGGTAACATTATTAAAGATGAAAGATTTTAGCAGGAAGCTTCTCATTACACCAGATGTGGATTTGCAGATGTGAATTTTTGGTTGATAGTGAAAACCCAACGTAAACCAGACTGGCTTTATTTCTGTCAGACACTTACAAAAAAGATCATGTTAAGATTAACAGAGCTTTAGATGTTGACAATATATAGTTTGGTTTGAATTCACTATTGTTGTGATCTGTAATTGGACAGTTAGACCTTTTTGATGTTAGTTTTTATAAAAAAAAATAAAATAAAAAAAAAACAACAACATTATTTTCACGTAGTGATCTGATCAACTTTCTTGATTTTGTTCCAGAATCTAATCTGAGCTATTCATTTCATGGTAGTACTATGCCACCGGGCAGGCTGCCACCGCCTTGCATGCTATGGCAATGCTGCAAGTCTACTAGGCTAAGGCGTTAAAACAGCTTAAAAATTAGATAACCAGAATACTACAAAATTATTATATCTTTATTTTCAGTAAATAACCACTATTATCTAATCAAAAACTCTCCAAAAACCAGACATCAACATGAAATAGACATCAACATCTAAATCTCTTAAATAAAACTTGCTGTTGAAAACATCACAGAACATTCTTAGAAGAATAAAGTTTCTAGCTGGGAGCCAAGTACCGAAACTATAAATGATGGTTTATAGATCATGTACCTTGTAGCCAAGTAAGTGTCCACGAACAGACTCCATGCTGACTGGACTCCATCTTACCAGGACAGCGGTTTTGTTCAGCTCGGTTACTGCCACCTCTGAAGGAGCTTCCTGAGGTACTGTGAGAGATTGAGAGTCATTTTTATGAAACTGTCAAAATAAAGCTAAGCACAGGCTAAAACTAAAGCAGGAAATGTTTGAAAACGCACAATCTTCCCCCGAGTAGCCAAACTCAGCATCTGGTTCTGGTCCTGCACCAAGCTCATTGACTGCCTGAACTTTGATCTCAAAGGGGACGAAGGACCCGGTGCCGTTCACAATGAACGGAGGATTTGAGGCGCTGCTTTCTTTCCAGTGTGGACTCCTGCCTGAAGCTTGACGCCAGTAGATCTTGTACTTAAAACCTGGCCCGTTAAATTGTCGTCGATCCAATTCCTGTCAAATGTAAAAAAATAAATAAAAAAATATATTAATCGTGACGATTGAGTCAAAATAATCTTCTCTTTGTCATGTGTAATATGGCTGTCTTTTAGAGAAGAGTCCCGGACGACGATCGTCCTGCAGACTTCAGCTAAAAAGCCTGTCTGTAAGGATCCACACTGAAAACCTTGATGAGTTCAGCTGAGATTGGCAGAATGGAGAAAATGTTAATCACCTGCCATGTGATGACCATAGTGTTAGAATCAGAAGACACCGTCGTCACGTTCTCTGGGTTCATGTCAGGTTCTGTGTGCAGGAGAGATCATTATTACAAGGCATTTCTCATCTTCTTTTAAGATTAATTTATGAAGTTTTTTTGCTTTATTTTGATGGGACACAAGGAAATTAAATGGGAGAGAGGGGGATGAGATTGAGAAAGGTCTAAACTGTTCAGCATGCTTCCCAAAGACAAAATATAGTTTATTCTCCAGGGTGAGATCTGATTCTGGTCTTTTAGTGGGACCGCCTGCTCGTTTACGATCTATGGGGGATCGAGCCTTTTCCATCTGTGCACCTAAGCTCTGGAATTATCTTCCCTCTGAGATCAGACAAGCTGAATCTTTTAGTGTTTTTAAATCTGCACTTAAAACATTTTTTTTTAATAGCTCATAAGTGATTTCCTTGGTGTTTTAGGTCTGATGTTAATTTCATAATTTAATGTGCTTATTGCTATTTTTTTTATTGTCTTCTCTGTAAAGCCCTTTGTCTTAAAGTTTATTATTATTATTATTATTATTATTACAATATAGCTTTTTTCAATTAATGCATTTGGTTACACTTCATTCTGATCGTCCACTTTAGACATTTAGACATTTTAGATTTACAAATCTTTAGATAACTGGACTAGAAAACAAGACTAGAAAAGGCAGAGGAAGAAAAGTCAATTTTGCAGTGAAATGCCTTTACATGTGTGTGCCGTGGAAAAGTGTTACAGTGGCTCTGATAGTCTCTTGGACAGACTCGAGGGCCTTTCCTGATCCCATCTCCCTCTCTCTCCCAATTTGCATCCTATCATTACACTGACACTGATCTAAATAAATAAAAAGTAAATCTTAAAAAAGTGCTATTAGTCAGTTCTGTAGCACTGAAGAGCTCAGAGAGTCTTACTGGCTGCTGGAGTGCTGTATGAGTCTGAAGGAGGACTGGGCTCGCTCATTCCTATTGCATTGACCGCTCTGACCCGGAAGTGATATGTTCTGTACGGCTGCAGGTGGATCTCCAGGTGTCTGATTTCTTGAGCAACTCTTCTATACTCCTCCCAGTGGCCACTGTCTGGATTCTGCTCCTCCTCCATCTCAATAACAAACTCTGATGGAGAATACAGATGAAAAGTCAGCTCTAGCAATGTCTGATCCAAACGTAAATGCGATATTTTCCTATTACACACTCATTAACAAATTGCAGAAGTTTTTAATAAAACAGGTGCCAGAATGAAATCAACTGAATACCAGCGGTGGGCAGATTACCAGATACAGGACTGTTGTTTTCAGCTCCTGGAGTCCAGGATAGTGTGACTCTACGCTCCTTCTTCTCAGACAGCTCCAGAGAGTGAGGAGAACCAGGCTTATCTAAAGAGAATCCAACACGTCAGCGTTTTCAGGAGCAGGGCAACGTAAAACACTGTATCTGGTGACAGTGAGGGACTCACCCTGTACAGTGATGGAGCCAGTGGCACTGACCGAGTCCAATTTAGTGCTGATCTCACAGCTGTAGACCCCTGAGTCCTCCATCTGAATGTCAGTGATCTTCAGAGAGCCATCGGGGTATTCAGTGTACCTGCAACCATTGACATTTCAAACTGAGTTTATAGCAGCAGTGCCCCGAACTTATCACCATGAGTGATGCCTGCGTACTCATGGGCCCGTTCTGTTTTAGCTGATACAAGCATCTCGAAAGAGAATGGCAAGTGGCTGCTAAAATGTGAATGTGCTTTTACACAATGCACAAAAACCAACAGAAACGGATCTATTAGCTTTTAATCACTTTTGTTAGCTACTGATAAGCTCAAAATAGCAGAGATTATGTGGTGCGTTTACTTGTCATCATTAGCAGACGATGTGAGCTTGTGTTTGTCCTTCTTCCACTGAATTGTGGGTTGTTTTAACTTGAGGTCCACCATATATTTGCACTGTAAAACAGCATCATCTCCACGTAAAATCCGCAGATCCTGAGGAGGGTCCACAATCTTAGTTCTGTCTGGAGACAATAACATGAAACCTCATTAATGTGGCATTCAGCAGAAAGATTCAGTGATTCAAAGACCTGATTTTGCCCTGGGGTTTTGGCTAGAATGTTCTATTGTTATATGTTCTAGGCTAGAATGTTCTATTGATCCTACAATCTATTATATTAACGGCATCCAGCATAACCTATTTACATGAATTTGAGAAAAATTAATAGTACCTAGAACCAGGGCTTAACAACGAAAAAAAAATCAATTCAGTTCACTCCGAGCAGAATTTAGATTTCTGATATTGTGTTCCGCATTAAACAATGTGTTCAGAAAATGGTTTTCTAGAAAAAAAAACAGTTAATGACGTTATGTGTTTGTGTTTTAATAACGTGTCACAGTCAGCTGGAAGTGCCAGCCCAGATCAGGGGATGGCACTTCAGGGCCCAGCAAACTCTCTGTGTTTTATGTCTGTTTTCATTCATGGACTCTCATCAATGAACTCATGTCTCCGCCCACTTATTTGTTGTCTAGACACTTCATTGTTTGCTCCACGCCTTGACCTACTTTCACCTGTATATATTGTATCTACTGTGTACCGACCCACGCCTGGACTCTGACCATTCTCATGCTCTGCCTCCACCACTGTTGTCTGCCGGTAACAACCTCAAGCCTGTCTGTTTTTGCTCTGTGTTTATCAATGAACTGCCTGCATTTGTACCCGCACGTCTCCTCGCCTCGCTCTTGTGACAACATGTTTGACATTAAGTTTACAAATGATTAAACGAATTTGTTCGTGTTATTTGTACATCATGTGTCTTACAGTTTGAGTAAAATTCGTTAAAATGCGCTAATAAAAAAATGTCTTATAATAAAAATAAAAATAAATTACTTATGAGGTAAATAGCCATGGAAGAAAATAATGTAACATTACAGTGTTGTCTTTGCCTTTTTCACTACAACTGCATCCATAGTGGTTTGTCCATCTGCTGTAGATGCTGATGTTTTATTGTTGGTCAGATCAACACAACGTTATTGGATGTTTATGCTGAATGTACCTCTGCAGGTCACCATCATGATTCCCAGCCATTTTGTCCCATGTCTCTCAATTTTAAAGAGCGATTTATCAGAAGATTTATCTGTGACGAATCACGCGAGTCACACACCTTTATTCAGAAAGTAGTCAGACAGGCAAAGGTCGGTATCACAGATTAACAGATGTACAAAAGGGCAGGCAGAATCGTAGTCGGTAATCAGGCAGAAAGATCGGGGCAGGCAGCTGAAGTCAATGTCAATAAACAATCCAAACGGTAACCAGAGTAAACAGACAGGGAAAAACGCTCAGAAATTAACACCGGTGGCAGTTAATACGCGCGGAATGAACGTCCAGTCACAGTTTAAATAGGGCATGAAATGCTGTTATCCGGAGAGTACCACAGAGGCGCGGCTTGTGACATTATCAATCAATGACTTTTATTTCTATAGTGCTTTTAACAATACAGATTGTAGCAAAGAACTGAAAATTATGCATAGAATAAATATTGCCGAAAAGGATTTTCTTTGTGGCGACCCATCTAAAAACATTCGACAATCATGTGAACCATGAGCTGAGCGACTGAACCGAGATTTGCCCCAAAAATATTTCAGCAGTTATGCAGCAGCGCTTTAAACAATACAGATTGTAGCAAAGCACTGAACATTATCAAGTAGGAGAATAGAGTGATGGTAATGCATAATGATGAGAATTCAACTGTTTAATTATCAAATGGAGAGACACTCTCTGTAGTCAAGACAACGATAATCACTAGAAATCAGGTGTCCCCAACTAAGCAAGCCACATAAATTGCATATGTATTTTTGATCAAATTAATAAAGCCTTGATGAGCATAGAAAAATCAAAACCTTTCTGATTCCAGACTTTTGAATGACACTGTATGTTTTGTGTATAAAGTTAGCACATTGTGTCATTTTGACTGCATGCTGAGCGATAAGCTTTCAGTGAGAAACATGATAGGTTGGCATGGATTTGAACTTACTCAAGACCTTCAGCTCAGCACTGATGCTCCTGTTGTTTTGTGTCACTGAGCATGTGTAAATGCTGCTGTCCTCTTCACTCACATCACTGATCTGAAGATTTCCGTCACTCGTCTGAGACATTTTGGCATTGAGCACAGCTGACCCATAGTTGAAAATTTCCCTGCATACATTCAGAGCCACTGCGTTATAGACACATCCTCTAACGCTGGATTATTATGATATTTTTTTCTCTAGGTTCTAGAATTTCAGAAAGTTCTGTAATTATATTTGTATTATAAAAATGAGTCTTTTTATCAAACACATCTAACTTTAAATATATCATTGCATATCATTAAAGGTTTTGTGGACTTTTTTAATGTTAATATGTGTAATAGCTTTACTCATAATGCTAGTGCAAAGTTTTTTTGTATACATTTTTTTTTAGCGTCCTATTGTATAAACACTTTAGCTATATGGGGGAACTTATCAAATGTGTTAAAAAAAATTAACTCACCATTCGACTTTAGGTTGTGGGGAGCCAAACGTACGACACAGCAGCAGAACGGTTTGTCCTTCTGTGGCCTCATACTCGAGCCCGTCTGCCGTCAGGATCTGAGGAGGCAGCTCTGCCAGACACACATATACCACCAAAAACAGATCAGTCGTTTTCCATGTGCTGGCTGCATGAATCCATTCAGTAATTCAGTTCAAGTTATTCGTATTAGGTGGCCTTAACTACTGTGTACTTACATTTAATCATTTAATAGAATGCGCTTAATGCATACATACGTTTGTCAATACATTTATAACTAATTTCTGTAATTGCATTTATAATTACACAGACCCGTCCCTTACACATTACCCCACCCTTAAATGCAAGGTCACCTAATGTAAAGCGTGACCCCATATTCATTCTGGAGGGTCTCTCATGCACATAACTGATGGGCATTGGATGAAATGGTGCTCACCAACTACATGGATGTGCGTGTTGACCAGGATATTGCCGTGTTTATTGGTGGCCTCGCACTGATAGATGGCCGTATCGCTGTACTGAACACCAGTCAGAATCAGGGTCCCTGAACTCACACGGCGTCTCGGGTCCGAGTCTATATCTGCCACACACAGACACCAGGAAAACTCAAGCTCAGAGTCTGTCCACACAGAGAAAGCACTGCCAGAGTGCTTAGAGTTACCAAAACAATTGATCAAAGATGAAAATACATTAGGAAATTATAAAGTAATGCTTCGGACGTACTGAAACACTTCACTGTTCATCTTATGTCCCTTATTTTCATTTTAAATTCATAACCATTTTTCATTTCTTTTTTTAACTTCTGACATTATACATTTCTTTTTTTGTTATTGCTTTATTATTGTTCTAATGTCTTTTCCCTTCTAGTGTTTGGTGGTGACCGCAGATGTCTGAAAGTTTCTCTTCATTTTGTCTTTTGTTATATGTTTGTTTCCTTTTTTCATTCTCCTTTTCCGCTTCCCTTGTTTAAATCTGACATTCTGACATTCTGACAAAGCCAACTCCGGTAATGAAACCTGAGACGTCTGCAGCTTCACATAAACACAGATATCAGATATTTATTCTAATAATATTTCATTCTTATATTTCCGTGCTAATTACATCATTCTTTTTCAGTAGGCTCTTTTTACACAATATACATCTGCACTTTCTTTTCCTTAATTGTTATAGTTGCAACAAATGCTATTTATTAAATGCACAAGGCACTTGTGACTTTATTTTCATATTTGAATTATTTTTATTCTTTAAAAATATTTCCTTCTTATTAAAAGTAAATGCATTTCAGATCTGATATGTAATGGGTAAGAATTCTGAATGAGTTTGGCAGAGGGTAGATTCGAACATGTTGAATGCGCTTGACAACGCCATCGCTAGAGACTTTGTAGTTGGCGTTTTTTTCTACCCATTGGATTCTTGTGTCGTGTATATTCAATCAGGTTTTTTTTCTTTGTGTGTGTTATAAGGTGCATTTATTTATATATCTTTTTCAACACATACTAGCAAAGCTGAGTGTGAGAATGTGTTGTGGAGCTGTGCACCTGTGACGGGTACGCCGTTGATACTCCAGCTGATGTCAGGGGTGGGGATGCCCTCGGCCTGACAGTCCAGTCTCACCGTCTCTCCCGGGGCGTACAGGTGGTCCTCCGGCCGCCTCGTCCAATACGGAGCAGCTGCCGGCCATTATAAGAGCGTGTTATCTGTGGGGGTATATGCTGTACCACCCGTCAGTGTGTGCAGAGTGTGTGTGTCTTACCCTCCACCGTCACAGCGTAGTGGTGTTTGACGGAGCCATGGCTGTTCTGGGCATTACATGTGTACTCGCCGTCATCCTCCTCCGACACGCTCTGAATCTGGAGCCAGCGGCCGTAGTTCCGCGTCTGGGTCCGTGCCGGGGACAGAGGACGGTCAATCCGCTCCCACTGCACTTCTGGAGTGGGGCTTAAACAGACCAAAAGTGACCCTTAAACACAAACGATCAGCCCACCCAGTGCCCTCCTGATAGAGAGCAATAGCCAATGGTAATCAAAGCAGTATTACTGGCTGATTGACCAGGCGCTCATGCAGTAGATGAAAGCTTCTGTTAAATGCACAAATGTAAATCTCGATTTGTTTGGTTCTACTGTGTGTCTTCCATTTGATTCACATGGATTATATTTATGACATCTTTATGTACTTTCTCAAGGCAAGAGAATATTTTTTCTGCTTTAATTTTCTGATCATGACATAAGCAGCACCAAAATAATTTTAATACAGCTGTATTAATAATTTTAATACAGTTTCTACTTGGGTGATTATTGTCTCAACATAAAATTGTACAATTAGCTGTTATATAGACAATATTACATAAGTATAATATCCTTTATAGGTCTTGTCACCTGTTTATTGGATTTATGTCTGCTATATGTTTATTCTGATGTTTATTCAGAATCTGTATTTGTCTTGAGGATGGTTGATAAGAATCCTGTACACTGATAAGGCTCTGAATATGATTTTTGTCTTCAGAGAGCAGCAGCAGCTTCCTCACATGTTATGTTTAATTCAGACTGGCTAAATACACACTAAATGTGTGCTGCACATGTCAAATTCAAATATTCTTGGAGTATTTTTGTTGTTGTCAGCTTGTAACCCTTAACCAGCCTGTTTCATAAAACAAGTATGCCAAAATAAGCCAGTCTTATTTCAATAAGTTTGACTTATTCTGAACCAAATCAACTGACAATAAGTCACACTAACTAAAATAAACTCAGCTAATTTTGTAAACTTGATTTATGAACCAGGGCCCAGACATCTGTGCTAATGTCTGTCAGTGTTTAGCCTCACAGGACATTGGCTGAATACTCACAGGCCTTCAGGGATGCACTCTAGAATCAGCGTTTGGCCCCTGAGCACCAAATAAGAGCTGTGGGAGCCCGCGGGCCTCTGCAGCTGGGGCCGCCGGTTCTTCACCACAGAATTTGCTGTGAAAGCAGAACAC
The DNA here is from genome assembly GCA_032359435.1 of Enteromius unitaeniatus. NCBI lineage: Eukaryota > Metazoa > Chordata > Actinopteri > Cypriniformes > Cyprinidae > Enteromius > Enteromius unitaeniatus. Next base: position 226,153 of record JAUMHI010000069.1, read on the forward strand.
AAGTCAATCCTGAGGAGGGCATGAGGCACTTCCCTCAATACATCTGAATATTCAAACAAATTATAATCGTTTTAATATTCAAACACACCGACACTAATTTCCAAATCCTAGAGTATTTATTTTGGTGAAATACTGGTGAAATGTTTTTAATGCTGGGAAAGAAAAGAGTTTTAAATTATGTGAATGTGCTAAAAAGTGAAAATGCTGGTTTCCTGAATGTACTTAGGGGGCAGTCGCAGGTTCGAGTCCCAGGTCCGGCACTGGGAGTGAATAACCAGTGCTCACTCCATCTTCAATACCATGATTGAGCAAGGCACCATTCCCCCAACTGCTAAACGCACAGCACAAATTCCTAGTTTGGGAAACCATACCTGGCCACATGTCACTTCACTTCACTTTAAACTCACAGCACAAGCAGAGATCTAAGCTGCATCTGTGTGTAAATTAACAGAGTACTGTGTTTCACGGTAAAATTATTTAATTACACTTTATTTAAAAAACAACAATTTCTGTTTCTAAAATTCATAATTAGTTATTAATTACTAATTAATATTAAGTATATAGAGAGCAGGGTTTTGTGTGGATGCTGTGTTTGAATCAGCGTGCATCTTCACATGCAGAGAGTATAGCCGAGCTGGGTCTAAATCAGAAGAGGGTTGACTCACAGGACATGACGCTGATGGAGATGGACTCTTTAGGGAGGATGACGCTGGCGTTGATGTAGTGAGCATTGCAGGTGTAGTCTTCTCTGCTGTCATTCACTTGTAAGTTGGCAAAGTACAGATTTCCATCAAGACTGGTGGTCACCCGCTCGTTCAGAGGGATGTGGCGCAGCTCTGAACAACAGAGAGAGAGAGAGAGTCTGTGTTTACTGTACTCTCAGAAAGAGCTAGTGTTTTTTACTGCACTGGGATTACTGTCACAACATTAGAGTTTCAGATTCTACAAATTACAGATTTTATGGCATTACCAAATGCAGAAACATTAAGATAATTTCTTACATATTGTACTGTTGTTTTTTAAAAACATTTTATTGTAACAATGTCTTATTTTTCTTGTTATTTAATTACTACATGTAATTATTTAACAGATCTGTTCTTGTTTTGCTTATGTATTATATAATTATTTGTTCCTCATTCATGTAATGGACAATACTTGGGCAATACTGTGTCATATGCCAAAAAAGCTCATTTGAATTTGAGTTTGAATTTGAAAGAGAGATGCTTAAGGTAATAACAATAACATACATATCTGTTCGAGATTCAATGTAAACACTGCTTTGGCAACACATTGTAACAATTATCATGCCAATAAAGCACATATTGATTGATTTATTGACTGAGAGAGGGATTCGGTTTAATCAGTTGAAGTATTGCACAGTATTGGGCAATTTAATTTGGCAAAAGTATATTGAACGGAACTTACGCATGTCCATCCAGTGTATTTTGGGAGGGATCGAGCTCTTGGGAGGGTTACAGTAGAGGACTGCACTATCTCCCTCCTCAAACAATCTTCTTTTCTGCCTCCTCTCTTTAGCCAGGCTTGGGATGGCTGTAAAACAGGCAGAATAGCTCTTCAGTGGTCACTGTTTATGCAAAGTTTGTGTTTTCAGAAAGACAGCAGCTATTGACAGTAGATATTGTCAAAACTAAAATTTTGGATTAAAAATGTTGTTCCGTGTTGACATGCCAAACTTAGCAAAATCAGGACGTGCGACACTGCACACTGTGGGTTACATGCTGTGTAATGCCTATGGTCTTTCAACATAATTCAGTCAGAAAACACTGCAACATTCAGCACTGAGTGTATAATTCAGTTTGTGGAGAGTGGCGTATAGGTGACTGAATACTGACTTGATCTCTCTGGAGCCACAAAGTCTGCTCACTAACTGAGATATTGATCCGTCCTTCATTTTGTTTTCTCCAGCTGGCTTAAAACACACATCCATAATGGCCACAGATTTTTTATTTTTTGTATGTAAGTGTTGAGAGTTGAGTTGAGAGGGTTACTTTGGAAATACAATAGATTACAAGTTACGCTATTTAAAATGTAATAAGATAATAACGAATTCATTTTAAAACAAAATCTTTTTACTTTGATCATGCTTAGGTTACATACTGTACTTGCAATAATAGCTGTAAGTGAACTACACATTTTTTCTCTGTAACTGCTGTTGTGCTCGATGTGGCAGGTTTTACTCTCAATCGAGCAGGGAGTGTGGACTGGTTTTCTCTGCTTAGACTGATGCACGCTGTTATTCTGAGCGCAGTCTGGGTCTGGGTTTCTGTACGCATTAGTCTTTTCCACCGAGACGCAGTGCTTGTGGTGTTTAAGGAGAGACTCACGCTCTGTGATCAGGTGCACCAGGTCTGAGACGGCCGTCCCCAGCTCATTGGCCACGTAGCAGCGGTAGGAGCCCTGATAGGACTGGAGCGCCTCTGTATCATCTACTGTAAGGGTCCCAGACTCAAACAGTTCCCTCCTAAACTCTCTGCCATCTTTGACCCAGCGGAAACTGTCAGTGAGAGGCACATTTAGTGAGAACAAGTACATGTACAGAAACCTTGAATCACAGGCTCAAAGAACACATGTCTCCATATGATCCACAAGACAAAATAATGAAACCTTTGCTTGATTCTTAATTTCTTCACCTTATTAAATGATGATTTACTGTGAATATCAACAAACAACTGTTTTTTTTTTTTTTTTTATCCTATTGACTTTTCAGGTCTATAGTTCTGCACATTTTCTTCACATTTACAGTACACCTGGTTCTAATGACTTGACATACAGTACAGACTCACCTGGGCGCCGGGTCTCCGCTGGCTTCACAGGCCAGATTGACATCATCATGAGAGAAAGCGGTGTGAGACACAGGCTGAGCTGTGATCTTTGGAGCTTGTTTTACTGGAGAAAAGATGGGTGCAGGATAAACAAACTAGCCAAAGGATTTGAGAGTTTTGATTTGAAGCTAGAGGTAACGTTTGCGTTAAAGGTGGTTGTGTGAACAACTGATGGACAAAACATGCTCCTGAACCTAAATCAAACTTTCTTATGATATTTCCTTAAACACCTATACACATTTGAATTAGCAACCAGATCCATCCACGTTTTTACTACAGTATGTACAGTTTGTAGTAGCTATAGTAGAAAAACTCAACTAAGAGTCACTCATTCACAGAGACACAGATTCACAAATAAAAGATTACAGAGGAAGCTGCAGTACTTACGGGTGTTATATGTGTCTGATAGAGCAGCAGAAGCAAGCAGTGAATGAGAAAGAGAGAGATAGCACAGGGTTAGGCAGAGTCATGCAGACTCACTCAGACTTTGAGGCCTTTCTGTTGATGTGGGACAGCATCCTATAGAGACGTGCATTTATTCAAAGTGTTTTTCCCAATAAAGGAATCATGAAGGATTCAGTCAATGAGGTCTCTACACCCTTTGTCTGATACGGGAGACATTAAAAATGTGCAGGACAGGTTTGAAAGCCACTATACATTCTATACTAACAGTAAGGGTGTACTCACACTAGACAATCGGAACCATGCCCGACCGCCAAAGCATGGTTCGTTTAGCTGGGCCCATCCTACTTGGAAGAGGTGTGTCAGAGCACGGTTAAGTTGGACTCGGGTGTGGTTCGCATGTAGTGTGAGCGCTAACAGGAACAGGGAGTGTGACATTAATTTGTTTTGTGATGCTCCTCTTACGAGTACCATGATTGCTTGAAAAATTTCGATCCACAAAGGTGATCGATCGCTTCATCAATATGCTGTGAGAACGCTGTGTACCACCACAGACAAAATAACTCCAAATAATGGACTCCACTATGCTGAGCGAGAGCACTTTTCTCTTCCTGCTTATCTTAAAAACGTAGCATCATAATGACGTTAGCGTGCTTTGGCACGAATGCTAAAGACCAATGTGAGTGCAGCCCAGTGGGGGAGTGGAGAGGGGGGACAATCGTACTCCTAGTGTGAGTACACCCTGAGTAACTGCATGTCAACTAGCAGTCATTAGAGCAGTGGTTCCCAAACATGTTGTTTGAGGCCCCTAACACTGCATTAGAGTATTAGTAGAGTGTCTGCTTGATATCTTCTAATACTTTGTGTTTGATGGCTCCACAACATACTACATACTGAAGTAATATTCTTTTAAAGTTTTTTTAATCAATTTAACCTTTTTAAATCATCACGACTTGCCTAAAATAAAATAAAACATTTCAAGCATATAACACTGTTTAAACGTTAAACCTGCGCTGTAATAACACATGTGCGATGGTATGATGGTATATTCACTTTGTGCAGAGAATCTAAAGCTGGCTCTTGCAGCACACGGAGGAACCAGTGCAACCACTTGCATTTTTTCCAGTGGAAACAAAAAGGCAGACGGCGTCATTTTTTCTGATAGGCTAAAGGTAAGAGTAGGTTAATACCTCATTCAGTTAAGTGTCTACTTTTATTTGTGTGTCCATGCAAAAAAAAACTCAGTGAAAAAAGACATTAATTAAAAAAGCTTTAAATGACCACTTAACGGAAAAAAAAACTAAAACAAAACCTCTTTCATTATAATTTTAATCCATTAAGATGACTTAAGGTGTGTCAGAGGAGATGGCTAGTCAGGAAATTTATATTATACTACTATTTTCCTCTGACATATTCCTGGTAATGATCCTATTGCTGATGCTGTGACGAGCTTTAGTCTATTGTGTGTATTTGAATGCAGCTGCGCTGACGACACGCTCTCTGTATTTTGGTGAAAGTAACTCAAAAGTAATGCAAGAGTGATGTAACGCATTACAAGTTTGAATCAGTAATATTGTAATGTAAGGAATTACTTTTAAACAGCAGTAACAAGTAATATATAATATATTACAGTTTGGAAGTAACTTCCACAACACTGCTGCCCATTGACATGGTTTTAAACTTACATTGTTAACCAATTAATAAGCCTTAAACATTAGAATACACACATTTTACACAATCTAAATTACCTCAAGGGAGCATGGCCTTGAACATTTTACCAATAGCCATTTTGGTACCTTGTTATTTCTTAAAAAAACCTGCATATGGCTCTGAAATAAACAATTTAAAATAACCGATTTTGTTGTATGCATTTCTCATTTATATTTATTCATTTTTTTAAATGTGTGGATATATATACATACACATATAGTACCTGTAAAGATTCTAGTTATGCTTTGTAGTAATTTTATTAATACAGTTGATCGTTTCTGTTGACCTTATTTGTAAGTCTATATAGATGAAAGAAAAAACTAAATGTAATCACACACACACACCAATATCCGACAGCAGAGATGTCATTTGCCATTTCCTATTCATACTATAAACCACTTTATTACATATTATACAGTGTTAAATAAAAAGAAGGTATGCATATTAGAAGCTGTATTCAAATTGTGTCTTGAAACCTGTAATGCCTCCAAGAAAACGTCAACTCCAAAGGAAGCGTTGGTTGTTATTGGATCCACTATTCCTTGTAGGAAGTGGAACACATCACTGTGCAGGGTCTCCGGTGGTGCAGGAACTTAAATTGTGGCATCACCATCCACTGGTGTTGGTCCCTCCCAGTCAGTGCTGTGTTCTGCAATGTCTGTCTGAAAAACAGAACATAGTATAATTTATATATATATATATATATGCTGTGGTGTTCTGAAATGAGTAGGCAACGTCTAAATATTCAGCTTTTGCAATTAGTTAAACTGCTGAGTTACACGTATTCTGAATAAAAAATAAGACAGGCTTTTAAGATGTCAAAAGAAAAAACAAAACAACAGCTTTACTACTGTACAATTACAATTAGGTATAGTATAAATAAATACTAGTTATTTTATAACCATTTTAGTTTGAAATATAATTGTTCTGCTTTCCATTTTCCAGAAATTTGAGGGGTTTCAGTTCAGATGGATACTCAAGAAAAATTACAATGTATCAAAGTCACACTATATTCAACAATTCATCAAAGGAATAATCATAGAAGTAAGCATTGTGCTTTCGAGTGCATGCCAATTAAACTTTCATTTTAAGGGCCCAGTGGCCTAATGGATAAGGCATCAGCCTTCGGAGCTGAGGATTGTGGGTT
>JAUMHI010000069.1:247507-264002 GCA_032359435.1 Enteromius unitaeniatus
GGAGACACACCTGACAGGAATACGTAATCAAAGAAATCTAGGTCACAGGGAAAGCACATGGGGAAAACAGGCAACAGAAAACAAAAACAAACATGGAGCTGTTACAATATATATAAAACATAAAAATATAAATAAAATAACATATCAAGGAAAAAACATGTAACATGGGGCAGCACTCATGCATTTAATGGGTTTACAACTTTTTGCTAGCCCTCTATCCTGGCTTTTGCAGCATTTGCTGTGTTTCCCGGTGTCTTTATTAAAGTTTGAAATTCTCCATAACCCTCTAATAAAAGCTCTTGCTCTGCTTGAGGAAAAAAATTGAGCTTGCTCTTTTGCCATTTCAAGGGGTTGTGACCAGTGTTTCTATTATCGATACATATGCCTTTAAACCAACGCACGAACGCGCAATAATCCTACACAACTCAAACCACCCATACTAATCATCAACAACAGGTGTCCTCAAAGATCCAAAATAGCCACATCGTAATTAGCACGATGATCTCATCTTAGATGCGACAATTCATCTCGGTTGTATCAAGCAACGTACGAAGAACGGACCCCTGCAATCTTAGGGGAAAACAAGCTCAAAAACAACCTAATGTCTCCCCAAACAATCTAATTCTCTCTAAATTAAGACAATATTGAGAAAGTGACTAATTTGTCTGTCTTATTTAAGATGTTCCGAGACACAAACAAATGAGGTCTAGTCTGTGTGAATGATTTCTGCTCTAATTAACCCCAGGCTGCTCTCTTCTCGTGAGGGTCAGAGTTAATTAACTTATTGGAGACAATGTAAACACAACAATGTTAATCCTCAGAGTGAGTTAAATGATCTCCCTAAACTAGGAAAAACTCCCTAGGAAAAAACACATCATAACACTCTCAGAAGTATAATGAGAGATAGAGATTTAAAAGGTTAACTAAGGTCAACATGGATTTTTTATTTGTTTGTTCGTTTGTTATTATTTGTCTGTTATTATTTGTGTTAATTATCAATGATCATTTTCAGCAGCTCAAGATGAGCTCATATGATGATTATAGAAATATTGAAAGTGGAATGAAGGGATGTATGGCAAGATTAAAATCAGATTATTTATCTCAATAAATTGAGATTATTGAGATCAAATGTATCAAGTGCATAATTTTATTTTATATTTAATTTTTATATAATTGTATTTTGCACTCTGACAACTGTCTTCAGTATTTGTGAAAACCTGGCAGTATGTTGTTTACAGTGGTGTCAAAAGTATTCACATTCACTACTCAAGTAGAAGTGTAGATACTAGGGTTTAAAAAGACTTCTGTAGAAGTTGAAGTATCATCTCCAGTTTTTACTCAAGCAAAAGTGTAAAAGTACTGGTTTCAAAACTACTTAAAGTAAAAAGGTAAAGGTAATGTAAGGGAAATAAAACTATTTTTAACAAGTTCACTAAGTTAATTTTTTTTTTACTGTGTACTTTTGTACAATAGGCTATTGATAAGCAGGTGTAGTTGTATTTTTTTTCTGATTAACCTTTTTTATTATTATGATTAACTTACAAATTACTTAAAATTACGATTACCATTTAGGCCGACCAGACCTTGACCATGCCCTCCGGGGCTGACAGGACCACAACCTTGTGCTACAGGACCGATCAGACAGTTTGAGAACCCTCCAGAGCGGAGCAGTTGATTGTAGTGCCCTCCGGGACTGACGAGGCAATGACCCTGCGCTCCAGAGCCGACCAGGCGATGACTGTGAAAACCTCCTGGGCGGAGCAGGCGGCGGAGATGTCCTCCTGGGCAGAGCAGGTAGCGAAGATGACCTCCTGGGCGGAGCTGTCGGCGGGGAAGCCCTCCAGGGTGGATCAGGTGGCGGGAACGTCCACCTGGGTGAAACCACCAGCAAGGCCATCTTCCAGGGAGGAGCGGATGGTAGAAGAACCCCTCTGGTTCGGCCAGACAGTGACAGAATCCTTTCAGCATTGCAGGACTGAACAGACTCTTCTTGTGTACTTTTGAACTTCTCCAGAAAAGGTCCAGCCATAAGTGGACCCATTGGAGCATCTGAGCCACCCGCAGGCTCCTACTGTTCGGCCCTGGGACCTCACAGTCGACGTGGAGCTCGAGTGGTCGGTGTTCCACCACAGGCTCAGGCGCTTCTGACAATACCCAATCTGGCTCACCAACCGGCTCGGGCGGATCCAGCCACCATGAGGGTCACATGCCTCAGATACCTCGACAGGCGGAGAAACCAGGACTGACTGGACTTGGGCCCCTCGTACTGTGCTACGGGAGTGAGACCAGCTATCGACTGGCTAGACACCGTGAGGGCCTTCTGCATCTTCTCAGGCTGCGTAACTGGGACTGACTGAGTAACACACGGCTCCTCGTACCGTGCTACGGGAGTGAGACCCGTTATTTGCCAACTGAGCTTTATATGGCTCGCTATTGCCATGCAAGAGCCGAGCCACGGGTTGGGATTGACGCTCGCAGCGTGGTGATTCCTCTGATCGCTACCGCGAGCGTGAATGTCATTTTCCATCTCTCCCACGGTGAAATGAAATCCACAATACATCAGTACAAAGTCTATCAATTGCTCTAATGTCCAACTGGGATCTTCATCGGGCAAATCACGCAGCAAATCTAGATCTAAACCTGAGAGAAAGTACCTCTTGATAGCCTCCTCACTGACATGCATCAAATGAGACACTGAAATAAAGTCACTCACATACTCGTTGATGTGGCGTCCGTGTTGATACAACGAGCGCGGATATAACTCCAGTGCCTGTTTAAAATCCTGTCTGCGAGGCGAAGAAAAGTCTTTGTCCTCACGTTCGCTGAAACACTCGCTGAATTCAGTGTGAAAGTCATTACTATTCAAGTTTCAGTAATATTTTACTTGTTACATTTTCAATAATGCTTGCGTTACAACACACTCTTAGCTGAAATTTTAATTGTTCAAAAAACAGCAAGACACCATATTAATGTATAAAAAATGCCGCAAGTCAGCTCTATTTTGTGTTCGTGGTCAGTTATTATCCATGTGTGGCGTCCAAGTTTGTGAATGAATACTAAAGGACAGCTTCTAATATATACAGTATGTGTAGAGCGAATTATTTAATTGATCTCACTCTGGCTGGGGTAACCTTGTATGTGTGACCTTGTAACCTTGTAGGCGTATTTAGGGCAGGTTTTACAGAAGTGTTGCGAGACTACTGGCCCAACAGTGGAAATTATTTCAGCCTCTGTGTCCAAGGCTAATAGCTCCGCCCGGCTCGCACTGGACAGAGGTCCTTCTATCAAAACAGCTCATACTGTTTCAGCTATTAAAATAGTTCAGATTTTTGTGCAATTGCCAAATAATATTTCATTTAGTTTTTTTTATTAAATTAATTTAGAAAAACGCTTGGAGCATTTTTGTTCATTAAATATTATGTTTTCGGGTTTTTTTAAGTAATGTTCGTTTTTTTTTTTAATCAATTTAACCTTTTTAAATCATCACAACTTTCCTAAAATGAAATAAAACATTTCAAGCATATAACACGGTTTAAACATTAAACCTGCGCTGTAATAACACATGTGCGATGGTATGATGATATATTCACTTTGTGGGGAGAATCTAAAGCAGGCTCTTGCAGCACATGGAGGAACCAGCGCAATCACTTGCATTTTTTCCAGTGGAAACAAAAATGTAGAATTTATTTTTTTTGATAGGCTAAAGGTAAGAGTAATACCTCATTCAGAACTGTTAAGGGTCTACTTTTATTTGTGTGTCCATGCAAAAAAAATAAATAAATAAATAAAAATCACAAAAACCAAAACTCTGCGAAAAAAAGATATTAAAAAAAGACAAAAATGTACAATTAAAAAGACAATTAAAAAAGCTTTAAATGACCACTTAACGAAGAAAAAAACGAAACATATTTCATTATAATTTTAATCCATAAAGATGACTCAAGGTGCATCAGAGAGCTGTTGCGTGTATTTGAATGCAGAACTCTTAATCTGCGCTGACAGCACGCTCTCTATAGTTATTTTCGTGAAAGTAACTCAAAAGTAATATAGGAGTCATGTAACCCATTACAATTTTGAATCAGTAATATTGTAATGTAAGGCATTACTTTTAAATTGCACTAACAAGTAATATATAATATATTACAGTTTGGAAGTAACTTGCACAACACTGCTCACGGTTAAGGTTAGGTTTAGAGATATAGCCAAGAACCTATATTTATATTTCTACCAGCCTATGATGATTCTGAAAGAAAGCACACACACAACTGACAAACAGAACCAGTGCTTATATTTTTAGCATTGCTGTTAATGTTATGGTTATTTTGGTTATGTATTATGTATTTTTATGTATTGTTATGGTTAATATTGCAAACAGTTTGCTTAACAAGCAACACCGTTGTTGTTATTTATACACTGATTCTTGATAATACATTAATTGCCACAATTAGTAATCATCATCTTTTACTCAGAAAATAAAACAAAATTTAACATTCTAGTGTATGAAGAAAAAGAGATCTGTCTCTTTTGTTGTTTGTAGCATGAAAATAATTATCTACAAGCAAATAGTTGTAAAATCTTGAATTAAAGAAAAAGTAGAGTTTATAGTTAACGGGAGGAATGGCTTACAAATATCTATGTAAAAAAAATATGCCCACCCCCCGTAATTTATGAACATTTTCATACATATGTGCTTTACGTTGTTCCTACATCTTGGCACGGTATTTGTTCGTTAAAACTTGGTTTGTGCCTTACAGTAGTGAACTACACATCACGACAAATAGTCTGATTTAAAAGTATTTCTTAAGATACCGCCAAATATCTGTATGAAAAAGTTTGTTTGTTAAGGACCATTCCAGGAATGACACCTACTGTAGCCAAACACTGAACCGGTTAGACTCTACTCACAGTCAGGTGGGATTGTAATGTATCCATGCGTCTGTAGCACACTGAGGAAGAGGAGCAGCAGATGAAGATGTGTCCTGATGCGTCCTCTTCTGCCAGCTGGCTGACCCTGAACTAGAGGCATTCTGCATCAAAACCAGCAGCCACTGCAAACACAGCTGAGTCCAGACACCCTTTCTGCAGGAGAGAAGGTCAAAACCATTAAATACATGCTAAATACAATCCATTTCTCAATGTTAATGATATTTCAACAAACCGCCATTATTGTGAACAGTGTTTGATTTAGTTGGGCTCTTCACTCTTATTAAGTTAATTCTCTCTCAGTGCTGGAAGATACAGATGCTGATCATTTGTCAAGGTAATTAAATAATGTTTTAGATGTTTCACAAAGGTACTGTGGCAAAACATACAGAAGGATTTAGACATCAACACTCATTATACAAACCTCAAGAATAGTGACAATCATCAAACTAATTCAGATAAACAGATCAACTGCAGTGCATTCTAGGAATCATGAATGAGTTTTGTACATGCATTTCAGCATTTGTTGGTTTCTTACGCTGGTTCTTGATGTATTATTGGTTCGGCAATTTTTTTTCTTCAAATAAGTATTTTATGTTACCATTACAGATTTCCTCACTTGTGGCCAACCTCACAATGATCATAGTCACCATCACCTGATGCCAATGCATCTTACAACAAATGTATTTTAGTGCATTGTTATAAGAAACAAAGAACATTGAAGAGTCAAGAGCACAACTTCCTTCAAGATGTGTGAAATTTCATTACCTACACAGAAGAGAGAAAAGAAAGAAAATGACAAATTTGGATTTTACTTTAAAAAACAAGAATACTCATATAAGGCTGTAGAGTATTATCACATAACCTGGGTTGAGAATATCTCTCATTTTATCAGAGCAAAAATACACAATAGAATCTGAAATCTCATTTCCAACCTCAGCCAGCTTCTAACAGTACCAGTAATGCACTTCTGCTTGATTGCTTTAAAGAAAACAGACTGATATATATATATATATTCATCCAATTATTTCGAAAATGTAATATGCATAAATCTTTTTCTAAATAACCTGATGAATTAAATTATATGCCAAATCTCAGAAAATAATTCCAATGCATACATAGTTAATTAGAGATTAGATAATAATAGCTTTTTTTCCCTTTGTTTTTCTTTTTTTTAACTCTCCCTTCTTTGTCCTGTTCTGAACATGAGCAGTAGGGAGGGGCACAACATTGTGTGTGCGTGTGCACGCACTGAAATATTGAGCAGTGGCAGCTGTGGTGGTAAGTGCCATTAATGGATGAAATGGGGGAGCAGGCATTTATGGTTCTGTCCATCCATCTGTGTTTGTTTTCCAGACAGTTGATTGTATAATGCTGAGTCATAGGATTCACTTTGTCTGCCACACCCTGCACTCACCTTGCTTGTGCGGGATTTTAACGTGTGCTTGTATTATCTTAGCGATTTACATGTAAATATAATCAAATCTTTTTGTTTTATACAGAAACTAGCATAATGTTGTTCCCGCCAAACACTTTGATTGAGAGCGTTCACGCATGGCTCCCGCCTCCTCTCTGTCTCCATGACAACGGGGTCCCCTCGGAATCCCCTGAAACACATGGACACAGCTGCTGAGGAGAGTCAGGCGTGTGTGGAGCAGCCATGCTAGTGTGCACGCAGACTGCCAAAACACAAAAAAGAGACCAGAGTCCAGATCACACTGTGCAAGCTGCTGGCAGAACTCATTTGTCCCAATTAAAAGCATATTTTCACTGTTTTAGTCGTTATTGCCTACATTGCCAATTGTCATTCGTCATTCAGAAACTTACTGTGAAATGATCTCAACAGCAGCTTCAGCATCTATATATAGTGTAGGGGACGGGCACTTTGAAGAGAGCATTTGATTGGTTTAGATTTGATGAGAAACTGAAGTATGAGGTGACATAAAAAAAAAATCTGTATTGGCAGAATTGCTATCATGTCATTTTGTTTCCACTGGATGCAACAAATGACTCATTTTTGTTTTGGTGTCATTTCTCCGGGGTGTAACATCACACACTTGAGGTATTAGGCCAATCACAATATACTGGACAGCTAGAAATTCAGAGCTTTTTAGAACGACAAGCTTTGTACAAATCTACTTCTACTTCTTTGAAATTCTCTACTCCATGATTAAATACTATGGTGTAATAGTGTGGATATGTACCACCTCTTCAGAGAAAGATCAACTCCTGCTTCTACATCACTTATTAGCACAACCCACCGATTCGTTGTTCCTTTGAAGCATAACAAGGCGGCACAGTTCGATGCGGTTTAGTTTCATTTTTCATTGCCTTCCTGTTTTAATTTAATTTTGTTTTCCACGTGTATGGTATTTCCTGTGTGTTTATGTAACCATTAGGTAATTTGTTTTGAGTTATTAATATCATAATTGTACTTTTGTGTTCCTGTCTTAAATTAGGATTCTCTCCTCACAGATGCAGGGTTTTCAGAAAGACTGAAACTAAAAGACAACTGCGGCTGTAAAAGTGTGGCTATATACAAGTGTTTTTATTTCATGGTCACTCATGCTTGGATATGATGATCATGATTGTTTCATATAAAGGACCAAACATAACTGATTTTTTCTAAATTTTGATGCTTTTGGAAGTAAAAACATGGATAACATTATAGATCATGACTTCTTTAAATATGTACTCTGTCCAGTGCCTGATTAGAAATCATACACATTCTTACTTATGTAAATAGAATTGACATTTAAATGATGCGACTATTATTAAGAAACAAAGCTCTTTTTTGAACCAGACTGTGGCACCCTTTTCTCAGACCGTTAACACATAGCAAAAGAGAACTGACAGCTCTACCAAGTTGTAGTTTGATGTAAGTTTCAAGAAGTCAAAAGGGTTCTCCAGTGTTTATGTCAAGATGTCATCAGACACAGACCATCTGTTCCAGTAACACACATACAGCAGAGCCAGGAATGAATGAGCCCGTATTCCCCACAGAACCCTGCCGAAATAACTCAATGATCCCAATCCTAGAGGGACTGCATGTTTCCCATTCAAGTCTCTCTTCATGTTACGTGTCATCTGTCAAAACATTTTCACATTCACACTGAAATCAGCATAAGACAGGAATTTACACATCTGCATTTAGAAAATGGCACAACCTCTCTGCAAATTCATAAAGCTGTACAACACTGGACAAAATGATACTGTGTGCATTACTATATATTACTAATTCATCAACAGAATATACATGACTATTTAATGATACATCAGAGCTGCATTATAGAGCTAGGATGTGATGCTGTTTTGCTCCTTTATCACACATCAGAGTTTTGCCAAAGCATTTCCTGGAAGAGTTCTGGAATTGTTCATGTATAAGAGCCCCATTCAGTTCACAGAGTTTAACACACACACACACACACACACACACACACATTTCAGTGAAATGGCATTATTCACATAGAGAGAATTCGGGAATAAATGTCATTTAGGGGGTGCTTCCCCCTAACAACCCCTCCCCCCCTTTTAATATAAAAATGTGTTTCTGTCTATCGTTTTCACATGTGTATGAAGAATTTTTACAGAAATTACTTATCATTGCTCTTTTGTTGCTTTGATTGCTTATTTTGTCCTCATTTAAATAAGAAATGTCTGCTAAATGATCAATTGTAAATGTATATTCAAGATTCAAGATTCAGGCACAACATGCAGTGAAATGTATCTTGAACCGCTCCTACTTAGTTCAAATAACAATGGAAACAAAAGGAATAGTATAAAAATAAAGATAGAAACAACAAAATAGAAACAATGACAAAAATATTCCTTAAAAAGTGCAAAAAGGTACCATGTAAACAGAATAGTAATTAAAGTAATAATATCAATAAACTCTGATTTACAGGAGTGTATATGCAGCCAGATAAAAATGTTGTGCAAGTAATGCTTATAGTCCAGACTAAAGTGCAGTGTACAGTGTCAGCTCAGCAGTGTGTGAGTGAACTGATACCAGTCCTATGAACGGGAGAGTGGCACATCCTGGTTGAGGAGTTGAATCGCCTGTGGATAAAAACTCCTCCTGAGTCTCTCCGTTTTGGCCAAAATGACCCGGAATCTTCTGCCTGAATGCAGAAGTTTAAACAGTCTGTTATTGGGGTGTGACAAGTCCTTAAAAATCCGAGCTGACCTGGTTTTACATCTCCTGGTGTAGATGTACTGCATGGAGGGGAGAGCTGACCTGCAGCAGCATTCAGCAGCCCGGATCACTCTCTGAAGGGCTTTCCTGTCCTGTACACAGCTATTCCCAAACCAGAATTAAATGTTCTGTGTAAGGATGCTCTCAACAGCGCCCGAGTAGAAAGCCTTGAGGACAGCAGGGGAAACCCCAAACTTCCTCAACTGTTTCAGCTGCTGGAGATGCACCTGCCCACCCTCACTGCTTGAGATCTGTTTGTGAGGAAGTCCAACACCCAGACACACAAGCGTTTGTTGAGTCCTAGATCTCTCAGCTTTATGAACAGTCTGTGGGGCACTATTGTGTTGAAAGCTGTGCTGTAGTCGATGAACAGCAATCTCACATAGTTACCCTGCTTCATGTCCACGTGGCTAAGAGTGGTGTGCAGGACATGGGAGATGGCATCCTCTGTGGATCTGTTTGGGTGGTAGGCAAACTGAAGCGGATCAATGGAGCTGGAGTGTGTCACCCTGATGGAAGTGTGATTCAGTTTGCTGTCTGAACCGGCCTTTAGCTTCCCTCACCGCTCGCCTGACGCCGTAAGAAGCCACTTTATATGCGTCCATATCTCTGCTGATTAGAGCAGCATTATAAGCAGCGGTCCGGGCGTTCACAGCATCGCGAATCGATCGGTCCACCCAAGGCTTCTGGTTCTGAAACGATTTAAACCTCACTGTCGGGACAACTTCATTTACAAGCGTGCTAACGAAGCTAACTGCTTCATCCGCAAACTCGTTGATGTCTTCGGCGCAGGCTCGGAACATGTCCCAGTCTAAGTCATCGAGCGCGTCCTGCAGAGTAGCTTCTGATCTGACCAGCGTTGCACCTCCCTCATGTTTGTTGATATTCCGGTATGAGTAAAATGGCGTTGTGATCTGATTTCCCGAATGCTGGATGGGAAAACGCTTTATAGCCCAGCTTGTACGGTGTGTAGCAATGGTCTAGAGAGTTGAGTCCCCCCGTCGAACATGTTACACGTTGGTAAAAGTTCGGCATTACTTAGTTTCTGAGTTTCGCTTTATTAAAGTCACCTGCTGAAGTACTGATAGTAAATGAAAGTAAAGAAATAAAGAAAAAAGCACACAGTTTGTACGGAGCGGTCAGGAAGGCGTCTGGACGTGGCCGCGCCATACCGGAAGTATGGGATATATATCGATTACTCTGTTTGGTTTGTGTTTTATGTAAATGCCAACAAACTCTTCCATTGTCAGTTTGGCTCCAACCAAGGAGCACATTATTATGGTAAGTTATTACAGTATGGTAAGCTAAGCTGCTAAATGCCAGCTGGTCAAGGGCCCAACAAACACACTCTGCTTTGATGAAGATAAAAAGAACTGCAGACTTGGGAAGATAAACGTTCTCCTTTAATGAGAGAAGCAGTGGTTGACGGTGGATTTTGAGGGACTGTAATGCTGAAAACCAGAGATGATAGAGTACAGCAGAAAGAGATTATACTGTTCTAACAGAAACTCCCATCACAGCACTGAGAAATGCTGGAAGTGATGGTTTTAATTGCAGTGATTTGGAAAGGTTTGTCTCACTCATATAGCATTATGAACAGTTAATTGTTGATTGGGTTCAGTTCAGAGAGCAGTAGTAGCTGACTGAAGATGCTACCTGTGTAATTCTCAACATTACAAGTCCAATGGAAAGAAAGTCTAACCTTTCTAAAAAAACAGAGGAGAGAGAATTTAAATGCTTAAAAGGAGAGGGGACACTTTTAACATATTTTGTTATTATTATTATTTTGTTTTTTTAACAATGAGTCAGTTCTGTTTCTTCACTCTGGGTACTTGCTAAGACTGACTGTTATTCAAAGTTAATGAGTCAATGAAGAAAACAAAGACTCTGTTCTGTTTAAGGACGTGAAAGAGTGGATGTGTGGACAGAGAAAGGTCAGACTCAGAGACAGACATAAATGAAGACTGAGTCAATTACATTCAGCAGAAAAAGACTAACTTTTTTTGCAGATAAAAATTTTCAGCCCTTTAAAAGATTAGATTAGAAATATCTGTGCTCATGTTGCATGCTTCTTTGTTCATCAATCACTTTTATTTCTATAGCGGTTTTATCAATACAGATTGTAGCAAAGCACTGAACATCATGAAGTAGGAGAACAAAGTGATGGTAATGTATAATGACGAGAATTAAACTGTTTAATTATTGAATGCATAGACGGTCTCTGAAGTGAAGACGACGATAATCACTTTCAGCTAGGAACCAAAACCTCATCCATGAGAGAATGGAGAAAAAAACCTTGGGAGTTCTCCTCATCATGAGAGGAGGAACAGTGAAGAACGTTGTTGATGTGATCTGTTCCTGTAAGTCTGAAATAACTGAATGTAATGATTACTTCAAGTAATCAGAGAGAGTCTTTTAAGTGGTAACTATTTTAATAAAATACATGTATGTACAGATATATCTGTTTGAGGTAATAGATGTGGATCTGTAGCTCTTACACAACAAACCCTGTCTCTGTATTTGATAAATAAACAGTTTAATTCTCATCATTATATATTACCATCACTCTGTTCTTCTACTTGATAATGTTCAGTGCTTTGCTACAATCTGTATTATTAAAAGAGCTATAGAAATAAAAGTGACTTGACATACACAGAAATATTCTGTCATTTAATTGTTATAATACAATGTGATGACAATGGGCCTGGGTAAACATTTACAGAATTTATAAATACACTGTAAAAATTTACGGTAAAAACTGTGGTTGCCAGAATAAAACCATGAAAAATACGGTAATAATATTTTTTGTTTTACTGATTTATCTAAAATTTACAGTTCAATATCGTAATTTCTAATAAGAAACCGTAATAACAGATATAATGTTGATATAACAACATATTAAATAGTGAAATCTATTTTGTACCTTTGAAATACACTGATAAACACCAAATGATGAGAAAGTCACATGATGAACCAAGGCCTGTCACAAGAAGCTTTTAAATAGTAACGTATATAGAAGGTGACAACAATGATGGAAATCGATTTGTTTTACTTAATTAGGTTGTAATGACTGAAATGTACATCTTATTCATGTAGAAACTGAGCAATAACTCCATCAATCTCAGTAATTATTACTTAAAGATCATTCTTACATTTCTACTTGTAACTTTTTCTTTCTAAATAAAAACAAAAATTTTATCAATTAACCTCAAAACTGTTTTGACTGAACAAAACTCACAGAAACTGACAGAAATAGAAAGCAATGCAGACATTCAGGGAAAGTGAGATGATATTTAGATGACAACTTTCCAAGACACCCATCAGCATAGGATACATTTCTCTAAAGAGTAGCACACACACAAATAAATCTTTTAGTGTTTCATTTAGTTTTGATTGAATTTGTAATTATAATGGCTCCTCCTCCGCTTAGCCATAATAAGGAGCGTTTCAGATTTCCAGGGTTGTCAGAAACAGAAGTCAACTTCTATAATGATGAATGAAAGACTACAGTAAGAATATCTTTCTATTACCCTTTGCTCCAATAGCAAAACAAAAACAGAACAGAATCTTCACAAATTTCCAGAAGGAAAAATACAGACAGATGACAAGTCTACCATCACCCCTTATGTTGTTGCAGCTGTATTTTCATGTTATTGAATTTTATTATACATTATTTTGTGTTATTATAGGTATAATGGGTAATTGTCCAAAGTATGGTGGTATATTTATTTATTGTGCAGTATTTAATTATGTGATAACATGCTTATGATTCAGCATTTTGTCATATTACAATAGCATCTTGCAGGACAGTCAAACTAAAGTGAAAATCTGGGACTTTTAATTTCAAAATAGATTAGTACTAATAAATTATCAATAGATTATTATTAAATTAGATGTATAGTTTTACATCATAACAACCACGCCACATGAAGAAACAATGGCTGAGCCTGCTTACCTGCTAGCGACACACACACACACACACACACACACAGGCGGAGACAGCTAAAAAGCAGGGAGCGCTGCTAAAGGAAGACAGAATTTTGAAAGATACATGAAGTAAATCTTTGACTCTGATTATCTGATGAGATTTTAGATGATGTTTCACAGCAGCAGGAGGCGTGTACGACTGCATCACACACACAACAAATACACTGTTCAGAGAACCGCTCCCAAAAATGTCATGCAATAGAAATGCTCCTGCTTTTACAATAATGCTTATGTAATAATATTTAAAATGATGAAATATTCTGAATGATGTCCAGTTATTCCCAAACAAAGCACATAATAACACCACATTGTAATAAAGAAAACACCCTTTTATTCCTGATAAGAGTTCCATCTGTCTCTACTGAGCTCCTTCACACACACACACACACGCACACAGAAGGCCAATGTGTGTTCAGGCTGTGTTTGGCACCTTCTCACCAAGGTATTTCCATCACACACACACACACACACAAACACAGTGTGGAAGGACGGAGGCTCTTACCCTTATCACAGTTTTGTGCTTGTCTCTGCTGGCTCTCGGTGACACGCCTTGTTCTCCGTCTCTTTCTCTGTCTCTGTGCTCATCCCATCCACTGGGTGAGGGCTGCTGGGATGCTGCAGTGAGGGAAACACACCCTTCTGCCTCAGCCTGAGCTCCTCCCACACTGCTCTGATTGGTGGAGGAGCAGAGGTGACATCATCTCTTTCTCTGTTCTTTCTGTTCCTCCCATCCCCTTCCTTCGTTTCTCCCTTACAATGGAGAGAGGTTTGGGCTTTTCCTCTCCTTACCCCCTCATGCCCCCGGAGCACTCCAGCAGAAACAAAGTCAACTCTCCAAGGCCTCTTCCAGAGAAGACAGCACTTAATTACCATCTTCACAGCAGCCTCGCTCCGCCCCTTCGTTAGATTTTCCTGTTCCTGTCAGACACAACAACCTCAGTCTCATTACAGGAACACCCGGACATTACATTCCTTTTTTATGCAATGGAGGTGGGCAGTGTCTTTATTTAAGCAATATTAAGAAGTGCAGGCCATGTATCAGTTATCACGGGAACTGTGAACATGGAGATGATATAACAAGAGGCCTACAGGGAATCTGAACAACAGGACGATTTTAATACAAGGTGTTTTTTCTTTGTATTTGAATGATAGATGTCATCTAGTTTGGTAAGGTTCGCTCTGACTTTAAGTAAAGATTCTGATTATTGTTATCTGGCTGAAATTTCATCCAGAAAATATTTAAACATCTCCTGGTTTTCTAAATGGCCAAAAGAACATGAATATGACGTCAAAAACACAATATTAGCAAAGCAGCAGCCACTGTCCGTCCTCAACCCCCTGCTGCTCATGACAGAAGAACTGACCACCAGAGCAGATGGAGGAGTGGGTGTGGGGTGACGCTTCTGACACACACACACACACACACAGAGAGAGAGAGAGAGAGAGAGAGAGAGAGAGAGAGAGAGAGAGAGAGAGAGACACAGAGAGAGAGAGAGAGAGAGAGAGAACGAGAGACACACAGAGAGAGAGAGAGAGAGAGACAGAGAGAGACTTTGACTTTTAACAATTTATTTAAAACATCTAAAACCAACCACTACATTATTCTACTACACATATCACATTCCAATGTGTTTAAGATACATTTAAAAAAAACACCTGTATATCACCAATTTAACATTATTTCACCCATTTTCACACACTGAGACTAAGGCTCCATTTACGGTCCGTGTACCTACGCATAATTGGTTTTCTCGTTTTTGTTTTCAAAACAAAAAAACGCATAAATGATTTTTACATTTTACATGAAATTTACATGTTCTCGGTAACACAAAAACGAATTTCATTCATATTTTCGATTCGAAAATCGAAAAATGTAAGTTTTCTTTCCACAAAGCGCATTTTAGTACACTGAAAGTTCTCAGTGCTGCTCCCACGCGCCGTTCTGAAGCGCCGAGAGCCTTTGAAGCAAGGTAACCGGTCATCATTTTTCGCCCAAAGGTGGGTTCGGTCAGCATAAAATAACAAAATTGGACATGTCACCAAAGGAAACCACATCTGGCAAACAGAACAAGTTTCTTAATTAGTAGTACCAGCAGCAGTGATATAAAAATATGCATACCTCTTGAAGAGCACTGGCCACTGCCACCTCCAGGGGCCGGTTGCACCAGCTGGACGTACGCCCGGTCGAAAGGCTAGGCTGGAAGTAAGATGCGTTTTAAGTCCTGTGTAGAATTTATACCCGTTGCACCATCTCGACATAGTGCTCTGAGACTAATCTTACGCTTAGTCAGAAGTAGGTGTAAAGTAAAAAATTAATTATTTGCTCTGACATTATTAGTTTTTAGGATTCATGTGTGTTTGTTAATTATTACAGCAGACAATCACGAAGCTTGGTGTTGAATCCATCTCCAAAACCATTATTATTCAGGAAACAAAAGAAACCTGGCATATATATTATTAAACATTGTATGGTGAAAGTTGGTACCTTATATTGCTATCATATGCTGTTGTTCACCAACATTAACACAACATTTCCCCCAAATCATGTTTTATCGGAGATACAAGATTTATAACTTTGGGAGCAGGGAGATTAAACGCTGTCATTGATATAAACGGTACGGAGACGTCGCTGCTGCCAGCAGTGTTCATCAAAGTCTGCGGTCACCTTGAGCCTTTTGACAAGAGACAAGGCCTTACGAGCTAATCAAAGCTAATGATTGCAGTTACATACATCTTCCTAAACTCTATTTTAAATGTTAAAGCGATGAGTGATGCAATACAAAAATAAAACGATAAGACGCTGTCTATATAGGCGGACAATAATCTGCACGCAAAGAAAATTTGAAACAAAATAGCCTACACCATTATTTAAATATCAATCATTAAATACATACATACTAATTCACGCGTATCATCTACGCCGGGCGTAGCTGCGCCAGGGCGCCTGGCTGACATGGATACAGGTGAGAGGAGCTCGCCGAGAAAAAAAATGTATTGCAAGTTTTTTTTAATTTATGTTTAAATATGCAAAAGAGGCAATACCTCATTAAATATGCGGAAATTTGCATATATTTCCGGTACATATATCTGAATATAGGATAAAGCCAGGTGCATAATTTTTTTTTTCATTTTGTTTGTAGATTTTTGCCATATATTTTCTTTCAAATGTCACATAACTCAGGACAGGAATGATTTATTAACAAATCCCTCTGTAAATGTCTTCAGAATACTAGTGAGAGTATAACTGGAAAGTTTGGTGTACATAAGTGCAACATAGGCTGAGATACTGGTACCGGAAAATGACAAAAGCTCTTTTTGAGAAAACAGCATTTGAAGATTTAAATACGGGAAGAAAGTTATGGTCACAAGTAAACAAAATGTTATAAAATA
>JAUMHI010000069.1:264102-294393 GCA_032359435.1 Enteromius unitaeniatus
TTACTGATGATATTCGCATAACAATCGCATAGGATTTATCGTGCAGCCTCACTAAAAACATCTATCACTTGTCTGTGAGGTACGGTCCGACTTAATTGAAGGACAATCAGTACCTGTGGTGGAGCTTCTTCTTCTTCTTTCTTCATTTAAAGGGCGGAGAACAAACAAAATTAATGCATTACTGCCACCTGCTATTAACCAAGACCAGCGACATCCTATTTCCGTGGAGGGAGGAATCAGATATGAATGTTGACTTGTTAGGTGATGTTTTCGCATTACAGTCGTATTATTTCCTATTCATTCAATAGAATGTTTGCGAATACTAGGGAATAGCAATATGGTGGTGCGGTGGCTTCACTTCTATGACGTGATGAGCTATCCAGTTCTCTATATAGATCAGTGGTTTCAATACTGTATTAAAGGGTTATGGTTGAATTACAGTCAGTACAGGCATTAGTCTGTAACACAAGAAATACAATAAACAATAATAAATATCAATAATATCAAGGCATATACAAAATACTAACATTCATTGGTATATAAAGGCAGCTGTAGCATACTAAATCCTCAGCAAACACAATCTAAGGATTATAAAAGGTATTTAAAAAAAGAAAAAGAAAAGGTATTTAATTGCACACTATAATCATAAATAGTCATCTTAACATAATAAACATTCTCCTATTGCTGGCTACAAATCATAAAACATCAGAACGTGATCACTTTTTGGAATAGACAGCTCGGAATAACATTCACATCATTAAGTGAAGTTACAATGATTACTATTTAGACCGTAATGTGCATCAATAAAGAAAAAACAATCACATCTCGAGCAGCATCATTAATATAACAGAAATACCGGCTGCGGGCATGTCCAGACATGCGCGAGTAATGCAGTTATAAATAACTCAATACCGACCTTATTTAAACACTTAAAAACATAAACACATGAGGAAACAGACTTACTTGTAGGGCAATGATTAACACCTCAAAGTAACTGCAACAAACAAATAAATGTTCATTTAGCGATCGGCTTGGCAGTGTTCAGCTGACAGCAGTGGCTCAATGTGAAAAGGAATGACGCACATCATAGGATGCAGCTGTTTGTCATAATGGTGAATTATAAAATGAGTAACTGGATGCTTATACTCTAGGACTACAGGATGGACAACAGAATCTGTAAGGTCAGCCACTCTCCTCAAACGACCGCCCACTCTAATCAAGCCGTCAGAAGGATCTATCTCTGGGGCCAAGGTCACTAGACGGCTACTAGGTCTCACTGCCTCCCCGGATTCCAACAGATGGTAATCTTCATGGAACGATTCCAGTTGGACTTGTTTAAGGATATGGATTTCTGCCCTTTGATAATCCGTGGCTTTGGGGACAGTCTCTGAATCTGAGTCAACACATAACTCTTGGACAGTGGTATTCAGCAAGTCCATCCAGGTAGGGTTACTCCATTGATCCTGGTGGTCAGACGGGGTCGACGAGTTAACAACTCCACAAAAGGTGGACTTCCACAACTCAGCTGAATCATCACCAGGCTCCTGAGTTGGAAATATAGGCCATTTTTGAGGATAAAGGAGAAGAAAAGGGGGTCCTTGATGCCAACGATTCAGGGAAGTGAGGTAGGAAAGAGATCTCCCTTTGGTGAGGTCGGCAGGGTTCTCTGTGGAACCAACACAACGCCACGAGCATTGGTCAGTAAGTTCCTGGATCTCTGCAATCCTATTGCCAACGAAAACTCTGTAACGACAGGACTCGGACTTAAGCCATTGAAGGACCATAATAAAATCTGTCCACAGCATGGTAGAATGGATTGGCCGGGTCAACTCCTTCGCTAGCAGCTGCGCATGCTGAGCTGCAACCAGGCTCCCACAAAGCTCCAATCGGGGTATAGAATGTACTCCTCTGGGGGTAACACGAGATCGAGCAATGAGGAAAGAATGGTAGGTTTTACCAGCAGGCTCAACTGTACGTAGATAAGCTACGGCACCATAGGCTTGCTCAGAGGCGTCTGAGAAGATGTGGACCTCGCGGGTAACGCCATCCATTTTAACTGTAGGGGGAACGTAAGGCCGAGGAAAAAATACATTGGGAAGGCAGCAAAGTTCTTCTTCCCACTGTTTCCAGGAACGGAGAAGATCATGAGGTGGGTTATTATCATCCCATTCTCTCTGTTGGTCCCAAAGGTGTTTAACGATCACCTTTCCACAGGTTGTAAAAGGAAGGAGCAGTCCCCGAGGGTCGTACTGTGCAGCGAGGACCCGATAGATGTTCCGCAAGGTAAGGGTCTCATAGATCACGGGTCAATTTTTATACGATAGGGTATCCGACAGCCGGCTTTGCTTAGGTCTGCCCGAAAGGACTGTGCTGCTTGAACTAACTCTCGAATCGCTGATTCTCAAGGAGTTGGGCAGGAACAATTGAATCAGCCATCGCAGGCGAGGTAGGGACCAGCTTAGGGTACACAGCAGGTTGGGTAGGCGGATAACTGTACATCAGGGAAGGCAGTTTATCATATGACACTGTTACTCTTGCATGTTAGGGTTATATTAACGTATAAGAAATTTTGTAATAAATTCAAAATAGCAGTTAAACCTAAGGAATTTGCAGCTGTAATGGATGCAATCCCTTTAATGAGAAATAATTTTTTTAAGAAATCAAAGAGTAAAATATTTATAGGTAATATGAATATTAATACAAAATAGACTCATAAATAACATTGTTTATCCTCAAGCTTGCTTTTTTTTGGTATTCTGTATTTGGAGATGTAAACTGAACAGTAATTCTATTAATTAATTCTATTAATAAGAAAGTAAAAGAGGTTTATAAAATGTTTCCAGTTAAACGTGCTGGAACGCTTTCAATCAGTGAGTTCTGTAAAGGTGAACAGGTAACTATTGTTCATTTATTTGTTTACTGAATACAAACAAAAATATTTTGGAATGATGTGGGGTCTTTTATTAAGACAACATTGGACATTTCTTTGCAGTTGAGTGGATTTGATGTACTAGGCTATACTTCAATGATTATGGAGTTGACAAAGATAAAGCATATATATTAAAATTGCTATTTTAGCGGGGAAGTTGTCAACTTTTCTCATTTTATACATGATTTCAAACTATTTTGTGTAACTGCACAGGTAAAAAGGTTATTATTCATAACAATGCAAGCAGATATGATTGTAAAAAGTACATTTTAGGCAAAACGTCTATTTTATTTTGATATTATTGAAATAATAATAAAACGCTTTCACACGTGATCCAAAGCAGATAGAGAGGATATGTTGAAAGACATATATAATTGTTGTTGTTGTATTTGTTGGCGTTATTATTATTGTTAGAAACCACTCGATACAGCCCAAAACTGAGTTTTTGTTCATCGTTACGGTGTTCAGCGCAGATATATGTGATTTTAATAGGAGCTTTAGTTTTAGAGTGCAGAACTTTTTACTGAAGTAATAACAGCTCCAGTGTGTTCGGATAGATCTTGGGTTTATGTTTATACAGAACACAGCGTTATATGTTTTTCATACTGGCTAAACGTCAGGAAGCTTTCTTGTAGTGTTAGTTTCTTGGAGTAGTGCGCATTAAGGGACAGTGTGTGCTGCTTGATTTTCTTACGCGAACATGTCCTTGCTAACAGAACAACATTCATCACACGGGAAACCGAAAGTGTTTCACTTCATACTTTTACTTTCACTTTTAAAGCTCACTCACTCACATGTCTGAATGCATGCAATTGTTTAACTGTGAGTTCGTCTAAAATTTTATTAGGCTACTTTATGAGCTTAGCGCGAGCTTTATAGATTAAACAGAAGTGTTAGCGTGCCAAAGCTACTGTTTGTAGTCTGTATGTGACTGGTGTTATGTTGTAGATTGATGGAAGACAGGTCGAGGCACATGCGACTGAGAGAATGGCTCATAGCGCAGATAGACAGCGCTAAATACGCTGGACTGAGCTGGGAAAACGAGGAGAAAACTATGTTCAGGATTCCCTGGAAACACGCGGCCAAACAGGACTACAGACAGAACCAGGACGCTGCGCTGTTTAAGGTAAACTTACTGCACAGCTTTACCGTCAAACCGCTTTAAATATCTGTCTGAACGGACGAAACTTACTGCTGGTGATTATAAAATGATAGATGTACATAGCTTTCTATTCGTACCATTCAAACGAATTAAATGTTCTATTTCAGTCCTGCTGACTGAAAAGTAGCCTACATAACTTGCAAAATGTAAAAATATAGCTGCTTTACCATAAGTAAGACAGACAACCGATTAAACACACATTCTGTCTCAGGCATGGGCCATGTACAAGGGCAAATTTCAAGAGGGCAGGGACAAAGCAGACCCCTCTACGTGGAAAACACGTCTGCGCTGTGCCCTCAACAAGAGCACAGACTTCCAGGAGGTTCCTGAGCGCAGTCAGCTGGACATCTCTGAGCCGTACAAGGTCTACCGGATCCTGGACGACACAGGACGAGCTGCAGGTGTTATGACAGACCTCGACTTGTGTTCCTCAAACCTCATCCACTCAAATCTCACTTCCTCATTGACATAAATACACACACACAGTGATACTCAAACCAGCTTCAAATATAAGCCACTCCCTCTGTATTGTTCCAGAACCTGCCGGACATCCAGTGATATCCCAAGACAATGACTGCAGCAAAGCCTTGAGAGAGATGCATCTGCCCATGCAGGTACTGTTCAGTCCCAACTCCTGTGGAAATCCCCCCATGCACTAAGCTGACTGCCAGCTTGGGTGAAGTTTTTTCTTCTGCCCCCTACTGGACAGTTGGAGTATGTTTTGTGTGACATGGAGTAATAGTTTTACTTTCACATCCAGCAGGACAGTTCCCTCGGTGACTCAAACAAAGCTGCTGGATGGAGTGGTTAGTGTTTTACTTTCAATGACAGTAGCTAACTACAATCAAATGAATGAACAAAGCTTTCTATATCAGTTACACTGAGTGTATGTGTGTGTTCGCAGTGAATGGCAGGGCGTATGCGTGTCCCAGTACAGGCACTAACTCCATTCCTCTATACCCTTCTCAGGTCACCATCACTGGTGAGAGCTCATACTCTAATGTTCCTCGTTTTATGAAGTACCAACTTGAAACAAGACGTTGTTGTGATTTAATTAAAGATGTTATTACAGAAATTGGGAGGAAAACAATACAATAGCTGTTTTTCATGTACACATGCATGCAGACTGTCGGCTGGAGGTGTGTTTGTTCTATCATGGTAACCTGGTGCAGAACCTCATCACTACGTCTCCAGACGGTTGCTTCATTCTGCAGGGCTGTGCTCCGGTTGGGAACGAGCGCATCTATGGCCCTTGTGAAGCCAAGAAGGTCTTCTTTCCCCGTCCAGACATTATAGAGCTGCCCCCGGGCATCTCCGAAGCCATGGCCCGTCTCCTGCCACACCTGGAGAAAGGTGTGCTGGTGTGGGTGGCCCCAGACGGTGTGTTTATCAAGCGCTTCTGCCAGGGCCGTGTCTACTGGGACGGCCCTCTAGCAGAGCACAGGCAGAAACCAAACAAACTGGAGAGAGAGCGCACCTGCAAACTCCTGGACATGACCATCTTCATGCAAGGTAAGGAAGCGAGGGTCTTAGGCTGGGTTGTTTGGGGATTCTTCAGCATGTCTTCATGTCTTCTGTTTCTGGTCTTCTTGAGTTACAGAGTTGCAGAACCATCGGCAGGGTACTGGTCCTGAACCACAGTACACAGTGAACCTGTGCTTCGGAGAGGAGTTCCCTGACCCCAGCCAGCCAAAGACCAAGAAGCTCATCACTGCACAAGTGAGTGTTCAGTACAGTCTAAAATGGGTTAAAAATGGACAAATCCAGCAAATTGCCAGTGCTACTGCATAATTTGTAAAATATATACTGATGTCTATAGACGAGGGTATATAATCCCTTAAAAAAAATAATGTGATGTAATTTGCATAATTACAGATTTTGAAGGCAACTATAAAGTTCACTTGTA
The DNA here is from genome assembly GCA_032359435.1 of Enteromius unitaeniatus. NCBI lineage: Eukaryota > Metazoa > Chordata > Actinopteri > Cypriniformes > Cyprinidae > Enteromius > Enteromius unitaeniatus. The sequence goes on from JAUMHI010000069.1 coordinate 270,100, forward strand.
AAGTAAGTTACTTGGCCTGGGTGATATAAAACAGCATACACATTCATTGATAACGGTAGAAAAAAATTATGTGCTATGAGTGAATGGACGCAACGTAAAGCTCTTTTAACTTTACATAGCTCTCTATTTATCTTTTGTTTGAGACGCAGGTTAGTGTGCAAAGCATGTTCTGTGTGAATGGCTTGGTTTTTGTATTAACGTAAGAAAAACCTTCTCTGCATTGAGCTTCTATATTTCCCTTATATTCTGCGTGAAAATCGCAGAAGCAGCATGTCTCATGGGTTCAACTTGACCGCCTTACAAAAACAATGAAGTACAACAACGACACTTATATCATCACCACCAATCACCGTCAATGATGCAATATTCAAATGATTTTATTTTGTATTAAGCTATGCATAAATATATGATGCTGTTTTGTACAGAATGTAAAATTCAACACTTTTTTTAACAGCTAGTCATTGTTTCACTACATTGAATAAACGATTTAAAGCAGTGCATAATTTTGCTTATTGCACCCTCTTGTGGCTTCAAGAGACAAGATCAAAAGTTTCTATACCACTGATCTGCGTTGTTGTGTATTTATATATACATAATAAATATACACAGTACACGCACATATACTATGTGAACAAAAACGTTTATATTGGATGCAATTAATCTTTTGACAGCACTCATTTTTTTCACTTATTATCGCTTACTTACGTTCATGTGCTTCAGAAGTGAATGAATTGATGGGTTGTAAAGTCTGATTCTCTGCATTGCAGTGCAAACTACCACGGCATCACCCATGGTCATTATTTTTATTATTAGTTTATGTAGTGTGTTACATAAAGCAAATAAAAATTATTCTGGCTGAAATTTCTAGACAGGTTCGTGATTGTTTATATATCCTAAATGTAAGTTTCTATATATATAGTCTTTACAAGGTCTGGATTAATCTGCTTGACTGGATTAGACTCATTTATAAGCTTTTTTTTTTTGAGTTTTTGATTTTTGGTTAACCAGATATACTGTAAACATCTCTGATTTCATAAAAAAAACTGAAAACCAGTGCATCCCATATATCAGAGCCAGGATTAGAATACTGGGGGTCCCAAACAAAAACAGTCAGTAGAAGTAAACTGCATATTGAAAATCCCCTAATGGAAATGTATAAATTTTGTAAAAGGAATCATTTGCATTACATCGTGTTTTTTCCACATTTCCAGGACACATGGCATATATATGTCACTGGATAATTCTTCGATGTACAATAAACTCCAAGAAACACTTTATGTGTGAGTTTTAGTCGCGTAACGCCTACAGACAAATAACACCACAACAGAAAAAATGCAAAAGATTAGCCTACTAGAAATAATAGCCTACTATACAACGGTGTGTGTCCATACATCTCTCTCAGAGTGACAGAATTTCATGTGAAATATTCAAGTGATATTACTGGAATTTTTTTAATCAGCCATCTTCCCAAGCTTTCTTGAAGGCGGCTGTACACGGTGTGAATTCGGACAGTCAGAAGACCGTATGGCCTTGCAAACGTCACAAGTGACTTTGTTTACGGATGCAGTTGTACACGGCACGATTTTAGCGCTCGCTGTTCTTGCCAGAGTTCAGCGAGTTTGTCCTCTTTCTCGACAGACTCGCACCGTGTACGCCCACCTTAAGCGCAGCTCTTTAATTGCGCTCTAGGCTCTGGTGAAGCGTACTCAAACATAATAATTGTACTAATTCTAATAATTATACATTAAGAATTATCAATAATATATATATATATATTAACTACATGCACATCATAACATTGTAGGCATGTAGGCTATATTATTTAACATAAGATTTAAATAAAAAACATTTTAATTAATTATACCGCAGCATATCTATGATTGATCCACAACAATGAACAAATTATACACAGAGAACAGAACATATCAGATATCAAATAATTTCATATTACTTAATCCAGTCTAACATGTAAACACACTAAAAAAGCTATAAGCTACATGCTATAAGCGATGCAGTGTATAAAAAAATCTATTACTTGCATCTGCAGTTTGTTATGCATTGACCAAAACATCGGCATATCAGCGATATTGAAATATATATACATACAGGGCCAGTTTTACAAAGCTTAAGCCAGGACTAGGCATTAGTTAAATTAAGATATTCAAGCAACTTTTACAAAAATGCCTTATAAGAAAATATTACAGGTGTGCAGCTTAACACAGAACAATGACACTGCCATGTTTTAAGATATGTTAGAGGAAGACATTTTCATCTGAGACAGCTCAAACATGCAATTTAGTCTGGGATTAGCTTAAGCCTTGTCTGTAAAACTGGGGGACAGTGTTGTGGAAAGTTACTTTTAAAAGTAATGCGTTACAATATTGCGTTACTCCCTAAAAAAGTAACTAATTATGTTACTAAGTTAATTTTTATGGAAAGTAATGCGTTACGTTACTTTTGCGTTACTTTTTAAATATGGACAGAGCTTGAGTGTTTGTTTTTAAAATAAGAAGTTCTAATTATAGCAAATGTAAAAGCACACCTAAAAGTGTAATGAATAAACCTCAGGCTGAAGAAAAAGTAAATTCACATCCGTAAAGTAGAATACAGAAGAAGAAAGTTCAAAACTCTTCAGCAATAAAAAAACAATAAAGCATAGTAGTTGTGAAGTTATTTTTGCTTGTAAGTCTGGCTGAACTGGATCATCAGAGGTCAGCAGCAAAGATATTGGTTAATAAAATGGGATTAGATACATCTGTGCAATTTAATTATTGCAGGTTTGTTTCAATAACAGGTTGTTATTGCAGGTCATATTCTGAGTTAACTTTAATTAATTTTGATGAATACTAAAGAGTGAGATGAATTAATGCACATTCACATTTAGTCTAGAACTACACTGTATTCACACACCGGACACAATAGAATAGCGGTTTCCCCAGTAAAGCTGTACTCAAAGCAGTACTGTTCTCACATACCAGACATTACAGGCATGATGAGATGAACATAAGACCAATCGAACAATCACCACAGATTAGTGTCCTACCTAGGAGGTTTCAGAAAAACAAATTGTTTTGGAGTCATTGAGCAAATAAGGCAAAAAATGCGTATCATACCAAAATGGCAGTGTTTTTTGACCATGCATGCATGTCAACCTGTTGTTGTGAACTTCCAAGTCCCAACTAGCTTAAGCCTTGTCTGTGAAACTGGGGGATAATAGTCTTTAGTGCCACACAATCCTTCAGAAATCCATCCAATTTGTTGATTTATTATCAGTGCTGCTCTTTTAAGCTTTTATTGATAAAGGAATCCTGAACAAAATGTCTGGTTCCAAAAATATTAGGCAGCAAAACTGTGTAAAACATTGCTATAAATCATTATATTAGAATCGATTTTTAAAGGATCATATGACTGAAACCTGAAATAACAGCTGATTAAAATTCTGATTTGCATCACTGAATTAAATTATATTTTTGAAAGTAAATGAATTATATTACAGGCTATATGTAGGCCTTTATAACCTCTGACATGGAGAAGAGTGAAAACTCCTCACATGACCGTTACTGAACATCTGAACATAATGAAACAAATGCACATTTCCGGATCTTCCGCCGTCTGTTCGGCAAAATGTAAAGCATAAATAAAGCATAAATATTAATTGTGTCTAACCAATGTTAGGCAAAAGGAAGATGTCGGACACCACTGTCGTGGGGCTAACGCGGGTTTGGCAGGTTTTCATTTCATACTTTGTGACAGCTTATTCAATTTGTTAAACTTTTTACTTAATGTATAAGGTAGTGGTATCTTGAACTGTAATCGAATGTAGCATACCATGCCTGTGGAACTGTAGATAACACATGAGGTGTTCATCTTCATAGCTAGCAAACAATAGCCTTTCCATATTTGACTATAGATCCAAAGCCAAGTCTTCAACGGTCTTGATGTTGTTAAACTGTCTGTTACTCTGAGTGAGAACCACTTCAGACAAATCAGCGCACGGCTGGGAACCGAACTAATCATTTAAACTGATTCGCGAACCAATTCACTAACAACTGGTTTGATCAAGCCTTTATACAGAAATTAACTCAAAAGAACAAATCATTCATGAGTGAATGGGCATTGTTTATTGCCCAAAGAAAAGTAGATGGAACGTTTGGAATTGGAAGCATTTTTCTAACTTGCATTAAGATGAAGTAACAAGAGGAGCTTCACCCACTGTAATGAAGTAAAAGTACAAAAAATTGCGTAAGAGTAAAAGTGCCCATCTACTTAAATACTTATATAAAAGTATTTGTTATACCCATAAAATGACAATAGCAATTTTAGCATAGCTTAGCATAGATCATTGAATCCAATTAGACCAGTAGCATTGCGTTTAAAAAAAGTGTTTAGATATTTTTCCTATTTAAAGGAACCGTATGTAAGAAATGTATTGTAATAATCATAAAATGTCTGTTATGTTCAACAAGCATTAAGAAATCATGTTAATTTAAAGTACTCATATCGCTGACAGTAGTAGTACAGCCTGGATATTCTTGTTTAAAAAGCGCAGTTGCAGCCCTCAACTGATGTTTATGTTGTCATGTTTTGTTTTGGCCTGAAGCGCCACCCCCCATTTATCTCCCAATCACGAAGTCAGTAGTGTTTCGTCATCCAGGTTGCCTGCTCTGCATAATTGAGCTTGTTCTAGTTGCTGTCTTCAATTTGGCAACCTTGTGTGTCAAGTCTAATTTTGAATTTGAACTGCAATACCTAATTCAACCACTCGATATCAATACTACATACAGACTCTTCTGTAGTTATATTGTGTGCTAAGACCGGTGGAAAATGAAAAGATGCGATTTTCTCACAGCGTGAGCTCACTGAAGCGCCCTAATTAAGACTAATTTTTTTACACATCTTTTAGACGTATGAATAAAAACACTCCAGCGAATTTACAGAATTATAAGAACATAATAGGCTGAGTGCATATTTTTGAACATGATGCTACTGGTCTAAGGGGATTCAATGATCTATGCTAAACTATGCTAAAAGTGCTATCGCCATGCTCTGATATTGGCTGAATAAATTCCAAAACAGTAAAACTCAACTTATTAACTCTGGGGGAGTTGGAGAATGAGCCAATTTTCAAAAGTGTTCATTTTAAAAAACTAAAAATGATCACCTCTTGTAATACTAGTAGAAACTAAAGTAGAGCTAAATACATGCATACTTATTAAAAAGCAATACATGCATCTAAACTATATCATTACATACAGTATGAATATTATATTTTTGCCACACCAAATGCCTCTTATTTGCCTTTTTGCACTAGAATTAAAAAAATAAATAAATAAAATGGTTTAAACCATTTTAAACCATAAACCAACCTCTGTCCATTTCAAAATTCAACATTTGTTGATCACTTAAACTGTAATGCACCCACCAGATTCAAGGGTACAGCACTCGTCCTGTCACCCTCTTCTGTCTTTTGCTGGAAGAAAAGTATGTGGGGGTTAAATCATGGGTGGTGTCTGTAGCATGTGCACAAGTAAAAAGAGTAGCTAGTCAGTCGCTAAAAACATGGATCAAACTGTTTGGAACAGTGTTAAAAAAAAACCCTAAAACAAATCCCTTTAGGTGAAAAAGGAAACAATGAAAACATAACAGCTCTTTAAGAGTTCCCTGAACTAACACACACTTGACTTGACTACATGTCAACTAATTCTTATTAGAGTATTAGTAGGTTAGGGTCAGTAATACCAACCTGATCTCACAGTAATTCATACATATTTTACGAAGTGGCTAATCCGTACAAATTCGTACGACCTAATTTCTTCTAAATCATATGTATTTTATGAGTTGCCAATTCATATGAATTTGTACAAATGACCTGCCCCTAAACCTACCCGTCACGTTGTTTTAGACAAATCGTACAAAAACCACCTCACTCATACGAATTTGTACAAAGTAGCACAAATTTGGCACCCCTACGAATACATACGAATTGGTCGTGAGACTGTGTTGGTAATACTAAGGTTAACTATGACTTTTACATCAGTAAACTCCTACTTGGTGTGGTAGTGCAGTATAAATTTAGGAATTGTGCAGGATTAGGCATGTAGAATATGGTTATTATGCTTTTTAATCTCTAATAAATAGCCAGTAGAATAGTAGTTGACATGTAGCAAAATGAAATTTTACCATATATACTGTAGATATATTCAATTTTTTTTTTTTTACTTACAATATGCCTATTTTTGCTTATACATTATTCATACTTTTTTTCATTTACATGTATATAATTTATGAAACAAATATAGTAAAACACTAAGCAAGTATACTAAAAGGAAATCCCTTCCATGATCATAATTGAAAATTTAAACAATAAAAACTGATTAATTGATTGATAGACTTATTTTGTTGTTGTTCCAGTCCCAGAAGTTTTTATTCAGGGATTTTTTTTAAAGCAGCAGTTGACTACCAGTAGAGGGCATTGTGGAATAATCAAACAGTAAATAAACCTTTTCTTTCTTTCTCTGTGTGTAGGTGATTCCTCTGTTTGCTGTAGAGTGTCTCCGCAGGCATAATGCACCTAATAATGTGGAGCTGAAGCAATCACCGCCACACAGGAAAACCAATGAATAAACAGACCTTAATCAGAACAGCACACGTTTCTCCATCCCTGTGGAGGAATTCGCCAATAATGATATTAATAAATTATAATTATAATGATAATAATAAAAAAATGAAAGTGTCTGTATCTAACATTATAGAAAAAAGAAATCTACAATGTTGTTTCTTTGACTGTTTCATTAAGCTTTATGCCCTTTATAGTCTTCTAAGTATTACTAACCATGATACTGATTCAATTAGATTATGATTTCTTTATCTTTTTGTCAAATTTTGCTTCAAAAATTTAATTAAAATAAAGAGTTTTGTTAGTCTTGTGTATCACCTGGTTATTTAGTGAGTAAAATGTGACTTATGGTAGACAATACAGCTTTTACTGAAGAGAACTCGTGTCACACTGAAGGCAGCGTTTAATTCAATCAACTCAAGAGTGAAGAGCCATCTGATCCTTCAGAGACAGCAAATCAAAAACCCTTTAAATGAGAAATAAATCAAATTGCCCAAGGGTGTCCCGGTGCCTGATGACGAATATATACATTGTATTTTTTTAAAACAATTGCATTTTCACTGTTGTATGATTTCTGCACATTGTCAAGGCAAACTAGCGTTACAACATTAAACATTGCTCAGGTGTAGTGACTGCATGATTTCCTTTCTATATGCTTGACATGTTGCCAGACTGCTTATACACAGCAGCAGAGTCCGCTGGACAGTCCAACAGCTGGGTCATCCCAACAGTTGCATTCACACATGCTTCAGTAGTTTACAGGGGAGGACCACGTAAATGATAGAGACACAGACATGGGCCGTGCGTCATCATCTCACACTAACGGTGTGCACGTAGCCATAGTAACATCTCAAGGTTTTTATATTTCAAACATCACAATGTTGCGGCAATATTGTTCTCATTTATAATTTCATTAAGATGCTAAGTATATAAATCTAGAAAGCTGTTCTTTTATTTCTAGCGAACATTGTATTACAGTCTCACAACTTTAAAAATATACATTTTTAGAGCAATTAGAACATGTATAAAGAAAAAAAACTAACAGCAAACATTTGAGAAACAACAAAGAAGAGAAAAAATAAAGTGATAGAGTGTGCTTAATCATGAGTAGATATACCCGTATCTGATTTCAAAACACTAGATTGCTGTCCTTTTTCACAATGAAATGTCAAAGAGAAACCCACAATCACCAGAGGACTTTTCTGATGTGTCATTAGCACCATCCCTCTTTAAAAACACCAGGCCCAGGGTCGTGTGTGCTTCTATTCCCACATTAGTGTCTCTTCCCTCGGTAAGAACAGGCTGGAGTGTAATGCTAACGTGAACTAGCATATTGACCCCAGACTGAAAGCCTGGTTGAAGGCTGCTTAATACATTCAGCTTGCCTGCTAGACTGAAAGTATGTGCACAGTTCATGAGACTTCATTACGGATTTAACAGTAGGCTATTTTACTGTAGCATATTCACAGAACATTTGTAATATGGTATATATGTGTGTACTTTGTCTTTTTTCTTCCAGTAGTATTGGCTTGTTATAATACGGATTAAAAAGACATACCCTGCAGAAAAAGGCTTGAGATTAGCATAACTAAAAGGTGCGTGGCATCACAAAGAAGTGATTTTTGATTGTCTCACTGTGCATTTTGGAACTGGCTAGTATGTGTTGTTCTACATTCTGAAATCACATTGAACAGTGGAGGAAAGAAGGTAAATAATTTACTAGCTATTCCACCGTATCTGTGAGGTTAATTCAACTCTGCGGTGTCCGTTCCAAACCTTACTGCTGTCTCTCGTGCTTAGAGCCTTGAGGTAAATGGGTGCTAGTCTTGATTCCTGGCTGGAGATCAGGGGCAGACCAACGTCTCTTTCGGGCACGGGGCCGCTGGCTTAGCAAACCAGAAGGAGAAGGCTGTCCCGCTGACGGAGATGGAGGTGCCGGGTCAGGGAGCATCCTCTCGACCACCTCCATTGTGTCCTCTGAGTGCTTGTTACTGCCTGAGTGAGGTGAAGCAGATGTAGGAGTCAGTGCCAGACACACGTCGCCGGTGCTGAGCTGACGGCACTGCAGGCCATACAGCTGCGCACTCCGCTGGGGACTGCAAGAAGACCAGCCTCGGCCCCGCACGAAGAACGGGTACTCCGCCAAGACTGTGAGCAGCTCCTGTTGGAACAAGAGCAACATACTGTACATTTCGGTAAGGCTGACAAACCACACATGATGACACAGAAGGATTTGCACTCTGAAATAAAGAGGTTGTATTTTGTGCACTGCATTTGAAAAACACTTGCTTAGCTCCTTTGTAGGAAAACGAATAGGTTACTTCCATAACCCAGGTTCCCGGAGACAAGGGAATGAGTACTGATGTACATATAACAGGATTCAGGTTACTTTGACTGAAGCGACGGACACTTACATTGCAGCATAGAATGTAGTACTTGTTCCCATGTCTCAGGGTACCTGGGTTACGGAAGTAACCTATTCGTTCCATGTCGACACTTAAATCGTACTGCGTCTGCTAAGACGCTATGGGAACTGAGTTCAATCCAGTCACATAATCATGTAAAACGTTGCTCTGCATAACTATTCAAATTGTCCTTATAGTTAGAGGCGTGCAAGCCTGAGCTCGCGGTTTGGGCGTGCAATGGCCAAAAAAGCGAACTAATTATATTAACCCTTTAAGCAGAGAGGACTCTGGCCGCTCAATGTAGGCTCTCAAAGACAGCGCTTGCAGGTCACCTATTCACTTAATGCTTAATGATGCGAATGCCAGCAGCAGAAAAGTCTTTAGCGTCAGCGCCTTCACTGTAGCCGTTTGCAGGGGTTCAAAGGGGTGGGGATGGTGCGAGGGCGAGAGGGCCTGAGCTGTCTAGCTCCTCTTAGAAAACGTATAATAAGATTATCCTTGACCACAGTCTGGCCTGCTATAAGGTCGTGGTGGGCTGCAACGGCCGCCACATATGCGGGAACAGCCCCTATCCAGCAGGTGTTGTTAAAAAGATATTATCAAAGATACCGGACATGATGAGGGGTTTTCATTCAGCTCTGCGCTCCACCTCGCAAATACCACTTCACACTTCACAGCTCATAAGCATGTCTTGTGGATGGGGCTCTAGCGTGGGAAATGGTGTTTAGTATGCGCTTGGGCAGGCAAACAGGCCCATGTTGAAATGCCAACACATGTAGGGCCCACAGGCTGGGCTGTGGGTGCCAGATTGAACCCTCGGCCTGAGAGAGGAGGTCCTGTCTCAGGGGAATGGACCACGGGGCTTCCGTCAGTATTGTGTGCAGGTCTGCAATCCATGGCTGGTTCCACCAAAAGGGGGGCGACCAAGAGGACTTTGTGACCTTCTGCCCTGATTCGGCTGATGACTTGGGGAATCAGTGCGATTGAGGGAAAAGCATAGAGGAGGAGACTGGGCCAGTGCGTCCATTTCCCTCGTGAAATAAGCTGGGTGTTGCTGTCTGAAGCATACAGATCCACTTCCGCTTTGCCAAACATTTTCCAGATTACCTGGGTAGTTCGTGGGTGAAGAGTCCATCCCTGTGGACAGACTCTGCCCTGTGACAGCATGTCCGCACCCTGGTTCAGTTTACCAGGGATGTGAGTTGCTCTTATCGAGTGCAGATTGTGCTGGGCCCATCTGAGGAGGCGCGCAGACAATCTGAAGAGGCGTTTCGAAGACAGACCCCCTTGATGATTTATGTATGACACCAATGTCCTACTGTCCGTGCGAACTAGGACATTACTGTTCCTCAGGACAGCGATCCTTTTAATCCACCTAAAAGATCAAAAACCACTCAAGAAGAGGGGTACTGATGATCAATGTGTTTGCATAACCACAGGAAGATCAAAGCACTGATGCAGATGGAGCATAAAAACATAAGAGCGTGAGAGAGCCAGCAAGTGAAGCGCGAAAGATAAAGAGCAGTCGAGGAAAGCAGAAAGGTGAGGCCTGTGCTGGCGTGCGAGCTCTCAAACCCGAGTGCTAAGTCACATTGCTTATCATTCTGTCTCCAAGCATCGATTAGAGAAAAAGGAATGACTGAAATTGCAGCATTTTATCTCACCATCAGGGAGGATAAGACGCTTGAACTTTGTTAATACTATGTGTAAACACCAGTAAAAGAGTAAAAAAAGAGTGGCGGGGAAAGCGAGAACGCGGACTCTCTGCTGACATGCCAGCTCTCAACCCGAATGCACAAGACCCATGGCTCTGCTGTTTTGGTCTCCAAGCTTTCTGAGAGAGGAGAAACAGGCAAGCAGGGTAGCCTTTAAGAGAAGGCGGTCGGAAGTGGAGTGTGGAACTCATGCCCTCTGTAAGAGCATTCCATCTCGGCGTAGGGAAGCCCAGATGGCGATGTAGGAGTTCACTTATAAGAATATACCTGTTAGAAGTAAGCTCTAGTGAGATTCTCTTTCTTGCGGCCGCTATATATACATGGCCCCTCCAACTCAGGTGAGCTTCGGCAGGAGCCGCAGCGAACCGATTGGTTTATCCAGATAGCACTGCACTAACCAATGGCTGTGCAGTTTTCACTGCGTGATTGAAGTTAGGAGGAAAAGTTTTATGTTTTATCTGACACAGTACGAGTAAAATGTCGACAGGGAACTGAATTTGTTCACAATAATTTTTTTTTTTTGAGCTATAAAAGCTATGACAAAACCAAATATAGTCCAATGTCCAAATATGGCTCACACCAAAATGAATGTGGTAATATGTCAAAGGATAGAAGCTGTCAGTTCATAAAGTTTATACCTCACAAAATAATACCCCAGCATTTGCGTCGCAACAAAGCTCTTAACGATAGTAAATGTTGATCTAACACATTATCAACATATTATGACAGTATATTAATCTTAAGGCTATGTGATCCAAACATTTGAAAAAAAAATCACAAGTCGTAAGCATGCACAATTTACCACTAAAAATTAAGGATTTGAATGACATCATTCAGAATCATCTCACCCCCTACATTATCAGTAAATATATACTATGTTCTATAATTTGAATGGAACAGTGCAACAATACAGGAGATAAGGAGCAATTCATACGCCTTCCATTAGGGAGAATGTCTGGATTTGTGCCAGTGTCACGCAAACCTCCACAGGGTGCACAAAGAGACACGACAGCACAGAGCTGATCATATTCTACACTGAATGTTGTATTTTAAACATTGTCAATGATAAGTTCATAATCTTCTATGTCATAAATGGCACTGATGAGCAGAATAAATAAAACTTGTGCTATGCGACGCGCCACTTGAGATACTCTCCTGTTTTTGTGGAAATTGTCAACACACTAAATAACTCTGCACATTTCAAAGAACGTCTGTGGGACTTTAAGTAACCTTTTCAGTATTTATTAGGATCCTCTTATTTCCATTTTGGGAAATATTTAGTCCATTTCAACATGCTAAAAATAAAAATATTTTTATCGGTTTGTTCGATGTGTTTCAAAGCTGACTGTCATAGGCCTTGCACACAGTAATGTTTTCATTTGAAAATGAAAAACGTTTTTTTCAAGGAAAAGGCTCTACAAAGTTGATGAATTTGAAAACTGAGACTTTTGAAAACAATGACGCATGTTTATTCATGTGACATATACCAAAAGACATCTATGTTTATACCGGTTCCATGCCTGTTATATTTAACTCACTTTCACACTATTGCTATAGATTTACTCTAGATTTTACGTTAAACACTTTTCATATCACAGTCCTGGTTTCCAAAACTTACTTCCAATAAGCTTTTTATATAAACAGTTCTTGTCAGATTTCATTAGTATTTTCAAATATAACATTTTATCAAAAGCTTAGTGAACAGTTTAAGAGAATTTGATGCTTTCCCATCAAAGAGATAGGTGTTGCACTTGGATGCCTGAGAGGCGTTTCTAAGATGGCCGCTGAGTGACGTGACTTGTCTTAAAGAGAACTTGGTCAAACTCACCTGAGTGTTGCGGTCTGTGAGCAAGACCTGCAAGTGGTTGAAGCCGTACGTGGGTCCCGGTGAGATTAAAAGAATAGTGCAGGTGCTCAGGTGAAACTCAGGTAAGGTGTCAGCACTGCGCACAAAATCCTCTGTCTTCAGCTCCTCCACCCTCTTCAGATGACCGCCAGCCAGCTCTATCAGGGAACCTTTGGCAAAATGAGGTAGGACTGCAGAAGGGGGTGGGTCGAGGCCAGTGAGCACAGCCATGGGAGCGTGGTAAGACCTTGCCGAAGGATCCCATTCTGTCTCCACTCCATGGCTGTTTTGTTGGCTTTGTAGGAAGTGCTGGGACTTCCTTGGAGAGCAGGACACAGAAGGACTAAGCTGTGGGTACTTTTGAGAGTTACGGTGGACAGATTGGCATAGGGACCCCACAGCATAGTAGATCTGAGCCCCAGTGTGAGAGGCACTACCACCGAAATGGTCCTGAGAAGTGACTGTCCTTCCTGTCTTTGCGTCTGGCGAGGGGGGTATTGGCGTTCTGAGTGTTTCCCGAGGGTCCCTGTCCCACGGTGAGGAATGTGCACTTGTGCTCTCTCGTGGCAGAAGGCCTCTTCCGGTGGTCTCTCTTGTTGTGTTCTCCTGTCTTCTCCTGCCATTGGCGTGCGAATCCTCTAACCGGGTCACATTGTTGTTCCCACGCTCATCGCAAGAGGGCATTCTTCTGTTAGGCCCAGTCCTGCTATCTGTGCCTTCAACACCATTTGGCCGTCTGCCTTGGTACCTGAGTCTGCTGCCTGGGAGAGTGTCATAGGGATAAACCGAAGGCTGTGGAAAGAGGTGAGGAGAGAAGAGAGACGAACTATAGTCTCGTCGACCCAGGCCATAGGACCACATTTCTCTGGATTCGCCAGCATAGACACTTTTGAACATGGGCACAGAGATTAGCGGTTGCACACTTATCGGTGGCATGTCGCTGTTCAGCCAGCGAGAGTGATGGGCAGTGGTGTGCTCCAGTCCTCCATCCACACCCCGACCACACAACGCTTCTCTCCAGGATGCTGAAGCGGACCCTCGCCTCTCTCCCACCTGGACCGGCAGGTATGAGGGATGCACCGGGTGAGTATAGGACACCTGCCAAGGCAAGGACAGAGGAAGGGCTGGCAGCGTAGGTGGAGCTGGTGGTAGAAGATCCCCACTCTCTCTGTGACCCTCCGTGGAGTGGTGCTGCCTTCGGCTTCGAAAAGGGGCAGGGGGTTTGAAGTCATCCTCTGGGGCTTGCTGATCTGACGAGCCCTGTCGGCAGTCCCGCTTTTTGGGGGGGAGACACTCCTTGCTGCGGTCTGGGCTTGGATTCATGGGACAATCCCCCGGGCCTTCTGGGCCACTCTAGGTTACATGGGCTGGGAAGAACAAAGGGCTAGGAGAAAGACATGTTCTTCTGCTGATCAGCATCACGCACACCACGTGTCACACACGGCCACGTTCAGAACTCCCGCTCTCTGAAAGAGAAAGGGGGAAAAAAACTAAACAAAACAAACAAAAAATATGTATATATATATATATATAAATATATAAAAAATAATTAAATGAAAATAGTACTGACCTCTTGCAGTAGCCCTAAACAGTATACTTGATTCAGCGATGAAACTTATTTCAGAATGTCACTGGAGTACCTAAGCAGATTAACCATAGATTTAGTTTGTCCATACACTTTCAGGGACCACTACATACAGTATGATTACATTCTTCTACTTTTTTTTTTCTTTGCATGTTGTATTCATCAATTACATTTAATTAGAATTTATTTGTATATTTACTAGGGCTGTCAAAAATAACGTGTTAATTATTTTTTGTCCTTAATTAAGTACATTTTTTTTACACATTTCACACATGCAAAAACTGAGGAGCGCCATTTTGTGGAAGCTGGTAAAGAATAGTTCCTGTCTGTTGCATGTAAGTGGGGGCAAAACGACAACCATTGGAACTAACAGTGCACGCAACATTGTAACAGCAATTCGTTTTACACACAGTAAACACATGAACTGTGTCGCTCACATGCTGCAGAGAAGTGTCACAGTGAGTCTTGCTGACAGCGGCTTTGTGAATACTTTGATCAAGGCGGCGCGTCAACGCGTAGCAGTAGCGGCAGTGCCGCGCTCTGAGATCCAACCTATTATTAACCAAACTTTCTGTTGCAAAATGTAGTATTTCTTATACAAAATGTGAGAAGGGCAGGGCTGGACTGGGAGTAAAAATCTGCCCTGGCATTTTATGGTCCAGCCGGCCCACCACCACATATAGGCCTACCATATACAGCTCTGGAAAAAAATAAGAGATTGCTGCAGAAAAATCAGTTTGTTTCATTTTTCGTGAACTGCTGTCTTTGAAATTTTAATGATAGAAACATCTTGATGCTCACTGAATTCTTGTGCCAGTAAAGCTAAGATTGAGCACTTTTTTTCTTGACTCAAAAACTTTCTGTTCACTGTTTTTGGCATGCTTAGTGTTTATTTTTACATTTCTAATTATTTTTGAAAGACTTCTAACATTTTTTTTCCATCCAACTGGTCACGCTGCAAGAGGATAATGTTGATTACAGCAGTGCTTTTTATACATTTCTCATTAAATACAATTGGATTCAGGTGCTCACCAAATAAGTACCTTTATTGAAATATTCAAAAAAAAATTCCCAGAGCTATATATATACACATCCCCCAAATAAAATAATTTTTAATGACTAAAAATAAGTAGGCAACTGTGTACATATAGACTACTATAATTTTTAATTCTGCCTGTAATCTTCACACTATGGGACAGCAAAGACCTCCACAAAGAATGCAAACACTGATACAGTACTGGTGTCTTTAATATTGAAAGTTAGGTAGGCTATTTGAGTATAATACAAACTCACAAAATAAAAGTTGGTGCAATAACATCCCATATCGTTGGATAAAAATCAAACGTCATGTCATATTTAAACTAGATGCATCCGCATTTGCGAAACCTTATGCAACCATTTGACTTTTTCACTGTTTTAAAACGTGTTGACGTATTCTACAGTCATGACGCGCGCAGGCATTAGGGCAGGTGAGATTCCTACGTTTTGCTGCTTCCACTTGTCGGACTGATCTCAAACTCTACATACAGTAGCAGATGAAGGGGAGAGGTGAGCTGGCTAGGAGGAAGGCAGGGCGTGGCATGAGATTTCATTGGACTAGCTCAATGTCCTTTAAGACAGTCAACCAATGGGCCGCGATTCCTTTCTCAGATACTCCACCTTGGAGCCTGCTAAAAGATGATTAGGCCAGTGTCAGTATGGAAAATGAACCAATGGGTCGCTGTCCCTGCTTTATGGGCCGGTTGCCAATTAATAAATAAATCCATATTTTATCGACCAGCCCCCAAGTGCGTCGGCACATCAGGTATTTGCCCGGTATGCCAGATTACCAGTCCAGCCCTGGAGAAGGGTCAGACATCCTTTTTTCCTGACAGGCTCTGCAATTTTTTTCTTATACACATATTGAAAACTTTGCTCAAGTTTATTGTGCAAACTGTAATATAGACAGTCGCATAACAAAGCATGCTGGCAATGACATTATTCAAAGCACATGGCACACAGTGTTCGGAGAAGAATGCTGGAAAATACGACAGAAATAAGATGCTTGCAACCTGATCTCACAGAATTGCGTGAAATAACCACAAACTCTTAATGCATAATTCCGTGCTAGTATCACGTAATCATCTAAAATTGCGTGATGGGCTCACGTAAAAGATTACAATGTAATTCAGTGACAGGCATCAGCCATGATCCACGTACGGATTTGGATTCAAATATTGGGTAATGATATTGGCATTATTGTATATGTATTGGGGTGTGATTTTTCACTGTAAATGGTCACAACAGTTTTATTTATATCCATTTATTTATATGAGCACATAACTCCTGCCCCTAAACTTACCACCTGTTAATAAAAGACAAGATAAACCAGCAGTTACAACTACCAACATTATTTTTCTGCTGTGATTTTTTTAATTTATTTATTAAAAAGGAATAATATTCTAATTCTTTCCGAGACAAAAGGATTGATCACCATCTCTCTGTCCGCCGTGACTCATCTGTGCTGCAGGCAGCTGCCGCTTTGTGCAAATGTAAAAAATGCTGCCGGGAGTATCCTTATGTCAGCCTTGGTTGTAAAGTTCTATTAGCTCTAGTGTGTCTCGTGACCGATCGCGTCATGCTGTTGTGAAATGTTATTGGCTCTTGTGTGTCTGCTGATCGATATGCGCCATTCTACAGGACGAGAGTGTCTTTTGAATAAGATGTCAACGCGTTAATGGAGTGGGAAAATTTCAGTGATTAATACCTTGTATTTTATTCTTTTCTTCACATAAAGACATTGTATGGCTTTAGAAGGACTTGAAATGCAACAACTTGTTTGTAATGTTTTTTTTTACTGCTTATGGTCAGTTTTTGCAATAAACACCTGTAACTGCACTTATATTGTCTCTGTGTGTTTTATATTGTTTAGATGTGGGTAGGTTTAGGGTAAAGGTGGGGCTAGGTGCTACAATAAAAGTATACATTTTATATTAAATTAATCCAGTTATCCGTGAGTGTATCATGGCTGATGCCGGTCACTGAATTACATTGTAATCTTTTACTTGGTAGTCTCATGCAATTTTTGGTCATTACTTGATACTAACACATTAAGAGTTTGTGCTTATTTCACGCAATTCTGTGAGATCAGGTTGGATGCTTGTCTATAGCTTACTGAAGTACAAGCTGTGGTTCAGCTGCGCGTGACAAACCCTGCCAGAATGAAAACACAATTGGCGTGTGCTGCTCCTGCTCTGCATAGGTGCTGCTTACGTGTGCAGTGTGAAACCAATGTAAAGGTAAATGATTTTTCTCATTGCAAAGACAAATATTATGGTGTGTAGTATGTTTCAGCTTAATTTAAACCACCATTATTTGGCTGTGTTAATAAGCAGACATATTATGAAAATTATGTATCTGTGTCCTGTCTTTTTTTTTTTTTTTTTTTTTTTGGGATGCAGTTACACTGAAAATCCTGATTAATTTGATTAAAAATTGTAATCATTTGACAGCCCTAATATTTACATTCCATCCAATTCACTGTTTAGAGTTACACAATTGTAACAACATTTCTGTATGTGCTGTACATGTGGCAGAATTGACAATAAAGCAGACTTTGACTCTGACTTGCAGACCAGAAGATCTGAAAGCTTTATACTGGGAGAAATAAATTGTCCAACTGTTCTAAATATAACTTCCACATGATTATCAACATATTGCTGTTGTGCTAGCAACAAACACACAAAAACATATACTGATAGACAAACACTCAAGATTTTCTCACCCACACACATACAAGTATGGCCAGTTCTTAAATAGATTGCTTCTGTTTAATAAGCTGTTATGGGAATCTCCAGACTAATTCCAGAACTTTCTTTAGTTACTAGGAAAATTACCTAACGATTAAAGATCACTAATGCAGGCATTTAAAACACACACACACAAGAGAAGACTAAAATGTTTAAAACAGTGAAACCTGCTTGTTTCATTCACACCTTCTGTGGGGAACTTTCTCTAATGTTAATCCAGCACTCTAAATTAGACACTTACATTTGACCGCACTACACTGCCAGCACATCTGGTCTCTTTCTCAACGCCTCTGTCTACCACACTGTCTGCATGGATTGAACCCAATACCCTGCTGTTGTCTCCATGGAAACTGAGTCCACACATGTACAGTGACCAAAGAGATCTGAGAGGGTTACATAGGGATTTTATCAGGAAATGTAGGCTGACAAACTGTTCACATGACAAACTGTACTCATCACAGAAGAACAAGCTGTTAAAAAAACTTCAAACAAACATTTCTGTTCATTCTCACAAGTTCCTTCTATTTATGTGAACTAAAGTGCTAGTTCGAATTTGTGGAGAACATATTACAAACATGTAGGGAGCTGAGCATTATTTGTCTTGTTACACTCTTATTTGTCTTGGTATCACTTTATCGTACATATACAATCTCCATTTGCACTGTTGTCTAGATTTGCACGCAATACCATGTGCCCTTACTTGAATATTGTATATTGTATTGCCGCCTTGTTATATGTATTATTGTATTTATTTAAATTTAACATTTTTACTTTTTTAATTTTTGTAATTGCATTTTTAACACTCTCTTTGTATTTAAATGTTTATCTGCTATCCAGCAAGGGTTTGAGAGTAATGTAATTTCAATTCACTGTTTGTCCTGTACATGTGGCAGAATTGACAATAAAGCTGACTTTGACTTTGACTTGACATTAACCATACAATATGTTTTGTTAGGCGTGTCCAAATGTTTCTAAATGTCTTTACACACTGTTTTTGCATGTCACAAGTCACATGCTGTAGTTTGTAAACTGTACATAATGCTAACCAATGCTGCATAAAATACAATTCCTTAATGCAATACATGAATAAACATAACTGTGTTATCTCCATGAATGAATGAATGAATGAATGAATGATCATATTTTATTCTAAACAGAAATGAAAATGTTGCAAAATATAAATGCTATCTTGATCACAAATACCATTTAAAAGTGGTTTTACAATTATCTCTGCACATCTTGTTTTTGAGAGTTTTGAAAGTACAAGCATATTCTACACTGAATACCATGATTCCTATGCTCACCCCTAATCATTTTTACAGCCCTGCTTGTTGTGATCAATTAAATCAATCTATCATAATGTTTTTGAATCATGTACTGCAAATTCATACATTTAGATAAAGCCTAGGAATTCTGTCATAAAATTAAAAAAATCACAGTAGAAAAAATACACTGACAGAAAGAATCTAACAAAAACAACTAGTTGCATCCTAGGTTCATTTAATTATTTAAAAAGTCTGTTCATTCTCACCGGTTTCTTTTTTAAATGCCAAATCAATTTCTAGTGCAAATACTATCTGCCATACACACTAGTGGAAAACCATCTTCAATGACTTTTACAAAAACCACCAAAACACACCACTCCATTGCAGAGTAACCTATGTTCGTTCAGTGAAAGTAAAAACAACACAGATTAATGAAAAATATATTCTTGTTTTCTGACCTCCAGGCATGTCTCAAGCACACGCAGAGCAAATCGTTTTACTGAATCTGATTGAGATCAAAATGAAAAGCACTGCTGACCTGATGTGACTGACCTTGATGGGGTGTGCTGAGCAGATATCCATGTGACGCCACTTACTCCAGCAGTCCATCACACCTGCAGCCCTTCTACACACACACACACACACAGACAGATACACCAGTAAGGCAATGGTGTGTGCAAATCTACGGGCAAAATGTGGTGTCACACCATGTCGAAAGGCTGTGAGGCTGACTGTGAAAAAGTGTGAGAGTTTGTGCGTGTGTGTGCATGTACACAAGGCTGAGGAAATGAGTAATATCGTGCAGTGTGAGGCATGTCTGCTGTGCAACAACACACAGGCAGACCAGTTGCTGCTGTCGCCCACTCGCCTTACTCACTGTGAAAGGGATAAACACACACACATGCAGTAACAGACGGGTAATTACACACACTCCCACTCATGCTATCACTCTCAAACACACACTCTCAGCTCTGAGCATATGCATTTACATACGTGATAAGCATGTAGATAGATAACAATATATACTGTGGTTTCAAACTCATTGTTACACTGTAAACAATTTACAGGATTTTAGATGATTTTTGGACCATGAAAAAGAAGAAAATAGTTTTATCAAGTCCTGTGGTGAGATAAAAAAATATCTAGCTTTATTACTTTGCATTGTGGAATAATGATGAGCATTATAGTGTCCATTCTGGCAGAGCATTTGGACATATTTACCTTTTTATTGTGTCTTTTCTTTTTTATTCTTATGTTACATAGTTTAGAGATTGTCTCTAACAAGGTGTCAGTGTTGGGCAAGCTACTTAGAAAATGTAGTGAGCTAATCTATCAGTTACTCTACATTGAATTAACTACACTAATGCTACTTCCCTGAGAAATGTAGCAAGCTAAGCTACAGCAACATGGTAAAAGTAGTTCACTACATCTAAGCTATTTATTTTTTTTATTTTAACTTTAAATCAATGTTACCTTAGTGATAAAAAATGTCACTCAAACAGATTTGATTGTTGTGCAATTATTTATTTAACAATTGTTCCAAACCAATTTGGCAACAAAAACAAACATAATAGCAAATAGCAAACGGTGTCGAGAGTGTGTATGTATTATTATCTGAATGCATGCATATGTGTAACTCAGTGCAGCTTAAACCACAGGACAAATCACATTAGTAGAATTATAAACTACTCCAAACAGTACCAACATAGCAAAAAACAGACCGTTGTCTCAGTCACCGTCATGAACTACTCGAGGTACGGCCACGGCGACTCCCACCTCGGGATTAATTCCTCTCTATCCTCTGCCATCTTTCCAAAAGGTGTTCGCCCAAGCATGTCACGCGTCCGGTGCAGAAGGTGCCGCCAACACCAAAAAGCTCATTGCCAACCGCAGTAAGAAGTCACTGAGTATGGTGGTGGTGTCATATACTGATCTAGGATCATTGATCCATAGCATTTGTATTTCCGATATGTGCTTAAGCGTCAGAAATGCTTGGGAAAATGTAACGTTAGCTTGTGTGGATGTTACCGCACTACTTGATCAATAAAAGAGCTTCGCTACTGAAAAGCTACGCTACTGACCATCACTGCAAGGTGTGCATAGGTAAAACATCTCTTCCATGTTCATTTCAAAGTACATTAATTAGAGTTTGTGTATTAAGCAGCCAAAACAAGACATGAGACATTTGTTTGTTCTTGGTTTCTGTGGAATCATGCTGGGTAACCTCATATACACTGAGAACTGCACCATCAGCCATCTATGGTTCAATCTGAATGTCATAAAGCGACGGGAATAGAGTTCATATAAATAAAGTGTTACGAAAAACGAATCCTGAAAATTACTATAGTCTCTTACATATTTTTATGAATTGAACAATCTCAAAGACTATATAAAAGGCTATTTTGCTGAGCTAACCTTTTAGTGCAAGAAGAAAGAAAAAGGCCCAGACGTGTGCAATAATCTGTAAATACTGTAATGCAGTTACATCTAATTACTGCAATCCTACAACATCACACTATTACAGCACTGTCATTTCCCCTCTCTGTTCACTCCATGCAGTGCTCAGCTCATTGAAATGAACTACGTCTGTGAAAATAAATCAACTAAATTTACACAAAAAGATTTGTTACAGCAGTAACATGAGTGGGAGATATAAAGCTACCGAGTGAGAAAGAGTGTAAGAGTTTGAAGATAGAAAAAAAAGAGCAGGGCAGAATAAGAAAGAGACAGGGAGTAGGAGAGAAAATGATAAAGCCTCATCCTACACAAACCCTCTATCTCTGAGAGCCTGTGGTGTCACAGAAACCTCTGAGTCAAACCAAAACTGTACACTACATCTCTCTTTCTCACCACACACACACACACACACACACACACACCACTCCTGTCCAGCAGATGCAGTGTCAGCGTTCTCTTTGAAGATGAGAACACTGGCACACTCTTTAAATAGATACTTGTTTGGATGGGACTAGATTGAATTTCAATCATTGAAACAGAACTGCTGTGTTGCTTTTGATTACAATTATGGATTTTAAAAAGGTTTTCAAACTGTTTAAACAGGTGATGTTATACGGAATTAATCATTTATGACCTCATGACCTTTCTGTATTTACAAAATAAATAAAGAAAGGAAATAATAGAATCATTTGTTTGTCATGTAGAAACCTATGTTTATCTTTAATGTCATCCCTTAGTTCAGGCATTTCCTTCTGAATCTGGAACATACTGAATCTAATGTGCAAGATGACTTTTGGTCCAATTCAAAATCTAAAAAGTATAATGTTATTAAGGAAGCCTTTGTGATTTTCTGTGCGAATGTTTCGTATTCTACCAAAATAAATGAGGATACATTTTTCATTGCATGTTCCCCACTAAAATTCAGGAAATAGCATATTATTAATAAGTAAAGTCATGTCTTATTAGCTGAAATGTTTAGTGGTGCAGCTACATTTCTGTGCAGTGTGTGAATCATTTTTCCTGTGTGCAGCACTTCTTTAGGCTGATCGTGTTTCTGAGCTCTGAAATCTTTATGATGCAGCAGAACTCTCTGAAAGACCAGCAGAGGTGAAGGTGAGGAGAAGCTGCACTTTCTGACCCAAAGCGTGTACCTGCTCCACAACACTCACTTAAACAATGCAGATATATTAATCAAAAAATATACCTATTATTATTAACAAAAAAGTTCACAAGCTTGATTCTGAATGAGAGATCAATACCAACAATATGTTTGTGGAGATTGTTCTGTTTTGTTGTTTCCAGTATGTTGAGGCATGAGCTCTTGAAGCTCTGCCTTCTTCTGAAAGAAGATTTTTAGAAGCTATAAAACATTTTTATGTGAGATATTTTGAGCTAAAACTTCGCATACGCTCTCTAGGGACACCACAGACTTATTTTAAATCTTGTAAAAACTGTATAATAGGTCCCCTTTAAGTTACATTTACATTATGCAACCATTTAATCTTGTCTGGTTACATTCTGTGATGAACAGTGTAGTTCAGCAAAGGTGAGCAGTTGGTATGCTGAGCATGGTAAATGGATTAAAATAATTTGCCTTGGTAAATGGAATGACATGTAAATGTGCTATCATTTAATCTTTCTATCCATTTACGTAGAAAAAGGCCATCAATGTCCAGTAGCTCACTAGGAAAACTCCTGGTGCTTCAGATGGTGGTCTGCCATTAAAGTCTACACACCCCTGTTAAAAGATGCAAAAACACTAACACAAAACAGTACAAAACACATTACAAGAGAAGGTTATACCAATGCATTCTCATAGGTGAATGATATTGTGCCTAGGATTTGATTAACATTATAATAGCATTCTGTGAATCATCCAACTGATGAATTTATACATCAGATTTCTCTTTAAAGGGTCACAACACCCCCCTGTTTCAGAAGTGCTTTTTCACACCTCTAGTTTGAAAAACTTTCTGAAAAGGGGTGTTGTTCAGTGGGGGTAATGGGTGGGGGTAGAGTGTGGAGACAAGGTGGAGACTGCATTAAAGATGGAGTGACAATAAGTGAATAAATTTTGTTAATTTGCACACCAACAATGTAAACACACACATGTTGGCAAGATGGACAGCGACACTGAGAGCAGCAGCTACAGCGGTTCTTAGAGCATTGTGGAAGTGGAGGACTTCTCCCCACCAGAATCCCCACACTTTGATCAAAATGATGACAGTGCAGGTCCACTACTATGGCGGCAAATCTATGCCAATAATACACGAGCGCACCACTGATGCTGGCACGCGCGGTAAATCACATACGCGAGAGGAAAACAGATCTATACGTGAAGAAACCGGAGCCGCAAGCTCATTTCTTGCGCGTGCGTGATATGTCATCTGCGCGCAATTCAAGCACTCGGGCCAGCATGAAATGTCATCTGCGCGCAATTCAATTCAGTTCAGCACGCCTCCAAACTTTAACTCTGGTTGCATCGCAGGGAAACGAAAACAACTCTTTTGCTTTGTTACAATGAAGAAAGGCACAAACATGAACCATGTCTCAGAAACAGCAAGCCAGCCAACGTAAACAAGTGACACAAGTGCTAATTTCCAATGCATAAATACTG
>JAUMHI010000069.1:318801-337205 GCA_032359435.1 Enteromius unitaeniatus
TATTTTTGTCTTATGAATATGAAACTTCCCAAAGAGGATTAACACCTCTAAAGCATTATTAACTTCCTCTGATCCAGACGTAGTCAAAATAGTTCCAGGAAGTTCTTGGCGGGCAATTCAAATATATAGTACTAGAGAGACAGAACTGAGATTTTTGTAATTAGTATTTGACACATGGTTTGATTTACAATTTGTACATACTACGCACGTTTGAGAATTATAGATAGATTAGATTAGATAGAACTTTATTAATCCCTCGGGAAGGTTCCTCTGGGAAATTATATTTATGTAATTACAGCATTGTTGATTTTTTCTAATATTTTAAGGTTAATTTGGTCACTTACCGTTACCTGCCTGTGTTCTTACACTGGTATGTTAATTAAGTCATGTAACTAATTTAATAGTAACTGAGGGCCAAACTAATACTGATGACTAATTTCATTTTTATGACTTTCAGAAGACAAGACAGGAGTCCACCCCAAAAAAGCACAAATTTAAGTGAAATTAAATTAAAATTCTTCATGTTTTCATCTTATCCCCCATGCGCTTCACATGCGCCAGAACCCATTTGACTGCTGTCTTAGTTTTGTGTCTTATCCCGCATATTTCCATAGGCACAATCGTAGCTGAAATGAAACGTATACATGAATGTACACTTAATGTCTACCAGGTCTTAATGTGACAGAAGGCTATTAAACCTGCTGCAGTCTGCCAGTGTTGTTAAAATAAAACCACAGAAGTCAACTAACAATAAAACTCACTCACTGCTCTTGATTGAATAACTGTTACTTGATTGTAACTTTATTGCTAATTAATTTATAGCTGTATTTAATGTGTACAGTGAGGACTATTTTTTATATTTATATTGTTATTTTACATTTGATTATTTTGTTATTATATATTTAAGGGTTATCAGTTATCTCCTAAATGCACAAAATTAGTGCGTAATAATCCAATGATATGCCTATTTATCTTTTAGAATGTTTTTTCTGTGGTCGCAAAAGTGCTGCAGGACATGAAATGGATATGATCATGTGAATCTTCATCTTCTGTTGTTTGCTAGTTTTTGCGCATGTAAGTTACAATGAATCCGCAGAAAACAAATATTACTATTTTTGACGGGTCACAGGCGCTTATGCTTTGAATCAATTGAATTAAATTCTAATTTAAATATAATATATAATATTGTTTGTTAACGGCTAATAATCGGTGAACCAGCGTCAGTTGTCGGTTACAGGAAATAACCGAAATGAACATCCTGTCAAGACATAACTGACTGATATATAATATCTTAAAAGATTAATATCTTAAAAGATACGGGGGTATCTTTAAAGATATTTTATATGCAAAATTTACTGAAATTGAGAAAGTAAAATACTGAAAAAGATGCATCAGAAAATCAATAGTTTCTCATCCCAGTTTTAGTGTTTTTTTTTTTGTACACAACTATTTACTGCATGTAAATACTTCTTAATCATAGAAAAAATGTATACTCTATTTACATATGTAAATTGTCCAGTAAACCTCAGAGAATATTTAAATTAGAAATGTGTTATTTTTGCTTCATTGCAGACACTGGCCATATTACATTTGGTTTTTCATTGTGTGTTCTGTTTTGTCTGTAAATTCACTTTCTTGATCCCAGGTATTCAATTAATTTCTTACACATATGTATTGAGCCCATATTGGCTAGATGGGATATTGGATGTTGCAGAGGCAGTCTGAGCAGTATGGCTGGATTGAGGATGGTAGCTGTATGATCTAAAGTTCTCAAGATGTAACCTGAACAAAATGGAGAAAAAAAAAATTAAAAACAAACAAGTGATGTCACCTGTTTTCAAACTGTCCCAGCAATATCTTATGCAGGTTACTAATATAGAGATAATGAAATGGTTAGTGAATGAAGTGGCATTTTAACAGGGCATGTGTTGCATGCTCAACCCACTTTTTTTTCTCTGGGCTGCGCAATCCACAGGAACACAGTAAGCAGCTGCCTC
This sequence comes from Enteromius unitaeniatus, assembly GCA_032359435.1. Lineage (NCBI taxonomy): Eukaryota > Metazoa > Chordata > Actinopteri > Cypriniformes > Cyprinidae > Enteromius > Enteromius unitaeniatus. The sequence goes on from JAUMHI010000069.1 coordinate 320,799, forward strand.
CACATAAAGCCATTGTGGCTGAACTCCAACCAATGTACAGCCCTTCTCCAATTTCATACCTAAAGACATCAAACACCACATCTTACATCGACACTTCAAGATTGCTGGTATTTTATGATTGGCCAATTTTGTTTGAAACAGTGTTCCAACTCTTTGGTCTTAATATTCATAGTTCTACATACTAAGAAATATATATCTTATTCCACTTACTTTATTCCCGGATAAAGTGGGTCAAAGAATTCCTGAGTGATATTGAAAGCATACCAAGACACTGCAATCATTGTGCACAAACCTGAAACATGAACATTAATTTAGTTGGTTTTTTTTTAGACAAATTACCAAAGGTTTAATCACATATGCTTCTCCTTTTAGACAATCTATCATAGGCCTTTTTAAAGATATGTATGTTATGCATGTCAATAAAGCACCGATTGTTGGAGGACTGCAGTGATGGTTGACTTTCTACAACTTTCTCCCAACTGCATCTCTGGACCTCAGCCACAGTGATCTTTGGGTTCTTCTTTATCTCTCTCACCAAGGCTCTTCTCCCTCGATAGCTCAGTTTGGCTGGACAGCCAGCTCTAGGAAGAGTTCTGGTCGTCCAAAACGTCTTCAATTTAAGGATTATGGAGGCAACTGTGCTCTTAGGAACCTTAAGTGCAGCAAATTTTTTTTTGTAATTTTGGCCAGATCTATGCCTTGCCACAATTCTGTCTCTGAGCTCTTCAGGCAGTTCCTTTGACCTCATGATTCTCATTTCCTCTGACATGCATTGTGAGCTGTAAGATCTTATATACACAGATGTGTGGCTTTCCTAATCAAGTCCAATCAGTATAGTCAAACACAACTGGATTCAAATGAAGGTGTAGAACCAGCTCAAGGATAATCAGAAGAAATGGACAGCACCTGAGTTAAATATATGAATGTCACAGCAAAGGGTTTGAATGGGTTTTTCATGTGATATTTCAGTTTTTCTTTTTGAATAAATCTGCAAAAATGTCAACAATTCTGTGTTTTTTCTGTCAAAATGGGATGCTGTGTGTACATTAATGAGGAAAAAAATTAACTTAAATTATTTTAGCAAATGGCTGGAATACAACAAAGAGTGAGAAAATATATACCTACTGTATATAATATATATAAACTTTTATTAACGTAAAATGGAAAGGAAGGAAAATCTCATTACAAAAGAAATGTTATTACAATTGATTTTTGATGACCTTTTGTTTAATATTTTTTGCAACCTTCTTTTGCCAGTTTGACAGCTCTGAGTTTTAATGCCTGAAGTGTTGGAGAACACCTGACGAGATCAGAGACCATTGTTCTATACAGAATCTCTGCAGACGCTTCAGATTCTCAGCTCCATTTTGATACTATCAGCTCTTCAGGTTTCTAGGGTTCTGGTCAGGGGACTGGGATGACAGAACCTTTGTTTTGTGCTAAGTGACCCATTTTTTGTATTAGTTTTGATGGTCCTTTTAGATCATTGTTCTATTGGAAGATCCAGCCATGGCTCTTTATAAGGCTTTCTGACCCCAGGACACGATTTTCTGCAATTCTCCAGCTGTGGTCATTGGAGAGTCTTTAGCCACTCAAACTCTCAGTCTTAACATTTTATGTTGATTGGAAATGGAAATTCTTAAAGCCACTTCACTAAGTTGTGAAGCTCAATTATCTTAAAAAGATTGCCAAGGATGCCAATAATTGTGGCCATTTCAATTGTTTTAATTCAATGATAGGTTAGAATTTTATAATTTTTTTGAATAAAAGATCAAAAGGATAAACAATGCAGATTTATTTTTACAGCCACGTTTGCTCAGATTTACCAAGGGTGCCAATATAAGTGGAGGGTATTGTATTTCCCAAAGGTGCCGATATTTTTGGCCATGACTGTATATAGAATTCCAACAGTGGCAGGTAACACTCTCGCACACTCATAAAAATTCAAAATATAACATTTTACAGAACAACATCCAACTCAAGCACTGCAGTAACAGAGCTGAGCTTGACATTAATGCTTATCTGGGTTAAATTTTTCAAGGAGCAAGTGAAAGAGAATTATATATATTTGAGAAGTTGAAGAACTGAGCTGAATAACTGAATAACTGAGACCTTCCTTTAATATAATTCCTTTAATAAAAATTTCTTTTGTCCACAACTATGATTCGTTGCTGTTATGATTGCCAGCTGGAGTGCCCGCGAATGGCAGTAGAGGGCACTCCACCCCAGACAGTTACAGTGAGGTCAATAAGTATTTGATCACCCTGTGATTTTGCAAGTTCTCTTACTTAGAAATAATGGAGGGGTCTACAATGTTCAGCATAGGTGTATTTCCGCTGTTAGAGACAGAATCTAAAAAGAAATATCAGGAAATCACATTGTATGATTTTTTTAACAATTTATTTGGTAATTACTGTGTCAAATAAGTATTTGATCACTTGCTTATCAGCCAGGGCTGCGTTCTCCGAAACCACCTTAACGCTACGTCATTCTTAAGTTGTAACTTAAAATGTACCTTATCTTTATCGCCTGTTTTCGGAAACCTTCTTAGTTAAGTATACCTTCTGTAAGTCATTCTTTCGTAAGGTTGGTCTGGAGCGCTCTTAGCTATACCTTATTACTGCTGACGTGACCACCAATACGCAAATAAAAATAAAAAGCTTTTTTACATCGCAGTTTAACATAACAGTTTAAATGAACATTTCATATAAAATTGATTTAGTTTTAAATTTACATTTTTACTTTCAATTTTTACACATAAAATACTGAAGTTGTTATAGCCTAACACCCAGTGAATGGAAGTGTTTTCATTAATAAAGTTTCCATACACTAATGGTTGTTAGCTTTTTTAATTACAGCACATCCGCCGGCGAACCACTTGACAGAAAAGGCTTAAGAAAGATGAGTTTACACAAACTTTATAGCTATGGCAGCGCTTGCAAAATTGTGCCATTTTTTGGAGACTGTTATGCGGACACTCGCAGCAGCAGTTCTACATTGAATTACTGCTGTGAAGGAAAGAGAGCACAATGGACAGTCGCACTTAAGAAGGTTTACCTTAAGCACCATCCTAAGGTATAGTTTGGTGAACACACATAGAAAAGGTATAACTGTAGTAGTCTTCGTAGCGCGCAAGAGACAACGTTATCGGAGAACGCAGCCCTGATTTCTGACCCTCAAAGACCTGTTAAAAAACGAAGGAGTGTCTTCATAAGAAGCATATCAAGGTTCTGGAGTGGCCTAGCCAGTCTTCAGACCTAAATCCAATTTAACATCTTTGGAGGGAGCTTAAACTCTGTGTTGCTCAGCGACAGCCCCAAACCTGACAGATCTAGAGAAGATCTGTATGGAGGAGTGGGTCAAAATCCCTCCTGCAGTAAGTGCAAACCTGGTCAAGAACTACAGGAACTGTTTGACCTCTGTAATTGTTAACAAAGGCTTCTGTACCAAATATTAAAATTTTTTTTATAGTGATCAAATACTTATTTGACACAGTAATTCCCAAATAAATTGTTCAAAAATCATGCAATGTGATTTCCGGATTTTCTTGGTTTTCTAGCCTAGTCTTGTTTTCTGAGTTTGATTTTTCAGTGTACTGACCCTTTCTTGCCTTTGGACTATAATTGCCCTCTTTTGCTCCTTTGGACTGCCTTTACCATTCTTGTTTGCCATTGTTTAACCCTGCCCGTTTTGACCAAGCCTTGCATATAGGTCTGAAACAGTTGCCCCGTTTTCATCACTGGTTCTGTGTACTATGCCATGAGAAAAAAGTATGCAACTAACACCAACCTTCCATATATTACAGGTACAAAGACAGTAATGATCTTTAAATTAGCTGTTTGGTGATGTTCTTACCTTGAAGTATGAAGAATACACCTCCAGCCCCAGCGATCCGACCCTTCATTATGTAATTCTCCCCTCCTATCTTGGAGCACTGCATACCCACTAGAGTTGCCACTAGTCCAAACGTACCCAGGACAATAGATGTGATCATTAAGGCACGGCATGCTTGGATATAACCTGAGAAATGAAAATAATAGTTGAATAGGAAAAGTTGCAAAAAGTTGCTAAGGGGGGGTGTTTTTTTTTGTTTTTTTTTTTTAGGTCCTTACAATATTTTTTCCTTGTTCACAAAATTTCTTCACAGATGCTATGACAAATCCAAACCATATTTCTGCTTAGAATCTATAACATTACTATTATTATTATTATTAGGCCTATAATAACCAAGATCTTGGGCCTCGTTTATAAAACGTTGCACAGAAACCATCTTAAATTTGATCTTACTATAATCTCTTATAACTCAAATTCCAGAAATTTTGGGACGTTGCAAAATAAAAGACTTTCAAATCACGAGAGCCAATATTTTATTCACAATAGAACATAAAGAACATAACAAATATTTAAACTGATCAATTTTACACTTTTATCCACCAAATCAGCTCATTTCAGATTTAATACCTGCTACAGGTCTCAAAAAAGTTGAAAAAGCAAGACATTTTTAAAAAGATTCTGCTGGGAGAACATCTAGCAAATAAATAAGTTGATTAACTTTAGGGTCCGTATTCACAAAACATTTTAAATTAACACTAAGAGTTTTCTGTTAAAACCTATTCACAAAATGATCTAAAATCAATATTTGAGCATATTATAATAGAAATAAAAATACATAAAAAGCCAGTGTTCAAAATTATCGCCTTGCCTTAGGAAAACATTAGGGAGAAATCAGGACAGGTGAGGAGCACAGGTGGATCGGGTAACTAATTATCTAAACAAGGACAGGAACATGACCAAATTAGGAAACACAGGAAGAGTGAAAACGAAACCAAAACTAAATAGTGACAGAATGCAAACAAGAAACAAAGTGTTACACACACGTACGTCCGCAAGATTTCTGTTAAAGATTTCTTGATCTGGAAAGCATCTGCTGTCTACAAAAGTCTGGCAGAAGTCTTTCAGATGCCAGTTTTACATACATTCTAAATCATAAACCTCTTTAAAACGACATCTAATGGACGTATATTTGACATCTAAAAGGAAATTTCCAATAGACATATTGCAGATGAGCAAACAACCTAAATAATACATCTTGCAGATATACATGCAGACGTCAAATAGATGTCTCCTAGATGTACGTGTGCTATCGGTCACTGTGATTTTGCCATGAAGTAAGACATGATCCTGGATCAACATTACAGTCCAAAAATATAAACTTATCCCAATCCTTACCCTTAAACCTACCCCTACCATAAATGTATGCCTAAAATCAGTGGAAAATGATAGCTGATTAACAAGGGTGTAGAAGCGCCCAACCCTGATCATAAGCCTAAAACAGATATTTCCAGAAAAATATTCCTTGATTCTGATTGTTTAATTGGAATCTTTCAATACCGCATTCAAGAGGTGCATTGAAAGTTAAAAGTGTGCATTGGCATTTGAATCGCACTGCATCCTTTCTAACATATATGCATTAGAAAAAAGTTAATTTAATTTAATTAAAATGAATGCCATATTTCCTTTATGGCCACTTGATGGCAGCAGAGGATCATTCATTCAAGAATCCTAAAGGAAATACGTGAAGTTCCAAAAAATATTAAGCAGCACAATAATCAGCATATTAGAATGATTTCTGAAGGGTCATGTGACACTAAAGACTGGAAATTAAGCTTTGCATCACAGGAATAAATATATAACAGTGGTTTTTGAATGTTGGATCTTAGCCTAAATAAAATATTTATTTTATTTATTTATTTTATTATGGGATCGTTCATGCTGGGATGTCGCGGAACGGGAACAGAACAAGCTAATATAAATTTCTGTGGGAGCGGACAGGCACTCAACTGTAATGTTATAAAGCTTCGAGAATACTTTTTGTGAACAAAGGAAACAAAAATAACGGCTCTATTTAACAATTCACTCCTCCGCGTCACCCTATAGTCTGACCCACCCTATCAGAAGCTTGGCCCACCCTGGCCCCACACTAACAGCCAATCACAAAATTGTTATGATATTCAGTTGAGCTGCCTATATTTTTTTTACTTTCTTCCCGCAACGCAGTATTCACTTCCGCCCACACCCACAAACCTGCTAATAATGCATATAATTTTGTTACATAATGTATGTAAAGCTGCGTCTACTCTGCATTAGTTAACATTGGCAGAGAACTATCAACGATTAAAATCACCTTAATTTGCTTAATTTTTAACCGATTTTCAAGCCGTTTTGTTTATTATAAATGTCAGACATATATTTATGATAGAACATAGATTAATTAATTATTTTACTTATAAGTATATAAATATGTGATATATCATATACAATACTTAGACACACATAACTAATTAATTTGTTCTACAATGCACAAAACAAAAATCTTCCGGACAAAAATGACAGCTGTACAGTGTGGCGCGGTCTTTTGGCTCAAACCCTTCTCTCCTGAGTGCTATTGCCCATGACTGACGCCTCTGTTTATCACTTCAGAATCTACAAACAAAACAAATCCAAAAGTCCATAGCATTTTTGTAGTGTACTTCAAGGTACATAGCCATGTGATAGCAGTGTAAATGGGCATTCATTCACCAGGGAGAACAACAGCAATAACTAGCCATAGCAATAAAAGCGTTCACACTGACCATTGACAAGCAAAGTCTCTCCAAGTGTTAAATAATGTATGGCTAAAATGTGATGGGTTCTGATTGACTTTTTATCAATCTCAAATCATTCTGAAAGTGACCTCAAATGGTATCGTTCTTCATATGGTTATAGTTTTCAGGCGGAACTCTCAAAAGGGGAAAAAGTAAAATAAAAGACAAACAAAACCTTATTTATGGCAGTCCTGTGCACCGGACTTGGTGGTAGTGAGCGAGCAGAGAGAGCGGCGCCCAGACACACAGCCACTCAGCATGAGCAGAAGACAGGCAACAAAGAGGAGCGTGCAGACAGCGAACAGGTCGGGATCCTGGAGCAGGTAAGAGGGAATTAAATTCTTTAAATCACAGGCTTGACACAGAGTGTTTCACAAGACCGACTGAGACATTACAGGACATGACATAAGGGGGGGGAAGAAACGTTAGGGTTACGGGAAGAGCGGAACACAGGCTTGACCCTGGATACATGGAAAACAGGGTGTACCCGACCAAGAGAAGGAGGTAACTTGAGCCGAATTGTACCCGGATTGATGACCTTGGTGACTCGGTAAGGCCCAATGAACCAAGGCATCAACTTCCTTGCGAGGAAGGTCCATAGAAGAAAGCCAAACCAGTTGGCCACACACATTTGGCCACACGTCCAGTTGGACGCCGGTGGCGATTGGCTGCTGCTTTGGTCCGTCTGGAGGCCCGGACCAGGGCCTTCCTAGCCTTCCTCCAGGTAGATCGACACCCCCGAACAAAAGCTAGGGCCGACGGGACCACAGCATTTGGTCTCCTGAGAGGGGAACAAGGGAGGTATGTAACCCACAGAACATTCGAAAGGGGACATACCTGTTGAAGCCACCGGTAGAGTGTTGTGAGCATACTCAAGTTGTTGACTCCAGGAAGCCAGATTGTTGGATGCCAGGCAGCGGAGAGCTTGTTCGAAATTCTGATTGGCTCGCTCACACTGTCCATTAGACTGGGGATGACAACCTGACGACTGACTCGCTGAGGCGCCGATCTGTCGACAGAACCCTTGCCAGAAGCGAGAATCAAACTGGGGACCCCTATCAGAGACCACATCCACCGGAAGACCGTGGAACCCGGAAGACGTGATCAATGACCAGTTTCTTTGGCAGAGTGGAGCTTGGGCAAGGGAATAAAATGAACCGTCTTAGAGAAGCGGTCCACCACTGTCAAGACTACAGTGTAACCCTTGGAGGTGGGGAAGGCCAGAAACAAAATCCAGAGCTATGTGTGACCAGGGACGAGAAGGGATGGACAAAGGTTGGAGGGAACGCGCAACACAAACTCCCTGACGTCCTGGCGCATGGAGGGCCACCAAAATCAATGGCAGATGGCAGCCAACGACCTCCGGATTCCTGGATGACAGGTGACTCTGGACTCATGACCCCACCGGAGGACCTCCGGACGCAGCGCCTCCGGAACAAACAGGCATCCCGCTGGACACCCCCCGGGCGCCCCCACCCCCCAACTGGCCTCCAGATCCCACCGGCCCGGTCTCCTCTCCTGGTTGCTCGAACTCCCGAGAAAGGGAATCAGGTTTAACCCTCTGAGGTCGGCCGTCACGCCCCTGTGATTTGGGTCTTTTTTTTCTTATCAGTGTAAAAGACACCAATATAACTCTGTTGATTTTGGTCACACAAGTAAGTCTTATATACCATTCGAATCTGTTAAATGTCTACTTTTTTTAATTCACTCTCAGTAACAACAAAAGTGTGTGCCTTTTGCAAAATAAAAAATTTGTTAACATTTTTAGAACCAGGCCGGTACGAGAGGGTGAAGTCAAACCGGTCAAAGAAGAGTGCCCAGCGGGCCTGGCGGGAACTCAGCCTCTTGGTGAATCGGACATATTCAATTCTGCGCCGAACCCTCCAACCAGTGACATCACTCACCCAGAGCCAATCTGACTGCCAGCAATGATTCCCAGACTAAATCCGGAGCAGGTGAGAGCAGTAGCACTTAATGAAATAATAAGGAGGCGGAGAAAACAGCAACGAGACATAAAATGAGGTGACAAATAACAGCCTCACCATGTGCTTGTGAAAAAATGAAAACAAACTAAAGAAACAACCGTGATCATGACAATTATATTACATTCATCATTGGTTTTCTTCAACTTACATTAACATAACTTAACGTTACCTAGCTCTTTCTTTCAACATTAACTTCGTGGTCATCACCATGAACAGTAACAGACATGAACTTGTGGAGCAAAATAACTTTACAGACTACAATGACACAACTGTGTGGACAAATTTCCAACATCTTAACATCATATTACATCGACACGCTTCCTTCAGATCCCCGACACAAGATGGCGGCGATGTTGACGTATGCTTAGAGGCTCCAAGGCACATCTAGTCAGCATATATATCTATGGGAGCCGCAATTGTGACAAGCCGCTCCTCTGTGGCTCTTCCTATCCGCCACCAGCGGGAACCTTCGCCCGAGTACCAAGGTTCCGCCCGGACCGTTTTTACTCCGGAAAGTTTTACTTTCAACTCCGGAACTGTTTGGCGCTACCGCGGTGGCCGCTTAGTGGCCCAATATAAACTGAACGGCCACGCTGGAAAGACGCGAAGTCTTGCACTGCCCTGGCCTGCATTTCTGAGCATTATCTTTTGGATTGTATTCTTTGTGTTTGATCTTGGACTGTTCCTTTACTATCGGATTCTCGCCGCCTGCCCCTTGACTTTGGATTGTGTATTTCGACGCTGATTCTTGCCACTTGCCCCGACTCTGGATTGTTTACTGAACTGTGATCGTCGTCGCCTGCCCCGACCTTGGTTTGTGTTTCGTTTATGCCATTGTCTGTTCTCCTATGTACTGTTTGCTTCCTAATTGGCCTTTGTCTGTTTGATCACGTCAATAAACACATGCAAATGAATCCAAACATATTCCGTGGTGTCCTGCATTAGCCTGAAAGGTTCCGCCTTATGTAGCTCGGATGCTGTGCGTCTTACATTCCAGCGCTTCTGTGAAAATACTGCAGTTCTCCTAACTTTTGTTTCTAATTTTACTTTTTATGTTTACCTCGTTTTAATCTGACTCCAAATTTAAGTTCTCTGACATTAGAATTATAATACTAAATTTTGTACTGGTCATAATGGATTCCAACACTCCAAAATGAATCAAGAAATAATTTATTCGTAAAGTAAAATTATATCAAGCCAAATACATAATTAAACAATGTAAATTCATTTCAACTTCAATTTAAAAGTTTGATCATAACTTTGATAAATCAATGTCAAGCCAATTACATAATTAAGCAATAAGAATCTAATTCAGTTTCCAACAAATGCATACCTGACGGTGAGAGAAACACTGCCACATAGAAGATGGAACAGCGTGGAGGCATCTGATTACAGAAAACCTAGTCTAATGTTTTAACTCTTTCCTTATATACTCCAACAACCACACAAAAAGACCATTTGTTGTATTTTCAGTTCTCGCGGCCTTAGGGCTGCACCTGTTTGGAATGATCAATCTTATTGCTCCATGGGGAGGTCACAGCCCTATATCAGTAACCAATTTTGTGAACAATTTCAATCTTTTTAACAATGTAAGTGACTACTGAGAAATTTAGACCATTTTACCACTCCTATTCAGACCTTTCATTTCAACCTAAATATGACAATTAAAGAACAATATCTTCACAAGATATGATGCTCTTAGCTTAGCTTAGTTGTTTTGAACCAGAACTGTGTGGGGCGTGTGTGGATTTGAAGATCCCAGATTACCTTTTTATTTGCATGCCATCTGCAAGCGTGCGAGAAATTTCTCAGTCCACCTTCCCGGACGAAGAGCTCCAATTTTTCCAATTCTTACAAGCCAAATCATGACAGTCAACCACAAGAGTAGCTAATTAAATCACCTGTGATGTGAATAAATGCAAATTTGGGGATTTGGGTAAAATGTTTTTGATTTTAATCCCATTTCTTACATTTACATGAGATTCTTTTTTTAATGTTTAGGGACTTATTTCAAACTACTGTACCAAAAAAAATGAACAACCACCAATACTTTATGAACAATTTAAGGGACTACTGCTTGTCCCTGTCTTACTCCCTGTTCTGAAGCAGCTCCACTTCATCTTTACTCTAATATATTGCGTTCCATCTAAGGACTTTTTATGGAAAAATATTTAGCGCTGTAAAATTTTAAAAAAGAGTAACCTCTCAAACATACATTTCTTAATTTGTTGTTGCTTTAATACATTGAAACTTATAATGTATTAATTTTGTTCTGAAGATGAAAGTTGTCAAGTTAGTACTAATGTGTAACTGCACGTGGCCCCGGCAGGATCAGTTAATTTTTTTCACCCTAGAAAAGTGGAAACAGCTTACAATACTCGCTCATTAATAAGGCATTGTTTAAAACTAATAAAACATTTTTTTTATTTGTGTACAGACACAATAAAAACAGTTGTGCTTTTGTAAATAAAGGAAACAAATTAGATGCAGCTTTCCAAAGAGCACTTCACAGAAATTAACTGAATGGGTGAATGAGAAAATAGAGGATGCCACCACAGAGGAAAGATGGAAGGGTGAAAGAAAAAGTAACTGGTAGAGGAATTGGTGGCACACAGGTAGCAATACTTAGGTTAAATGTGCAGATATGTCTAGAGAATTTACCAAATGTTGTCTGTTGTCTTGATCTGTAAATTAAGTGAGCTGGTTTCCTGATTTGTTAGTGCTTGTGGGGGTAAGCCATTTCAGGTCGAATAAAGCTAGGAATGGAAGGGGAAGTTTGCGGTGTAAGGCTTCTTCGGATGGAAGTCACCAAAGGACTCCAAGTAGACTGCCATCCACAGAGGAAGAGGACAGGAGCCCATACAGCTCCTCTGTAAATGTGCCCAGTTCACTAGGAAGGTGATAAATCATTACATTATAATTTGTATTGTATAGAACAGTGGGGTTGAGTATTTTCAATTATTTCAATTATTAGGCATAAGACCCTTCCAACTTCATGTGTGACACTTGAGGGGGGTGAGAAAGAGAAGATGTTAGAGAGAACAACAAGGGTTGAGGAGTCTCCTGGACGAATCCAGGTGGCGGTCAAGCCCAAGAAAATAAGAAACAACTGGTAAGCAATGGCCAGAATTAAGGTTGTTGACAGCTGATTGACAATTCCAGAGGCCCACATAAAATGACAGAGATGCAGCAGAAGAGGTGTAGATAAGATGCAGCTTAGCAAGATTGTGTTGCCATCAGTGTGTGATGGTAGATCATTGTTGAGAGAGATCAAGAATGTATTGGAAACATACTATTGGAAACAAAACTATCTGACTCTGCCTGAGAGGTAATGAAAAATACACTTACTTTATTACATACAGTGGGTACGGAAAGTATTCAGACCCCCTTAAATTTTTACTCTTTGTTATATTGCAGCCAGTTGCTAAAATCATTTAAGTTCATTTTAGATGGTTCTACACCTTCATTTGAGTCCAGCAGTGTTTGATTATACTGATTGGACTTGATTAGGAAAGCCACACACACCTGTCTATATAAGACCATACAGCTCACAATGCATGTCAGAGCAAATGAGGATCATGAGGTCAAAGGAACTGCCTCAAGGGCTCAGAGACAGAATTGTGGCATGGCACAAATCTGGCCAAGGTTAGAAAAAAAAATTCTGCTGCACTTAAGGTTCCTAAGAGCACAGCGGCCTCCATAATCCTTAAATGGAAGATGTTTGGGTGACCAGAACCCTTCCTAGAGCTGGCCGTCCAGCCAAACTGAGCTATCAGGGGAGAAGAGTCTTGGTGAGAGAGGTAAAGAGAACCCAAAGATCACTGTGGATCACTCCAGAGATGCAGTTGGCACATGGGAGAAAGTTGTAGAAAGTCAACCATCACTGCAGCCCTACACCAGTTGGGGCTTTATGGCAGAGTGGCCCGACAAAAGCCTCTTCTTAGTGCAAGACACATGAAAGCCGACATGGAGTTTGCTAAAAAAAACACCTGAAGGACTCCAAGATGGAAATAAGATTCTCTGGTCTGATGAGACCAAGAATGTTTTTACTTTTTGGCCTTTATTTCAAAGTGGTATGCGTGGAGAAAAAAAATATAGCTGCTATTGCATCATCCAGATGGATGGTGGTTGAAGAGATTCCCCCTCCCATGTGAAGCATTATATAAGTGCTATATAAATGTAATGAGTTAAATAAAACAGTCTTTTACTGTACTACTGAATAATATATTATTTAATTATCAAAGAAAGAAAAAATGAATAGCCATAATATGAACTTTTTCTAAATGCTGTGATACTGTAAAGGTCAGATTTCCTGTTATTTCCTTTTAACAGCTGATTTCACCATTATCTCTTCACCCCATCAGTTGTTGTTGTTCTATATGGTATCATTGTAATTCTTGACCATCAAAACATAGGGGTAGACATAACCTTTTCTGTGTTATGGTTCAGGAGATAAAACACAAAATACATAATTTGGTTATGGTGGAAAGTAAAATGGTTGCCATGGCAGGAATGGCTCAGAGTCTGAAAATGTTTGAGGTCCTAACTTCTACAGTTGTACTAAGTTTCATGCTTTTATGCAAGTGAACATAACACTTGGACTTTTGTATCGTCTTCCTGTTCTGCAGCAATTTTGTTAAAATTGCAAATTAATTTTCTACCAATAGGGGGGAAATGGAAGGTTGTGAAAAATGTCCACTGCCCTTTCTGTGCGGGGTAGTGGTTCGAGTGAAAATATTAAGAAGGCTCTGAAACATGACCGACTTTTGCCCTTTTGACAATTTTTTTAAGGCAAGTCGTTTTGGAGTTGCTACCGTTTATCGCTGAATTGTGTCATGAATATCAAAAACAAAACTTAACTCCGCTAATTAAGCGACAGAGTGAAACATGGTCAAATGCGATACATTCATGAGACAAAAATCCCAGAGTGGAGCTATGCTGAGCAAATACAAAACTGTCATTTTACTCCACTTATAAATACTGTTCTAAACTTGCTTTCAGTCTTTGCAGAGCCTGATAATAGACACAGCACAATTTTCATACATTTCCATTTGTGAAGAATATAAAAAACTAACTGGCCAGTTTTTGTTTTTTTTAAAGGGAAGTTACTCAGTTCTATAAACAAATAGCCTAATTAATACTGTTTATAATATATATAAAATTTATTTATATATATAAAACCCTCCCAGATGTGTTTTTAATAAAATACTAACTTTTTGTTTATAAACTTTTTTTTGTTTTCAACATAAAGAAACTTGAATCACATTTTAGATGGTGCCTAACTCTTAAATTTAGCTTAGTAAATTTAGTTACATTTTAATTAAAATTGTTAATTGTAGGCTAACATTAGCAATAGTATAATGATAGTACTATTATTGTTATTACAGTTATTTATACAGTTATCATGGCATTTTACCTGGTAAAGCGAGCATGGACTGAAAATTCCAACAATTGAAAGTACCGGTGGAGTCATCTGCACAAGACATCCAGAGGTTCTCAAAGATGTCGGAGGTGATGATGACACTATCATCGTCTGTAGACACTTTCCATGAGTGATAATGTAATGATAATACAGCAGACCCACACGCCAAAAACCCCAAGAGAAGTGCAATAATTTGTAATATATCTTTCATATCTCTAGATCTTTTTCTTTTCCAAGGTGTTCCGCGTGGCAGATCTATTGTCTGTTGCGCATATAACGTTCCAAGATATAGGCTGCTTGTCCGTGTTGCCCGTTAAACGTAATCTGACATAAGATCAGAATTTTGCTTAAGGCATACAAGTACAATAATTAATTAACAGAAATCAATGCTTGTTACCTTTTTTGTACATCATGAAATTTCATAATACCAATGTGAGCTATGCGTAGTGATCAAATAACCTACTGTAGGCTGGTCAATGATATGTTGCGTCAATAAATGGAATTTAACCTTGTAATGAACATTTGTGACCGTTTATGATTTTATTGTACTATAGTCTATGACTAAGCTGTTTGATCCAACACCTGGTAGCTGCCAGAAGTTATAAATAGGCTACGGTACATCACTGAAAACCTTTTTTACATTTACCAGACGCTTTTATCCAAAGCGACTTACAAATCAGGACAACGGAAAATATACTGTACATTAACTTACTTAAAAGAAGCACACAGTAAATTCAGTAATTCTTCAATATACAGTAGAAAATTGGTTTATAGTAACATTTAAGAGTTAAAGATAAAGTTGGTTTAGAACATACAAATTAAAGTAAAGAATTCATTACCTAATGCAAGCCTAAATGGTCTGGATTTATTCAGAATTTTAGGCAAGTTCATTCAGTTCATTAAAGTTCAATTGGTTCACGTTAATTATTATTTGACTTATCATAAATTAGGTCCTTTGTCCATTTTTAAAATCAAATTAATTGTTGACTTTGTGATTATTTTATGAATAGTTTCACTCTGTATGGACATCCAGCTGAACTTATCATTATATTAAGATAAAAAGAAGAACCTTTGATGTCTTATCTGACTGATAATTAGACACCCCTCTTCTATCTTATTGTGTTTAACTAGGCTATAGGCTTTGTAAGTATTCAGGCATACACTTAATAAATAAATAACTGGATCTGCCTTTGTTACACCACAATAAATGCTCTCCTGACAATGTGAACTTTAACTTTAGCAAAGGAGGAGTGGATAGCTGTTAGGGAGGAAAGGATATGTTCAAAAAGTCGCAAGGTCTCTAAATAAATCCAAAACACATATAAATTGAACCACTGGCATTGAGAAAACGTTTATGTGAATATGAGGGACTTTTTAAATATCATGGTGTTTGATGCACCCCAGTTGCAGCTATGAGCTGCCTGACAATGCTGTTCTCATTGAGTTTTGTCCAGCATTGATGATGCCACATATTCAAGCCCACACCTGGCAAAGCCAAAATAAAACAGCACTTTACCTCCATCTCAAATAAAAAAAAAAAAAGGTTTGTTTCCTGACTGTGCTCACCTATTAAATTGCTAAAATTAAAGCACAATTTTAAAGCAGAGTTGTATTTGCAGCATGTTAGGAAGTTGTCACATTTGAAATATGTGTGTGTATGGGGTGGGGGGTGAGTGGGGGGGTTGTTTAGGTGAAACACTATTTGTATTCAAATGCTTTCAACAAAACATTTTATATCAGTCTGCAGGTACAGGAAATTTGTACAATTTGTAATGAAAAGAATAAAGACAAAACAATTACAAATACAAATAATAAGTTAAAACAATTAAATCCTGTATATATTTTAAGATCTCTATCATTAAATTCCATTTATTTTACAAAGTTTTTTTTTTGTCCTCATAATAGCAATGGGAATATGTGTCATTCTGGTTTGCTATAAGTTTGAGATTTTTGACTTGTAAAAAGCACTGTCTTTACCTGGAGGAAAAGCAAGTAAGGCATCAGCAAGTTAATATGACACATAGCAGTGTCATGAACACTCCAAACCCAAAAGGGGGCTTAATACTTATCTTATTCGCAAGGCATTATGATTTTGCTCAGCTCTTATGCAGATTTCTTAGTCACAGCTAAACCAATCAGGCCAGCCAAACCCAGGCCAATGCCACCAATAATTGCAATTTCAACCAGCCCATCTAGAAAACAAAATAATGAGAAACATGTGACACCTGCCTGCTGAGAGTTTGCTGTGAGTTTGTAGCGTGTTTGTAGCTCCATAGCCCTGTTTTTCTGTCTATTACTAGCTGCTGTTTATAGTGATAAATATACAACCTAACTGCTTCGATATTTCCTATAGTAT
>JAUMHI010000069.1:344258-354525 GCA_032359435.1 Enteromius unitaeniatus
CATTGGTCGCTTGCAGTGGTTTAGATTAAACCAATCGGCAGAGCGTCGTGTTAGAGCGACCAATGGGCGTCACTCCCATCGAAGCCCGCCAGAATGGGCGGGGCCAGCATGCATAAATGGTGGCACCTTCACCGGCAAAGTTAGGTTCTTCTCCTTCAGCGTTGAAACCATTGCTGGTCTTGACGGAAGCTTATGCTGATCAGGTTCCCTGAGATACGAGAACGAGTACTGCGTCCCTTGCATTGCCGTAAGTGTTCATCGCTTCAGCCGAAGTACCTAACTTTGCCGGAGAAGGTGCCACCATATATACATGCTGGCCCCGTCCATTCTGGCGGGCTTCAATGGGAGTGATGCCCATTGGTCGCTCTAACACGGCGCTCTGCCGATTGGTTTAATCTAAACCACTGCAAGCAACCAATGGCCGTTGCAGTTTCACTGCGCGATTGAGTAGGCTTCAGTTAGGAGGAAAATAGGAGTATTTCCCTTAGCAGACGCAGTACGAGTTCCTGTATCTCAGGGAACCTGGGTTACAAAGTATGTTTTCCTCAACTGTCTTCTTTAAGCAGCTTGATTTAAATAAGAATACCAAGCTCAGTTTTTTTTGTAAATTATAGCAACCGCGTAACGTGAAGAAGGCATAGCTAGATAGCAAACTGTAGGCTGTAGTATCTAACACTAATGACAGTCTCCTGATTGAACGGACAAACCACTGATGCTTATGTGCTCTAGTTATTATGTGTGTGTTCGACTTGAAGCAGGCTCGCAGCACTGCGCAGAACGATCAGTGTTTGAAATAAAAGTGTCGCAAGAGCGATTAAAAGCATAATAAGCGTCTGCTCTCACTATACTGATGTCACACAGCTCTTATAGTTTCGCGGGAGGGGCAGTGCTAGGTGGCTCCATTGCGCCACCAAGCGATTTAGACCCGCCCAATAAATTCTGCTGATGAAAATGGAAAACTGTTTAATAAGTATAACTCCACCTTTAAGTATCATATAGTTCACAGTCTTTGTAACATGTTTCAGCAATGCATTTCGAACATTTACAATGGGTTTACAAACAATTCTCAAAATTGACTTTACACGGTCTTTTAAGCTATTTGTCTGAATATCAACAAGGTAGCTGGGCTGGACGATATGGAAAAAAATTATATCACAACATATTTCTTAATTTTGGTCGATACGATATAATTCCGATATCGATATGGACAATATTAAAAAGGGGACACACACAATGGATGTCTGCAAATTTGCAAAGTCGATACCTCTAGGCTCCTCCTATTAAAATTATATAATTTTTAAAATAAAAATAGTACAAAAAATAATTAAATAAGGTTCACTTTTTATTTGTATTTAGCCTTTACAAACAAGAAATGTGAAATAAACTATCAAATAAACAAAACTCTCAGACTTAGCTTATTAACAATAATATATTTCTATTTAAACTAGAACAGGCTGATTATTCATATAAATGGAACTCTTCTTCTCTTCACTGAAAACTCATATAGGTTGCTTCTCTAAGGCCCCGTTTGCACTAGGTGCCATTTAGTTTTAAAACGCATAACTTTACACACCCCGGCGTTTTTCACCTTCAAAAACTGATACTTTTGAAAACGCTACAGACCCTGAAAACTCTGGGGTTGGTTTAACGCCAGTGTAAACGAGGATTGTTTTCATTCTAAAACAGTGTTGGTAACACTTTAGAATACTGTATCTTACTTACTGCATAAGAAGAAGTTACTGTGGAACTAATAGGTTGTTCTTTATTAACCCTCAAGTCTAGCTACTAAGGAATATGTGTTAACTACCCAGTAAGTAATAGCATTTTTAAATTGTGTTAAGTAATAATTAGTTAATCAACTATTAAATTCAGCCAGGACTCCTGAGGAACTACAATTAAGTAACTATTAATGAACCGCGAGGCACCTTGTCAGGTCGTGGCCCTTTCTTCTTCTATGAGACTAATGTTATTAGCTAAACGTATTACTCGTAGATCTGCAATGTAAATATTTATTAAATGTAAATAATTGTTGTAGATACCACATTAACGAACTGTTAAAGTGAGAAGAAAGTTGTGTCTGAAATCTGCTTTATTTATTTATTTATTTTTGGTTAAACGAATGGTGAATATCTCGTGTTTTTCCGTATGTGCTCAACCATTTCCGAGGCTGTGGCTCGAGCATCCACTGTCATTAGGTGTTGTCTGCAACCAGAAGCTCTCCTCAGTCATTGTCATTCATTTAGCAGCGATGTGAAATGTCCTAAGGAAAACAGACACACGTAATGTATGTAAAATCATAAACATACCTATGTTTATATAAACATAGGTATGTTGGCAGAGCCCTTAGAGTTGTATGGGGTCCCATCCTGAGCTTCTGGTTGCAGACAACACCTAATGACAGTGGATGACAGTGGACACCCTCGGAAATGGCCGAGCACAGCCTGTATTCAAATTCACTAAATCCGCCCCTGTATATATATATCGGAAATGTGTTTAAAAATCGTATCACCATTATTGAATAAAAATATTGCGATATATATTGATATTGAAATATTGTCCCGCCCTACAACAAGGCTATGATTTGGCCACAGTTCACCTCTCAGTTAATACACTGTGGCAGTGTTTGTTCCAGAATCCATAAGTTGATTGAAAAATAATAAAGACAGTTACTTTCTGCTGTAATACTGTAATGTAAGTTGCCGTTAGGGTCTCTGAACCATCTTCACCACTGAGAGTATTTTTTTATTTATTTTTTTTGTAAACTGTGTGCTTTAGAGCTTGTGCTCTTGCAGCGTTGAAGGACGTCTTTTGTTACTTCACTCAGGATCATGGACAAGTGGCAGTAAGTGACAGCATGCTCACATCAACATGGACAATTTACTGATTTTATTACAGAAATTGACGAATTGAGAAGGGATGAATAGAAATTTTGGTGTCTTTTATGCTCATCAAGGCTGCATTTGTTTAATCAAAAACAGTAAAAGTAACATTTTGAAATATTATTATGATTTAAAATATTTTAACATGTAACATTTATTGCTGTGTTGACAAAGCTGAATTTTCAGCATCAAACCTTGTGAGCAGTTTTGGCACAGTGCCACATATTGAAAAAGAGATGTGAAAATTTAAGGCCTTAATTTTTAAGGTCTCCTAGTACAGTTAACCAAATCGTACAGTGGAATTGCTAAACATTTTTGCCCAATGGCCATGAATCTCTGAATCTCTGTATCTCTGTATTTACTCTCTGGGTCCTTAAGAGGAAAAGCAAGAACTCTAAACATATTCCAATCTTTTGATAGGTCGTGTAAAAAGTGTGAAAGGTTTTTAATGATGGTATGACTAATTCAGAACATTTATGTTCAGGTGTTCGATGCGACCAACACAACAAGAGAACGTAGAGAGGTGATCCTCTCCTTTGCTAAAGAGAACGGCTATAAAGTAAGTGAAAAAGGTGATTATATTCATCAAAATTTTAGATAATAAAAAAATACTTTAGATTAGGAAACACATTTTTCCTAAATAAAATTAAAACTTGCTGCTTGTTGGTAATAAGTAAGGTAGTCTTTTTAGGTAGTAGTTTTGTTAAGGTATTGGGTAGAATTAAGGAATCTAGAATACAGTCATGCACTCCAATTTGCTAGTAATATTAAAGCAGTTAAGCAACTATTTAATAGTGAATATTGTTTACTAATCTAAAGTGTTACCAAATAAAGACCTAATTTCTAGAGTATATTTAGAAAATATTTCTACAGTGTATAACTATTAAAGTAGGGCTGTCTTTCTTGTAGGTGTTTTTTGTTGAGTCTCTTTGTGATGACCCAGAAATCATTGCACAAAACATCAAGGTGAAGAAATATGAGTATATCATAACAGTTGTTTTGTAATGAGGTGCATAATTTTGAAATATTACATTCAGTGAATTACGGTCAATTGTCTGCACTGGAGTATGTAATTGTTTTGTAAAGAATTCTTTAAAAGACCGTACACGCTCTGCTTCCTGTAAAAGACCTTTGTTTATCTGCAGCAAGTGAAGCTGAGCAGTCCTGATTATGTTAACTGTGATAAAGACGAGGCCGTCACTGACTTCCTTAAGAGAATAGACTGCTACAAACTCACATACGTTCCATTAGATGATGACAAAGACAGGTGAAACATTGTCCTTTTGAGTGAATTTGACAAACATCTGCTGTTTGACATGATTGTAGTGGAAGTCCCCAACATAACTGTCCTCTCTTTGTGTCCACAGGAACCTGTCTTACATTAAGATCTTTAATGTGGGCAGCAGGTACCTGGTTAATCAGGTTCAAGATCACATTCAGAGCAGGATTGTCTACTATCTGATGAACATCCATGTCACACCTCGCACTATCTACCTCTGTCGTCATGGAGAGAGTGAACTCAACCTTTTGGGGCGTATCGGAGGTGATTCCGGCCTCTCGCCACGAGGAATAAAGGTTAGCATAAATGTGCTAAAAACAATGAAAATAGTGCGGAGCAGGGCTTTCTCCCTGGTTCTCTGGCTATAATGTTTTAATAAATGTTTATGTTTATTGTTCCTACTGTTGTTACTATTAATATCTTAATGAGGAGAGTGTTCTACTTCTGTCATTTGTCTTTAATGCTTCTTAAGGCAGCTAATTTTTTATTTGAAATTTATGTTTATATAACATTGCTTATATTTATAAGGGATTTATATAACATAGTTTAATTTTATATATATAACAAAAATGAATTTAAGGTTTAAATGGCCTCTAAATAGCCGACTGGTGTCATGAAACTCTAGATGGCAGAGCCTGATGGGACACTAACAAAAACTGATGATATTCACAGCATTAAACTACTTAGTAGTTTAAACTACGTAGGGGCAGGAATTGTAGGTTGTGGGAGTGAATAACCAGCACTCTCTCCACCTTCAATATCATGACTGAGTTGAGACCCTTGAGCAAGGGACCGTTCCCCCAGCTGCTCCCTGGGCGCTGCAGCACTGACTGCTCACTGCTCCGGGTGTGTGTTCATGGTGTGTGTGTGTGTGTGTGGTTGTTCACTTCTCACCGGTGACTGTGTGCACTAGGATGGTAAAGCACAAATCCCTAGTATGGGAAACTATACCTGGCCACATGTCACATCCTTTCCATTTTCACAGCATGCTTTTAGAGTTCTGAAGCCTTGCACCTTCCAAAGATCAAACTGTATAGGTTATTATATATGCTATTTGTGCTGCAGTAGAGTGTTTTTTAATTACTCACAGCACTGCATAGGTGTATGCATTGGCAGTAGCAAATTCCTGGAATTACTGTGTAGCAGCAGCAGCAATAATCATTAAAATACATTAACATTGTCAAGTTCAGAGAGTAGTCATGATGGAAATATTTATAAAGATACTTTTTGAAGGATATTGTACGCTATATTTTCTAAAAAATTTAAATTGGCTAAATTACTCAGAGCACACTAATTCTACTTTCTAAATACTATTTAGTACAGATAGTATACTTGCTGCTCTATAAGCCAGAGACTCCATACACAGAGTTTGTATACAATGTTACCTCCAAGCTAATTTCAGACAGCCTTCTGAGAAGGTAATAGCATAATGGTCTAATGATTTAAAACAAATCAGTTTTGGTGATAACCAAAACTAAACAACATCCAAGTGGATGCTGCATACCGGTGGTGGTTGAGAAGAGACCCCTTCCTACGTGATCTTAAGGTGCTATATAAATGCCTAATTTCTTCATTCTTTCATTCATTCACAACATCACCATTTCAACAGCAACCTCTTATTAAAAAATTAATGAAAACTATCACTCGACAGAAGCAGATGTTTCCTCTTTAAACAAAGATGTAAAAAGACTCCAGCATCAATAGTTTATGTGCCAATGATTTGTTCTAAAAATGTTACAGTTACAGTAATTTATTGATTTGTGTCAGAGGTTCACATAAGTGATGCTAAATCCAACTAATATGTATCATAACGTATCTCACTTTAGTCTACTGTTATCCTTTCAGCCAAAGCAACAGAAAGTTACACATGACAGAGTCAATAAAGAAGCCAAATAGATGTACAGTCATAATCATATGTTATTCTGTTGATCTCAGGTATTTTCAAGCATAAGGTGTATTTATTATTATGCCGATGGAAAGCATATGTAGCATCACATTTTATACATTTCTTAGTATCACAGAATACATAATACATTTCATCACATATAATATATATCCACAATAGCATAGAGATCTGAGGTGGACTCATATGACTGAAGCACTGTAGCACCTTACTGATCCCCTCCCATGTCATCCATAAAATATTGAATGGCAATGCCCTAGAAATCACCCATAACCTCTGCACAGCAACAAGATGAAAACCAGAAGACCTACTGTATTTGTGTCAGTTTGCTGCAGCTCTAGGCACATACATCAGGGGTCAGTGCATCCTGGATTTGAAGATCTGGACCAGTCACATGAGGAGAACGATCCAGACCGCAGAGGCAATCGGAGTGCCTTATGAACAGTGGAAAGCACTGAACGAGATTGATGCTGTGAGTCTAATCCTGTTTCTAGTCACACAAATGACATTGTTAGCAGTCGCTGGTCTGCAACTGTAGACAGTAGCCCTTTGTTTTGCTTCTTTTTCAGAGCGTTTTTGTGTTTTCTTGCACGCAAGATATTTGTCATGTTTTCATGTGCAGGGTGTGTGTGAGGAGATGACTTACGAAGCGATTCAAGATCACTTTCCTGAGGAGTTTGCTCTCAGAGACCAAGACAAATACCGTTACCGCTATCCAAAGGGTGAAGTGAGTATGTGTTGTGGCAAGAAAAATTATGTTATGTGGGTAGTTTTTTTAACTTTGAGACATAAATTTGAACAACAAATAATGCAAATGACTCTGGGTTTAGTTTTTTCATTAATTATATATAATTATATATATTCGAAGCTGATCCTGAAGCTGTTGCTGTCATAGCATGTTTGTAAATTTAAACCTGCTTGGAAGCTGGCTTGTTTCATGTAAACAGGATTAGATCTTTGTAGATCTGCATCTTTGTAAGCAGAATTAACACTTAAATTCTGTCCCAGGCACTGCTACTTCATTACAAGAGTACCCTACTGATCCAGGGGCAATAATTTATTAATTGCTAGAAATTGTGAAATGAAATAATTGTTGCAAAAAAAATACAGATAAATTAAAACAGTGTACATTTAATTGTCTTAAGTTTTCTTGGGTTTGTCTTATAAAGGTTCAGAAATTTTTTCGCCAGATGTCTACTTTAATGATGTTGAGTTACCGCAATCAGTGCAATTTAGCTATTTTGTAGATTTAGTGACTTCCCCACTTTGAGCCCTTTGAGACTTTTTTTCAAAAGTGTAGGGACAAATATAGCAACCTCTTTGACAAACCTTAACTAAGTTCTCATCTTGCTCACTGATCTATATTCATCTTTATATTAGGGCTGTCAAATGATTAAAATTTTTTTATAAAATTAATCCGAATTTTCAGTGGATTAATCATGATTAATCACTATTTGCAACTACACCTGAATCCTAACCATTTTTTTTTTCTGAAACTCATACCAAAAGATAAATAAGATATATAGCATTCACAAAGCCGCTGTCAGCAAGACTCACACTAGTTTCACACTGCATGCGTAAGTAGCGCATAGTTTTTCTGCGCCCATGTTAATGGATGAGAGCTTTCACACAGCGCGGGGCGGCGCAACAGCTCGTACCAGTGCCATGATAGTTTCAGCACCGAGTCTATTTTTGCTGCACAGCTTAAGCTGAATAAAGTGCATTGTTCTTGAGTTAAACTGGCACAGTTAACATGAAGAGTAACACATTTTACCATAAAATCGTCTAATTGATTATGTTTCGTGTTTCACACTCACCATATGAAAAAAAAAATACACAAAAACAAATCACTAAAACAAGTTTTAGAGTGTGATTATTAAGCTCTATGAAGCTTTTTCCACCCATTTCAAGGAGGTCCTCAGTTAATCAGCAGTTGTCAGTGCAAGATCAACTACTGTGGTTATGTCAGGGCAAATGTAGAAGAATACATGCTTGAATTCCACACACTCTCAGCCACTGGAGGAGTGAATACCAGTTAGGGCTGAATCCGCGCCTTCTTATGCACGGAGTGTGCTCACTGCCTCATGGCTGGACTATATCTGTACTTTACCTCTCCAGATCATTTCACCATGGGACTGTGTTATTAACTGCTGCCTGGAGCTAAACTCCTTAAAGGTATAGTTTACCCCTTGTCCATCCCGTAGTGCAAGGCTATTATCTACAGAGGGAATTCACTGCTGTGTTTATAGCTGCCGTTTACATCCCGAGCGAGGCAACCCCACTGCAGCACTCGGC
This sequence comes from Enteromius unitaeniatus, assembly GCA_032359435.1. Taxonomy (NCBI): domain Eukaryota; kingdom Metazoa; phylum Chordata; class Actinopteri; order Cypriniformes; family Cyprinidae; genus Enteromius; species Enteromius unitaeniatus. The sequence continues at coordinate 352,615 of JAUMHI010000069.1, forward strand.
AAACTTCACAATGTTTTCAGCGAGCCAGAGACGGCTCACCCTGATGCTGTTTTTATCGCTTCTTGGGATGTTAACCAATACAATTTATGGACTGTACTTCTCTAATATCACCAACATGTGCACATTCCCACCTGCGAAATAACACATTGGACTATGTTTACTGGACGACCTCAACACTTTCTATGCCTGCTTTGAGACCTCCAGCATCAACACAGAGGATACAAACACAGACCACCCAAACCCCACCCCCTTATCTTTCTCGTCATCTGTAGTGAACAAAGTACTGAGGAAAACGAAGGCGGGCCCTTAGAACTTGTGCCACAGAGCTGATTGATGTACTCACTTCCATCTTCAACCTTTCCCTCAGACAAAGCACCATCCCAACCTGCTTCAAAACCACAACCATCATCCCCCTTCTCATAGGACAATAGCTCCACAGGTCACTCCAATCATCACAAATTGTTTTGAGAGAGTGGCGCTGGCCCACATTCAGAGCAGCATACCAGACTCTTTGGAACCTCTGCAGTATGCATACCGGTCCAACAGGTCCACCTCAGACGCCCTTGCTCCAGCTCTACATATTTCCTTCTCTCACCTGGAAGACAAGGACACCTACATTAAAAAAGCATCCGCTTTTTATTGATTATAGTTCTGCCTTCAACACAGTAATCCCCCACAAACTCACTCACAAACTGTCTGCGCTTGGACTACAGCCCACACTCTGTGACTGGCTTCTTGATTTCCTGACTGACAGACCCCAGTCTGAGCAATACTTGAGCAATACCTGGACACTCAACACCACCCAGCTGGTAAAGAAAGCACAACAGTGGCTGTAAGGAAGCTAAATAAGTTTGGCATGTTGCCTAAGATCCTCTGTAACTTCTACAGCTGTGTTGTTGAGAGTGTCTTGACCAGCTGCATCACTGTGTGGTATGGCAGCTCTACAGTGAAGGACTGCAAACACCTGCAGAGAGTGGTGAGGACTGCAGAGAAGATCATCAGGACTCCACTGCCCTCTCTGCAGACTATTTACCACCGCATTCCTCTTCAGGAATCTACTTGCTGCACAAACTGCCACAGACTTGTACAAAGGATTGTGGTTTTCTCACCCATTTTTAGGTTAATTGATTCATTTAGTCTTTGTTACAGAGGCTTTTCTCCTTTCAATCTTGGTTTCTCCTTTCAACCAAGGTTCTCTATCTCAAGCCTCCCCCTTTCATGCCTCCGCAGAGGTTATCTATCTAAAGTGTTTCCTTTCATGCCTCCGCAGAGGTTATCCATCTTTAGTTTTTCCCTTTCACGCCTCTACAGAGGTTACCTATTTAAAGTTTTTCCTTTCATGCCTCCGCATAGGTACTTTATCTAAAAAAGCTATCCTTTGTCCCTCCCCACCTCCGCAGAAGTCCCTTATCCAATAGCTACCCACTCCAAACATGCCCATGCCTCCGCACAGGTCATAATTCTCCTGCTATTTAAAAAACAAACAAACAAAAAAACACCCTTTTGTCTAGCGCCTCCCCAGAGACAGGTGTTTAAAATTGAACTGGAAATTAGGTGCCGGGCATCCGGCCAGAGGAGAAATGGACCCAACTAAGTCTGGTTCTCCCAAGGTTTTTTTTCCCCATTCTCTCATGGATGGGGTTTTGGTTCCTTGCCGCTGTTCTCTCTGGCTTGCTTAGTTGGGGACACCTGATTTCCAGTGATTAAAAGCCGTCTCTGATTCTATTATTTCTAGAAATTTCAGTTGAATAACTTCAGCCACAGTGAGTCGCTCTAGGGTGAGGCTGCAGAGCATTGCTTCCATCCAGTGGTGGACATGTGTACTGCAGGCCTTTTTTTGCACTGGATACTGTACAAAACATTAAATATTACAGTAAATTATGAATTAATAACTAATCATTAATAAAAATG
>JAUMHI010000069.1:354625-366802 GCA_032359435.1 Enteromius unitaeniatus
TTATAAATCACTCAATGGCCTAGGACCAAAATACATTGCAGATATGCTCACTGAATATAAACCTAGCAGACCACTCATTAGGATCGAATCAGTTAGAAATACCAAGGGTGCACACAAAACAAGGTGAATCCACTTTTAGCTATTATGCTGCCCGGAGTTAGAACCAGCTTCCAGAAGAGATCAAATGTTCTAAAACAGTAGATACTTTAAAATCTAGACTCAAAACTCATCTGTTTAGCTGTGCATATACTGAATGAGCACTGTGCTTTGTCCGAACCGATTGCTTTCTATTTTTAACTGTCTTAAACTTATTTTAAATCAATATTAAAATCATTTTAAATTCATTTTAATCAATCAGTTTTCTTATTGTTTTATTATTGCTTTTATGATTTTTCAACTCCTTTTATGTAAAGCACCTTGAATTACCACTGTGTATGAAATGTGCTATATAAATAAACTTGCCTTGCTTACTCCTGGTTATTACTGCACTTTTATCAATAAAGCCCTGGTTTTCCACTTACCTCTATGTCCCTGGCCTGTGTCCTGACAGCTGATTTCATTACATTGCTGTCTTGCCACCAGCCAATTGCTGCATTGCAGATCATAGTTTTGAGCATTGATAGATCTGCCTATTTTGGGGCACACGAGAATGCTCAACAATTCTTGTCAACTTAATCTAGATATTTTAATCAAATCTGCTTTGTTTGAAGAACCAAATTAGCCAGAAATCCGTTATTACAATTAGATAATCAGGCATCATTCAAATCATGTCATCATTCAAATCATGTAATAATCGACTTATGAAGAATGGGCCCCTGTATTGCAACCAGGCACCTGGAGGCCAACAGAATGTTTTATCTTCACATTTGGGATAGTGGGGTGATCTTTGGAGTATTTCAATTGTATTTTTAAGGCCAGGTAGATAATTGATCTGAAATGATAATAGTGTTTTATCCTTGTTTACTTCAGTGCTTGTGTATTTGTGTGTGTTCAGTCTTATGAAGATTTGGTTCAGCGTTTAGAGCCTGTAATCATGGAGCTTGAGCGCCAGGAGAACGTTCTGGTCATATGTCATCAGGCTGTCATGCGCTGTCTGTTGGCGTACTTCCTAGACAAAAGCTCAGGTAAAGAAAGTTTCTCAGAACATACTACTGGAACTTTATTCCAATACTGGAGCTGTACAGTTGCAATCAAAAGTTTGGAACAACCTGGATTTCTGTATTGATTAAGAAGAGTTAAAAATTATTTTTAAGTGCAACTATCACTTTCAGCCTAATTTATGATCAAAACCACAGGCTAATTACCTCATTAAAAAGAAGCAGACTTAGACACAATTCCTTTTAAAATTGCCACAAGGTAAATTTACAAATCTCTTTATGGGAGGACTGAAACTATTTAATATTACCAACAGATCAGTGCTCCAGTATGAGTCATTCCACTACTGAAACACGTCTGTCCATCCGAAAATTCCGTCACCATGGGGCATTTTCAACTGCACAGTCCAGTCAGGCAGATAATGTTTTCCAAGCCCAGACTAGCACAAAGAAGATCAATTAGACACTTAACAGAACACATTACCATTGTTCCCTAGTCTACTGGTCAATCAATTAATCACTTTTATTCATACAGCGCTTTTAACAATACAGATTATAGCAAAGCACTGAACATTATCAAATAGAACAGAGTGATGGTAATGTATAATGACGAGATTAAACTATTTATTTATCAAAACCAGAAATGGTCTCTGTAATCAAAATGACGATAATCACTAGAAATTAGGTGCCCCCAACTAAGCAAGCCAAAGGCAAGGAACCAAAACTCCATCCATAAGAGAATGGAGAAAAAAAAACCTTGAAAGAAACCAGGCTTAGTTGTGCTTAATGCCACTCCATCCGATGCTTGGCATTATACAGTACATTCGTTTCTTTGACTAAGACAAATATTGTACTTTTCACTGTAGTCTTCCAAGGTTAGATTTGGTAGATGAGCTGAACCTTTACTAGCTGCTGCTTGTCTGTCAGGAAGCTGGTGATAGAGGTGGGCATGGACAGCTGAGTTAATTTGGGGTGGAGGAGTGATGGGATGATGGTGTTAAAAGCGAAGCTAAAATCTACAAACAGAATCCTCATATCCCTATCCCAAGTCCCTGTTCTGTCTGAATGTTTCAGAACATAATGCAGTCCCATATTGACTGCATCATCCACTGACCTGTTTAGTAAGCATTCATTATAAAGTAAGTATGCATTATAAATACTTAATCAGTGTCTTGAGTAAAAAAATTTAACAGTACAACTGCTTGTGTGTTATTAGTCAGATAATGTTTGCCTATAATTGTGGTTGGACCATATTGTACGATTAATCAATACAGAAATCCAGATAAGAAGTTCACACTCATTTGTGTGTCACTGATATTTGCTCTTAAATTGTTTGGATAGAAAACTGTACATAGACAATGGCCGATTGTTTTAATGAGCACTCTGTCCTGATGTTTCTTCAGATGAGCTGCCTTATCTGAAGTGTCCTCTGCATACAGTGATGAAACTCACTCCAGTTGCCTATGGTTATACTCTCTAAATCTCTTCTGAAATATAACTTTTAACATATAGATCAGCTAGATCATAAAATTACCCGTTTTATTTATTTGCAGGCTGTGAAGTTGAGTCCATTTTCCTGAATGTTGAAGCAGTAAACACACATAGGGACAGACCTGTGGTGAGCTCAGTCATATTTTCATGCTTAACGTTTATCAACTGAAGAACAGTTAATTATGTATTTATTTATTTTGCTATTTGCTATATATATATATATATATATATACACACACACACACACACACACACACATATATACAGTGAGGTCAATAAGTATTTGATCAACCTGTGATTGTGAAAGTTCTCTTGCTTAGAAATCATGGAGGGGTCTACAATTTTCAGCATAGGTGCATTTCCACTGTGAGAGACAGAATCTAAAAAAAAAATCTGGAAATCACATTGTATGATTTTTTTAAACAATTTATTTGGGAATTACTGTGTCAAATAAGTATTTGATTACTATAGTCCAAAAAATGTAATATTTGCTACTAAGTAATATTAAGCCTTTGTTAACAAATATTATAGGGTTAATCATGCTTTAACTGAACTTTGACTGTGCCATTATTATTGGTCCCATTTGCAAATTTCATTAAAATGAGATGCAAAGCAGTGCATAAAGCCTTGACACACCACATACTGACTGATACTTTTGATATTGACCCCTTCTCTGTTCTGGGATATGTTTATGTTCATTCAGATATTTACAAATAATAAGCGTTCTGATGAAAAAAGCAGTTGAAATTGGGAAGATGTCTAAAAATACATAAATGGGTAATGATTCAATGAACTCAATCAATTATTTCCTCAGAGTTTGACTGTTTTGCTATAGCAGGGTCTTTAATATTCACATTGATAATGCAAAGATCAATACTACAAAAGAAAAGTGTTTTAAACACTTTTGATGCATCTCATTCTGACAGATACAGATCTAGATTCAGTGGTACAGATCTGAATCAGCATGTGCACAGGCCCACACATAATTGTGGACACACTCTAGATTTACTCATCAGTAAGGGTACTCATCAGTAATCTAAACATCTTAAGGATGTAGACTGATCTAGATGTCCACTGAATCTAGGATCTGTATCTGTCAGAAAGAGATGCATTAATGAGAACACAAGTGCACTTAACACCAAACATTTCTGCAGATTCTGTTGATCTTCTCTTTAATTCCCTTAACTCAGAGCTGTCCAAACTCAGTCCTGGAGGGCAGGTGTCCTGCAGAGTTTAGGTCCAACTTGCCTCAACACACCTGCATGGAAGTTTCTAACATGCCTAGTAAGAGCTTAATTAGCTGCTTTCGGTATGTTTATTAAGAGTTGGAGCTTAAATTCTGCAGGACACCAGCCCTCCAAGACCAAATTTTGAACAGCTCTGCTTTAACTCAAAAGTTAAGAATGTTATTGATGATATTGCTCTGTTAAATGTCTGAAAGACGGGCAGACAAAAATCACCATGGAGAAAATCAACAGCAGTTCAGAGAAATAAAAGGACAATAGGACAAAAAAAGGACAAAAAAGTGGAGCCGTTGTGGCGGAAGACAACACTTTTCTTCATATCCACATCTCGTTTTTTGTGCAAACCCTCCCCCTCCTCGCAGCTCCATCCTCTTCTCCGGGGGGGTAACAAGAGTTCGAGCCGGGCGCTAGGGCTCGCTTGGGCCACTAGGGTTCGGAGCCTGCTGTTCTCTCGGCTAGCTTCCTGGACAGTTTGCCAAATTTGTTTTTAATTTGCTTAAACTTGCTTTGCTACCTTCCCATTCATTAATGAGAAAGTGCAAACTCGTGAAATGTGGAACTAGCCACAGCTACACGGACCTTTTTTTTCAAATAGTTTTTACACAAACTTATGGCGCTTTTCCACTGTGTGGTACGAATCGGCTCGGTACGGCACGGCTCAGTTCGTAAAGATAATAAATTATACTCTTATATAAATTCTGACTCTTTAGGGCACAAATCTAGCAGTACCAGCACTAATATTTTTCATTGACAGTTTAGCCCTTGATTCAACTCCTGGTATAGGTACTTGTTTCTTAATCTCATGATGTGTTTGAGTAAATACAATTCATAGTCATCAGACTTGTAATCTTGCATGAACATATAACAATGATGTTTGGTACATCCTGCGTTAGGGAACTTACAAATGCATGACAAAGATTGCTAAAGTTAAATTAAGCATTTTATCCTCTACTTTTTAGCAGCCATACAATGTATCCACTAAATAGGTACTGATAATCTTGTTGTGATGTTTCAGAATGTGGATGTGGACAGAGATCCAGAGGATGCTTTACTGACTGTACCAGAACACAACTAGACAAGACCACAAGATATACAACAGTTCAGTTCTCTAAATGATTAATATATTTTCATTATTTGTATGGCCTTCTGACCTTATAATGTTAAAGTGATAGGATCTGTGACACGACTGACAGTTAACAACTCCAGTGTCAGATATTGCATAAAATGACATTAAGAGAAAAAGAATTGCCAACTACTTTAAGATTCATACATTGATATGAATATTGATTGCTGAATTTTAACCATGAAAATGTTTTTGTTTGAAATATTCACTACGTAAATATACAACCATGTTAAAACGCAGCGCATAAAAATGCAAGCCATGAAAATACAATGCATTAAAATGTAAGCACTGTTAATTGCAATGCTTTTTTTCCAATTTGTGTAATTCAACAAGCTTTTCATTTCAAATACTTTAGGCAGGATTTTGCTCCATACAGTTTGTTTTGTTTCTTCGTGTCATTCTAGACAGACTGGATGAGAAGATCAGATCTCTGTGTGGAGGACTGGCTATTGTCAGACACAAATCTCACTGGTTTATTACACTTAATGGCAAAATGAATGTTTGGTAATCTAAACTGACACACTACAACAAAAAAATATAAAACATTCCTATTAAAAACATTTTTAGCTGCCGAAAATACTAGTGTTCACCGCTATGTATGAAAAGCTGCTACAAACTTCTGTCACTTATTTTTACTTAACACTTATTTTTTTGAACAAGTATATGTTGTAGTATATATATATATATATATATCAGTTTTAAGGTCATGACTGATCTTTAGCATTTCTTGCTTCATCCACTATTGCTGCTATGCAGAAAGCACATACCGCATTACTGAACCAGAGTGAAGCAGAACATCACTGGTCTGGATGAAATCTCAGATCTGAGCCTGGACTTTGTGCAGGACAGGAAGTTCTTCCACACTATACTTAAAAACTATTTCTATACTGACCTTGCTGTGTGCACATAGATATTATCTAGCACTAAATTGTCCTCAGAGAAATGGCTGGAATAGTCAAACTTGTTAAATATAAGAGGGTGTCCACATACTTTTGGTCACATTACCTCTACACAGACTTCAAGAGATTTGTAAAATAACTTTATTTACAAATAAAAAATATTGTAATTAAAATGATAAAAGTGCTCCAAACATCTGTTCTGTTTTGAAGCATGTTTTTCTTGAACCTCAGTTTAAATAATAAGGTTTATTTAAATATGGCTAACAAATGCACATCACAAGTGTTTATGATCTCTGGCTGCTGGTTTCAGCAGCACTGGCCTCTCTGAACGGCTGTGTCCAGCTCTGAGGATCCTGATCAAAAAGCTGTGAGAGAAAAGACAACACTTATTACTCACTAGAACTTTGAGTTTATTTATTGGTTTGGAATTTATGGAATTACACTGTTTAACAGTCATTGTAGATGTAAAATTCATGAACATAACTGATGAACACCTTCAGTTATGTTTTTAGAGCAGAGCAAAACATCTGATGTATCGAAAGAGATCTGTGCATTAGTCTGAATCCAGCCTGTTAAAGCCTATCTGAAAATACCACCAGGTGCCGCAAAGTTTCAAAACTGACTACAATTTTGTTTTGTACAATAAAGATAAAATAACCAAATAAAACAATAAAAACATCCCAGCGAACACACGACGTAACAGTTACGTAACATATTTGTCACTTTTGGTAATTTCATGACTTACCAATTGGCAACGTAACCACAACGTCGTATGCACGTAATGCCATTACCAACCTATTACCAATTACATGCGATGCGCGCATGTCAGTAAAACATAAAAAACAGCTCACATGCAGTCAATTTAGGTTTCAAATTTGTTCTTCTACATGTATTGTGTCCAGTAACTGGTGTTATTTCACTCAAAGGCTTTGATACATGAAATAAAAAAGCTTAATGAAGACACGATACAATCACATATCAGTGAAACATGAACAAAGCTCATATGGACTTAAAGACGTGTAAAAATAAGTTTAATGAGGATGATTCAGTGGGCTCACGCTGTCTGCAGCCAGTTAAGCTATGCTATCGTGTAGAATGTTATGTTATATTATTAAATGTTATCGCCAGACCCAAAGTTTGGCTGAATGGATTCAAAAAGAGAAACCCTAACATTTTTAGCATAGCTTAGCTTACTAACTCTGGGGGAGTTGGAGAACAAGCCTATTTCCAAAAAAAAGTGGAGTGTTCCTTTAAGTAATTTTAAAGGCTATTGTTCACTTACATCTATTTTAGATTTTGCTGAGTTCGATGTGTCCCTGGATCAACATCTCTGGGAACAACAATGTGAGTAGCTAATTAGATTTAAAGAACCAGTTCATAGTTTTAGTGAAGTTTAGGCTTACAATCAGTGTTTGGTTCTTGTACATCAGTCATTCATCTATCATTTCCTCTGATTTTAGGCATTACTCATGGATAGGGTTAGGTTTAGGCGTAGAGATATGGTCAAAACTACAATTTTGGAATAAAATGTTGTTCCAGGGTCAATAAAATATGTTAACCCAGGAACGCGTCAAACTCCGCAAAATCAGAGTGTGCGGTAAGGCATGTTAGCCTATAGTGAGGTAAATCTGAGATTTTTATTTGACAGTGATTTCACGTTTCTTGTTTGTTAAGGCTAAATACAAATAAAATGTGAATTCATTTATTTGTGCTGGTTTTTTTTTCTAAAATATAGTTCTATAGGAGAAAGTTTCATAGATCAACGATGGCCATTTTGTCCAGCCCTACACTGTCATGAAAAAAAACTCCTACATGATTAGATTTGGGACACATTTTCCTGCTGTCTGAACAAAGCCTTAAAGAGTCATTACGTTTGAAAAGAGCCACTGTATGCATGAGTCATTTGTATTTAGACCCATATAATTGCTGCTTGTGGCTATATTATGAACATAATATTAGGAATGCACATAATCATGAGCCGATATATTTGCACACTTTGTCAGTAAAGCCTGTGTAATCAGCGGTAAATGCCATCAGGTGCGTGATTTCACATTAAGCCCTATATACTACCATTTATATGGATACACCGTAATAAAATGGGAATGGTTGGTGATATTAACTTCCTGTTTGTGGCACATTAGTATATGTGAGGGGGGACACTTTTCAAGATGAGTGGTGACCATTTTATTATTTATTAAGGTGTATCCATATAAATGGCCCACCCTGTACACATAGCCGTCGTTCACTGACAAGCAGAACAAAACCACACCGATAAAGAACATGGTTTTGCACAGCTCTTCAGTGAACAATGACTGTGTATAGTATATACGCCTCAATGGGATCACATTTGTCGCTTATAACTGTCTTTACTGACAAAATGCATTACATATCAGCCGATGATTATTGTGTATCCATACATGATATGTTTATTTTGCTTGTATTTTTTATGTGCACATAAAAAAAAGAAATGACAAAAGGTAAAAACAGGCTAGAAAATAGCTGGATTATTTGTATATTAATCAAAGGTTGGTGTGATGTGTGGATTTAGAGTCAAAGATTGATCATTGCCCATTTCAATACATTTGTACTGAATTGACTGCAACTGAAAGGCTGGTTAATTGTATTGCTGAACGTAACAGAAACACAAATGCACCAACCTCTCCAACAAACTCCAGTAGCTTGAGTTTAGACACCTCCTTCTCTGCCCGCAGACCCCAGCGAAACTCATACTCCACTGGCTCTGTGTGAGGGATCTTCACATACTCTAAATATCTAAACCAGATACATGAAAAACGGAATTGAATGATGAAAAATGTTTTCAGTGAATCATGTCAGGAGTCATTTGATGAAGGCATAAATCTTTCTGTCTTCATTCCTCTAGACCCCGTCATTGTCTATGGTGTGATATAAACCACTGGTCCATGGTCTAAAGAACAGCAGCTCTGAACACACCAATATGCTGGGACCCGACCCACAACCCCAGTAGCCGTTCTTACAGCCTAATCTAACACATCATAAACCATTAATATTACAACATAAATTTATATATATCAGTAATCAAAGTCAGGGCATGGATCAAAATAACAGGTTTTACTGGTTATAGAAATAGTTTCTGTAAGGCACTTTTACTTACTTCTGCCGTACAAACTCATCTGTGACCACCTTTTTTACATCACCAAACTCATCGTGCTTTTCCCTGTGAGAAGACAGAGGTATCAGAAGTGAAAAAAAAAACAACTGAAAACAACTTGAAAGTAAATTTCGTTTTTCAAAAGGATTCAGTGTACAAACCCTTGGTCCACTCGCAGCTTCTTGAGCGTATTCCACACCAGATCTACAGCAATCATAGAAAACAAATGAACAAACCACCAACAGAAACGCATCAGTGATTTTGTGAATGGTGCATTGCTCACTCTCTTTAATGACACCGCCCTTCATGAAGACCACACTCAGGATGACCAACAGCAGCCCTGTCTTTGGGTTTCCAGGATGCCTGTGTGGACAGAAACCATAGTGCAGGTGTGTGTACATTAATACATTTCCGATATATGTCTCAAAGTTAGTCAGTCTGTCTATTATCTCTATTTCATGGCCATGGGCAGTATAAAATCTGTGCAACAAAAAAATTACATTTAATTTATTAAACGGACATAAGCAATGGAGAAACAACTTCTTAAAGGAACAGTTCACCCAAAAATGAAAATTACCCCATAATTTACCCACCCCCAAGCCAGCCTAGGTGTATACAACTTTCTTCTTTCAGACAAATACAGTGTGATTTTTTTTTCTTCCAAGCTTGATAATGCTGAAGTTCCATAAACCACATATCCATAGTAAAACTAACCTTTGGGGGGTTAACACAAGGGTTTATGTTTTTTTTTGTGTAACAAAAATACTTCTATTTTAATAAATATAATACCTCAAATAATTTACTTCTGTTAATGGTTGCATGCGTGTTCGCAAGAGCGCAGAGTTTGCGTGCAATATAATAATTTATCTTATAAACAATAAATCAATCAATATTTATATAGCCTAGCACTTTTTTAACAAAACAAAAAATTTAATAAATTATGAAATCAGTTTTATAGTACAATAAATAATATAATAGTTTATATAATAATTTCTTAATTCAAAATAAAATAATAATGAATCCATCTCTGCTAATCCTCGATTGTACGGTCACGCAGGTTTGTTTACACACTAAACTTGTGGTTATGAGAAAAATGTGTCGTTCCCTCACCATAAGAAGTCGTGGCCACGAGAAATGGATGTTTTTCCCTTACTATAGCATCTCGAGGCCGCGACAAAAAGATGTTGTTACCTTCACAAAACAATCTTGTGGCCATGACATAATATCACGTTCCCACTAATTAATATTTGGCCACAACAAAACTAAGTGAACCCCTCCCGGTCACCGTAGAAAACTCATTAAACTTATTACAAATACTTGAATGTAGGCCAATATAATTTAGTAATGTTTTCTTTTTTGTTTCAACTGATGAAGAACAGGCTACTATTGCACATTTAATTTGCGCAGTAGGTAAAATTGATGTGTGTTTCATAAGATGAGGTTATGACAAACACCATTTTATCAGTAAAAAGCCAGATGGATGGAAACCATCCAGACAGCAAATTTCAATGTTTTTTTTTAATGCAAAAGTGTAAAAAACGGATGGATCTAGGCTAATGTTGTGATAAGTAGGCTATGTTAACTCTTTGTAAGCTTTTGTGCTTAATGTCATTTTTTCCCCCATTACTTTTACAATTTTAATAGTTTTAAAAGTAGCACTTTTACTTGACTAAAAAACTTGAGATGGTACTTCAACAAGAGTCTTTTTAAACCCTAGTATTTATACTTCTACTTGAGTAATGAATGTGAATACTTTTGACACCAGTGGACGTAAGCAATGTCATACAGTACGTCAAGTCAGAGGTCAGCCAAGAAACTGAAAAGCAATATAATATAATATATACCGTTTATGGAGCTTCAAAATAATGGTCACCACCCACCAGCATTACCAAGCTTGGAATAGTTTTTGGCTGAACTATTCTTGTTAAACAAACCAAGTAGTAATATTAGTAGTATACATTTATATAATGTCATGTCAGCGTCTTTAAAAAAAAACAAAAAAAACAATACAATTTCTAAAACTTTTTTTTTCTTCTGCCAAACATGGACAAAATAAAGCTCTGAATTACTGGAGAAGCACATGAAGTCATGCAGTAACAATGAAAAACACTTGTGTACTTCTTACATGCTCTCTCCATTAATGGGCTCCAGCTTATTAATCAGGATATAAATGTGATTTTTGGAGTCAATCTCCACCAGCTTTAATCCAAACACCTGCATCAAACACATAAGTTCACCTCGGTTCAAATTCACATCTACATAAGGCTGTTTAGTCACCATATGCTTCATCTGTTGTACCTGATCAAATTTGCGGCAAACTTTGTTGATGATTTCTTTATAGATGGCTTTGTATTCCTTGATCACATGTTTGCCAATGTCTGCAGAAATGAGTCAAAAGAGAGTGAACACAAACACAATGTATTAAATATATTTATACAATGGTAACACTTTACAATAAGGTGTCAATTGTTAACATTATTTAATGTATTAACTAACATGAACAAGCACGAACCAATGCATTTATTACACTATTAATCTTTGAAATTAATCTTTATTAATTTAATGAAAATACAGTTGTTCATTGTTTGTTCATGTCAGCTAAATGTTAACAAACACAGCTTATGATTTCTCTGCAAAATGAAAATTCTGTCATTCTGTCACCCTCATGTCGTTCCAAACCCATAAGACCTTTGTTCATCTTCGGAACCCAAATTTAGTTATTTTTTATTAAATCTGAGAGCTATCCGACCCTTCATAGACAGCAATACAACTAAAATGATCCAACATCCAGAAAAATAGTAAATAGTCCTTGTGACATCAATGGCTCAACTTCAGTTTTGCAATGCTAAGAGAATTCTTTTTTTTTTGTGCAAAAAAATCTAAAATAATTTACTTAACCATTCCTCTCCCCTGAGTTACGTCTTCCGCCATTTTAGAGTGTTAAAATGCATACATACACTTTCCCCTAAATACTGCTTATTATGTTCATGCATCAAATAAGTTCTTCAGGGGATAAGAATGGCTATTTTTGTTTTCTAATCTCGTAGCGTCACATAAGTGAAGTTGAGCCACTGATGTCACATGGACTATTTATGTATTTAACCTTATGTTTGTGAACCTAGAAACATTTCAGTGTGTTGCAGTCTATAGAGGGTCAGACAATATCTTAATTTGTATTCTGTAGATGATTAAAAAG
>JAUMHI010000069.1:369096-384216 GCA_032359435.1 Enteromius unitaeniatus
TATCATAGTCTTTTATATATATATATATATATATATATATTAATAATTATGACTGGTTTTGTGGACTGGTTTTGTGGTTGTGATATATATATAAATAAGCTGATTTATGGTTGTTAAAACAGGAAATTATTGGTATATTATATAGTGAAAATCACTTAAAGTTGTCCAAATTAAGTTAGCAATGCATATTACTAATCAAAAATTCAGTTTTATAGGAAATTAAGTTTTGTAGGAAATGTACCAAACATTTTTATTGAACTTGATCTTTACTTAATATCCTAAAGATTTTGGCACAAAAGAAAACTATCCTTAATATGCTAAAAAAAAAAAAAAATTCTGAAAGAAAATTCGATTTGTTAATGAAATGTTTTGTAGGTCTGCATTTCACGTCTTGTGAAATTAACTAACTATTTGATTTCTTTCTTCATTATATAATTTTAATTTAAAAGTAAGACAACGTAAAATTCATCCAAGTTTTTAGCAATTGCGCATGAACGTGAATCATGCGATCATGCAATACGCGTTAGAGGAAGCCACTGGATTGAACGAGGTTATGCAAGATCAGGGAAATAGTGGTAAAAGTCCATTCAAAGCAGATGGTCTTAAAAAGAAAGCGACGTTCGACGTTCTCTAGAGTGGTCAGTACAGATGATGGTGGACGCAGCAGAATCAGATAGAAGGGTTTCTCCTCTGAAAAACTTTTTAGCTGGAGGGGTCGGTGGTGTCTGTCTCTTAGTCGCTGGACACCCGCTGGACACTATCAAGGTAAAACTTCACCTAATGATAAGAGTCATGAAAATAAGGATGATTGTCTAGTGTGTAATTGTAATCATTTGTATCTGATTTAGCAGGAGTGTATTGAAGTGACACTTTCAATGTTTTACATTGCTGTTTGTGTCTCTATAATGTGTAAGTACACAAATACTTATAAGATATGGATACATCATATGGGTCTAATTATTGTGCAACATTAATTCTGTTCTGGTTGATGTGACAGAAATCAATCAGCTGTCAAATATTTACATCATGGAAAATGTTTCACAAAGGTTTTATTAATTGATGGCTTAGCATGTTTGAGATGGTTAATGTTTCGACAACAAATAAAGTTGTATGGTTACACACACAAAAGGTTCAGTTTCGGACCCTTTGAGACTATAGCGATATGTTATCTTAAGACACAGTGGGAGCAAATGACACAGATAACAGCTGCTTCTCATGACAGTGCTTATCAGTATTTGTTACACCATGCTTTATCTCACAATGTTGTTAAGACACCCCCAAGATCAATGTGTCATTGCTGTAAAAGCATGTGAATATTCATGTTTCCACAGGTCCGTCTGCAAACACAGGAATGTGTTGTCTACAGAGGAACATATGACTGTTTACGAAAGACTGTGTCCAAAGAGGTAATAGCTTTATGTAAGCAAACACTGTTGTTAAAGTGTTCCCACTACATGACAGATACCATTTATTACTGAAATGTGTCATGGAAATCACTATTGTTACTGTGACACCCGTGCATAGTATCTTAAAAGAGTCAGGGGAGCAGCAGATGCAAAAAAAAAACTAAAAAAAAGTTCTTAAGAGGACAGTGTGTATCTAAAATATCACCTTTAAAGACCTACAGGTTTTGGGTCAGGTTTTAGATTTCAGATCAGCTGGGGACCAGACACAGTACCGAATTTGTTTATCATACAAATGTAACAAAAAGGTCTTCAACTTAAATTATAAATACATTTATAAGAAAAGAAATGTGACCATGGACCACAAAACGAGTCAAAAGTTTTTTTTTAATTGAGATTTATACATAATCTAAACCTTGAATAAATAAGCTTCCCATTGATGTATGGTTGTTAGTATAGGACAATATTTGACTGGAATACAAATAATTGAAAATCTGGAAACTGAGGGTGCAAAAAAAACCTTCAAAATAGGTTTGTAATGCATATTACTAACCAAAAATTAAGTTTTGATATATTTATAGTAGATATTTGCAAAATATCTTCATAGAACATGAGCTATACTTAATGCCCTAATGATTTTTGGCATAAAAGAAAAAAACTATAATTTTCACCAATACAATGTATTTTTTGACTATTGCCTCAAATATACCGGTGCTACTTATGATTTTTTTTGCGCTCCAGTGTCACAAATGAGAAGTGATTTTAAAAGCATATATTTATTTTGCCTTCTTGCTGTCCACAAAGTGATCACATAAGGCATGTGACTCAGAGCTTGAGAAGCACTGATTTGATTAGCATACACTTTTTCTCTGCCTCCAATTACCTTTAGCCTGTTTTAATGTCTGCAGGGATTATTTGGCCTGTATAAAGGGATGGGTGTCCCACTAGCCGGTGTTACCCCAATGATGGCTTTGAATTTCTTTGGCCTTGGGCTGGGAAAGGAACTTCTGCAAAGTGACCCCTCCGTACCAATCACGTTAGTACAGTGAGGGGCAATAAAATAAAGAGCATGTTTGTAATGTCAACTCTGTCCTGAATATCTGTAAATTTCTAAGGTGTCATCTTGAGATAAACTGAATGGATTTGTTCATATAGTGTTTCGTTTCACATACTGTATTGTACATTAACAAATGTTGTATAGACAACATAGTCGGATGCTTAACTTTTCTGCTTTTCTTTTTATGACCTGTGTCAGGAACACACAGATCTACTTGGCGGGGATGCTGGCAGGAGTATTCACCACTGTGATCGTGGCCCCGGGCGAGAGAATCAAGTGTTTACTTCAGGCAGGGCAAACACACTACTGTCATAAATACACCTGTGTCCATAGACACCATTAGCATGGCATTGAAAGACTCAAAAATGAAAAAATATGCTTAAATAAACAAACAACAACAAAGAAACGAACAGTTTTTAAACAATTATTACATTACCATAACCACATTGTATTTGCTCACTTGATGATCAGTCTCTGTAAGCCGTTTTTACAGCTAGAAAGCACAGAACTATAACTGTAATGAACTCGCTGCGGTGACGTCGCAAACTCGTTTCTCAGCAGGAACAAGGCGGCTCAGAGGCAGGCGATTCAATGAACTGGAACATTTATTAAACAACACAAAGACATAAAAGCTGACAAACTCACAAGAACTATACTGACAATCACAGGCACGGGCAGGTAACATCACTTCAACGACAAACAACTGGGCATTTCACAAGACGCGGTATTTATACAAACATAATCAATACATAATTAGGAACACCTGGGCAACATGACTGGCAGGGAGTGAGGGACTGATTAGGGGGGCGGAGCTACAAACAAGTATAAGCACATGGAAGACAGAATGTAAATATAAACAGGGAACACGAGGAGCACATGGAACAATGACAACAAAGAGACTGTTGCTACATGACAGCATGATATAGCCCTCCCCTAGGAGCGGCTTCCAGACGCGAGGACAACAACACAAGTCTTTAAGGGGGAGGTGGAGATGGCGGAAATGACCACCAGGGTGGAGCAGACGGAGGAGACGCCCTCCAGGGCGGATCAGACGGCGGAGATGCCCACCTGGGCGGACCAGACAGTGGGGATGCTCTCCAGGGCGGCGCAGACGATTGAGATGCCCTCCTGGGCCAACCAGACAGCGAGAATGCCCTCCTGGGCTGACCAGGCAACTAGGATGTCCTCCTGGGCTGACCAGACAGCGAGGATGCCCTCCTGGGTGGACCAGGAAACTGAACTGCGTAGAGGAGCATAGACAGGTTAGTATTGGCCTCATCAGCCAAGCTCTCACCTGCCCCCGTCTCAGGGTTGATTGGTCCCGACAGCCGGGGCAGGTCCGGGAAAAAGTTCAGTAGCTTCTGGGCCTGGTCCAGAGCAAAGCGACAGTTTAATGGCCCCCTCAGGGCAGGACAATAGTTCACTGACGGCCTCCATGGCCGATTCAGAACAGGGCGAAGGTTCATTAATAGCCCCCATGGCTGAATCAGGGCAGGGTGAGAGTTTGTAGGCCTCAATGGTGGAAACTCTTGAGCGGCCTTAATGGACAGACTCGGAGGTTGTGCAGCCACCAGTGGAAGCCCTGGAGAATCTACGACCATAGACGACCTCTTCGGGGTTCGTGCAGCCACTGGCGGGTGGCAGGATTTTTGACGGCACTCCCAGCTGTATAACCGGAACCAACGGGGTGTAACGTGGCTCCTCGGACTGTGATACGGGGATGAGACCCGTTACTGGTGGACTAGGAACCGCGGTAGTTTTGCACTGCACTTCGGGCCGCGAAACCGAAACAAACAGTTCATTACCCAGGTCCTCAGAACGTGATACAGGGCCAGGACTCGTGGTCTGGAAACCGCGGGTATTTCACACATTGTAATTTAGAAGTAAAAGGTTTTTGTATGTCATGGTTTTAATCCCCTTATCAGAAAGCTCAGTTTGAATAAGTGTGGAGGATTGTAGACTTGTAGATTGTAGAAGTAAAACCCCACTGCTATGTGCTGTGTATGCTTGACAGCCTACATCCTTCACAGATGGACGCTGCTGTGATTTAGGTTACAAATGCATAAATACTAAATGCATATCAAACATCTGTATATCTGTATAAAAGCAATGAAGCAATAGTGACCACATAATAAAAACAGTTACTTACACTTGTGTTTTGATATTACTGTCCGATCCAATATTGTCGGCACAGTTGAATTGTGTCTTGTTTGAAATGGGGCTAAACAGGCAGTGATCTACATCATAGAATAGAACATCCCAAACGTAGTTTTGCCAGACTATAATATACGTTCTTAAATTTACAGGATGTTTTTATGGTTCAATGACCTCATTTATGTCAAAAGGGAATTATGATTTCTCAGGTTACGACCCCTTTAATCATGTAAAATCCTGTAATGTTATGATTTGATACTGTTATGATTTGTGTTTATTGACGTATGCATGTATGTTTTAGATCCAGTCCTCGGCAAATCGGCTGAAGTACACTGGACCAGTGGATTGTGCACTAAGACTTTATAAGGAACAGGGAATTCGCAGTGTCTACAAGGGCACTGTTCTTACTCTAATCAGAGGTGTGTGTGATATTATATAGGTGATATATAGTGTTTTATATGATATGTTCCGCTGACATATAAGCTAAAATTAATGGGTGGCCTTTATGCATGCATCTTTTTTTTTCTTTTAGATGTGCCTTCAAATGGTGTATACTTTCTAACTTATGAATACGTAAAACAGTCTCTGACCCCTGAGGGAGAGAAGTGAGAGTCACTACTTAATTATTCTCGCTATTAATAATATCAGGATTTAAAACTAATGTTCATTTCACTACTTCCAAGTGTTCATCATCTCAGCACATCCAGAATTCTTCTTGCTGGTGGGATTGCTGGCACGTTAAACTGGCTGATTGCTCTGCCTGCAGACGTGCTTAAGTCAAACTACCAAACAGGTACAGCACACAAACTTCTCAATGTGCCAGTGTTTTTATGATTTTAAGTCATAATTACATCTGCCATTAAATGGCTCCATATTGTGTCATGCAGGCACAAATAAAACTATAAAAAAAGGAGCCAATGAATTATTCTGGAAATTCACTGAACAGTTGCTTGTCTTTTGTATGTGGTATTTCACTCCAAGTACCTACATCATATTAACTATCCACAAGCAAACAACTTTACTAATTTACAAATATTTAAATGTAGATTTTTTAATTGGCAGATTTTTGTTTCAATTAGTAATCTGCACACACTTTCTGGTGATGAGGTTCAATTGAAGTATGTTTCATTACCAAGGGTGACAATTTTAATGGGTTGCACTTAATAAGCATGTAGCAGTTGGAGTAATCTGTGATTAAGACAGACATTGCTCTGTCCTCTCTCTGTCCTGCAGCCACAGATGGGCGTTACAGGGGTTTGAGTGATGTGTTAAAAACACTGTTACGGGAGGAAGGAGCCCATGCTCTCTACAAAGGCTTGAGCGCAGTCATGTTACGAGCATTTCCTGCTAATGCGGTGAGGAAACATACTCATGCTACCAATAACTTTATATTACTAATAACTTTTCTGACCCAGTGTCTTTGATGTGGGAGAGTTCATCACTGTATTTAATAGTCAAGTTGACTTCATTTGACTTATACCCATTTGACACCCATATGGATGTCGAATTAATAATATAATCATATGATAATAGTTATATCATATAATTATTTGTAAATGTTGAATTGCTACTT
Organism: Enteromius unitaeniatus; assembly: GCA_032359435.1. NCBI lineage: Eukaryota > Metazoa > Chordata > Actinopteri > Cypriniformes > Cyprinidae > Enteromius > Enteromius unitaeniatus. Next base: position 375,284 of record JAUMHI010000069.1, read on the forward strand.
TCTTTTCAGTTACTAAATTATATACCTGCTTTTTTACCATAGGTTGCCTCCTTATCATAAAATTACAGCTAAATCAGTGGAAATTGTTCACTGGATATTTATAAGGGCTTGAACTAGGGCTTCCTTTTTAAATTGTTCACTTGGTCCAGTTAATTGTGGAAAAAATAATGCCTGAACATAATGCAAGACTATGAATACTCCCCTAAAATTCAAGATAAGAGGGCAAAAAAGTGTGTGTTTTGTATTTACATGATAGTATATATTTCAGTAATATCACACAAGCAAATGTGGTATTTTTTTCCCAATCAAAGTATTTCTTTTTACTTTTTGCAATGCTTTTGTCATTTAATTCTACATTAAAGAATGTAGAATTATCATTGTCATTAAACAATTCTAAATTGTTTACAAACATTTTCTTACAAATATGGATTTTTTTTTAATATATATCCAATGATTCATTTTCCATTCTACATTTAATATTCAGTGGATTCTAAAGGCTAAAATGAGTGTATTTGTTTTGAAATGTTCTTCCCTAAAAGTGTTACTCTCTCTCTATGTTTGTCCTGCTTTAAGGCTTGTTTTCTAGGCTTTGAGGTTGCGCTAAAGTGCTTAAACTACATCGCTCCAGACTGGTGATTTCACAGACGGATGAGGAATACTATACGACTGATATTTGAATGGCATTTTGTGTGTGTGTGCATTTTTTTATTTTTTTTTGGTGTCATTTTAGACATTTTTAATTTGCATGACTTCAGCAAGGGGCAGAAAGATTGGATTTATATTGTTTTCTCTTTTCTCATCCAAAGAAAGCTTACAGTAACTTACAGTATTTAACTTTTGTATGATTACCTATGTCTCTTATATTTGTTATTTTATGTTTATTATTTTCAACAAAATAATTATAATAATAAAATTATAAAAGCAAATGTAAAATATGTAATTTCAATTTCTTGATGTTTGAAATTGGTTTTGCATTAAAACCATGTCTCTAAAATAGTTTTGAATGTATTAATGGTACTGTCATGAAAAGGTATTCGAGTCAAGTCACCTTTATTTATATAGTGTTTTTAGCAATACAGATTGTGTCAAAGCACTGAACATTATCAAATAGGATTAAACAATCAATTCTCAGTTAAAGGCATTTCATTATTGAATTCTGAAACATCATTGTCCAGCTTAGTTAAGTTTAAGTTGTATTTTTGCAATCAAGTCGACGATAATTGCTGGAACTTAAGATCACTTACTCTCATGTGCTATTATTTTCTACTTCTGTGTATAACAATAATTATGGTAATTATAGATCAATTACAAACCACAATGTGCAAATTATAATCTTTGTATTGTACTGTATATATAGCTGGTCACCTTTACAACAGGTCACTTCTGTGGAATAAGAAGATCTCTATGTAAACTTTATAATATCTGGGTGACACACTCAGCTTTGTCAAAACCCTACATATGCTCCTAGTTATCACAATAAGTGGTTGAAGACAGGGAGTATTTGTTTTTCCCTTTTTTTCATGTTTACATTCTTAAATCAACAACTTAACTTTTTGCAATATACCACTAATACTGGAGAAAACCACTGACCTATCAAATCTGGATAACCCAGTAAACATTGCCCTTTTTTTCATTTATGTATTTCACTATATTTTACCCCTACAAATAAAGAAACAACAAACATCAAGATTGTGTGAATGTAAGGAATGTGGAAAAAATATTTTTTTCTATCCCAGTTGTCCATCAAAGTTTTTTTTAAATGGGATTAAAATGTAAAACAGCTTTAACATTAACATTGTAATAATATGTTAAAATATGTACTGTGTGGTGAATCCAAACTATATTATCTAACCCTATACCTAAACCTCACACAAAACACTCAACATTTAAAAAGAAAACAAGAAAGGCAATTCTGTGTGATTTATAAGCTTGTTTCCTTGTGGACCAAACATGTCCCTACAAGGTCAAAATTCCCTGATAACATTCTTGTGAGGACTGTGGAATAAAAAGAAGAGAGGAATACATCTTTAGTTGGTTGAAAGAGTTAATTTCGATATAGAAGAGAAGATCCAGTCATTACCAGACTTCACATTGGGCATAATACAACTACATTGTTCTGCTAATTATAATGAAAGGGGCAATTTTGTTGGAAGGATTAGAAACAACTCTGTTGAATAACGGGTTGAATTGTTATAAAACGCTTTTAAGTTTATTATTATTTTTATTATTATTGGTTTACTTCTTTCCATTCCATTCCAGTAGGTGGCAGCAATGCACTTATCATTTGCCAGCCAACCGCGATAAAACACCAAATAAAGAAGAAGAATGAATGACGACTACAAAACGACAGCTCCCATGATCGCTCGCGGTGGTACAATACTTCCGGTAACGCTGCATTCCTGCGACGTTCGGCTGACGGGACGGAAGGTGGGAGGGTTGCGTTTTCTTATTATGTATGAAACCCACATTACAATCTAACGTTGCTATTACATAAAAGTGGCGAAAACCTAACTACATCATTATTAAATTCGATTATGTACAATTACCCTGTTTACATAAGTTCAAAACTAGAAAGCTTTGTTTGACTTCAGATTTTATGTCGTGGTCGTTTTTTGTTTTCACACATCACGTGATTTGTGTTAACAGCTGCCCCTCTGTTTTTATTTGGACTTAAGCTCTTGCTTACGCTTAACAGATCTATCCCCAAAGTATTGCATGCTATATCTGATTCATCTGGAGCAGATATATCACTGCCAGTAGTAGATATGTGACATTAGATATGAAACCCCGTTTAATCTCAGTTCTCTTAATATCTCAGTGCGGGTGAATGCTGTGGCGATGCCCTTGAAGGTGACGTGGCCCTTCCCACAATGCCCGCGTCTGGGCTGGAGAATGTCCAGCAGAGTGGTCATGGGAATGGTGGGCTCATACAGTTACCTTTGGACCAGTAAGTCTAATGTTTCTCCATATCCAGATTTGGAATAATGTGTTCCAAGAATTATTGTTCATTTTTTTTTTAACCTAATTGATCTGATTTGACAGATTATTTTAATTCGTTGGTTGTGCACAACCGGGATGTTTTGTTGGACCTGGTTGATGAGCGCCCTCAGGACACGCCTCTTATCACAGTGTGCAATCATCAGTCCTGTATGGATGATCCACACATCTGGGGTAGGCAGAGCATCACATACCTGCGTTTCAAAAATGAAATAACTACTTAAAACATGTTTTATATAACTGAGGTGACACATTTTAGAGTAGAAAAATGTAAATACGTTTAAAGTGGTTTTTCATGTTCTGATATCAGGAGTCCTGACGCTCCGGCATCTGTGGAACTTTAACAGGATGAGATGGTGAGGGAAGGAAAGCAGAATCTGGAGACTCCCGTAAAAGTGTTTTGTCGCTTTAAATCATATCATTTGTTATCTGCGTGTGGTCAGGACACCTGCTGCCTCTGACATCTGTTTCACTAGAGAAGTCCACTCCAGCTTCTTCAGCAGAGGGAAATGTGTGCCTGTTGTTAGAGGTAAAATCATCTTAGTTTTTTTATAAATGACTAAATTAAACAAAATCAAACTTAAAGCATGTTCTGTCTGCCATTGAAGACGGGTACCTGTGCTAAAAAAAGTATGCAGGTTTATTGTACAATTGTAAAAATGATATATTTTTTCATTAAGAAAAGATCTTTTTCTTTCCATATCTCAGGAAGAGACTGAATCATTTCAGAATAACAACTTTGAGTTTGGAGCTGCTATGTTTCAGCATCTCATTAGATATTCTATCCAAGTTTTATTTTTTATTTTTTAGGGATTTCATTTTGTCTATACGTTCATTTAATGCTGTGGACTTGTCTAAGTGGTTTAGCTACTCTTTTGTGGTCCAAAAGAAATTTTGATCAACTGCCTGCTCTATCCTTTTGAGCTTTATTTTCATGTTATCAGCTATTTTCTGTATTAGCAGGGACTTTTTGTCACTTTTTATTTACTTGTACTCATACTGGGCAAGACTGTCTTTACTCCAGATAAATTTGAAGGGGAAGAGGTACGGTTTAACCTTCTGAAGAAGGCAGAATGAACTTTTTATTATTAATATCAACCAAGTATGAAAAACATTCGAGGAAACGCTGGAATTGATAGGTTCATAGATACGATTTTTTTTTTTTTTTAAATAAAGGGACATTTTATTGAATGCATTAAATGGTTCTGTGTTATTAGGAGATGGAGTATATCAGAAAGGAATGGATTTCCTCTTGGAAAGGCTAAATCAAGGGGAGTGGGTACACATATTTCCAGAAGGTACAGGCTACACATTTTTAACCTCGACATTTGTTCGTTGTACAAGTTAAAGGAAATAGACTGCATTTCTCCTCCCAGGAAAAGTTAACATGACTGGAGAGTTCATGAGGATAAAATGGGGTAAGATTTGTGCTCCAGTAATAGCGAATAGTTTGTTTTACCCTGATTTGTTTGGTCGTTAATTAGTTTAATCCCTCTATTCCTTGACAGGAATTGGGCGTTTGATTGCAGAGTGCTCTCTTCACCCAATCATTTTACCCATGTGGCATGTAGGTAAGTTGTGCATGCACATGTTCAAATAACAAAAGCTCTTACCTTGGCACATGACTATGAATTCATATTTGAGCATGTTTATGTATCATATTGTTTCAGGTATGAATGATGTTTTACCAAATCAAACACCATACCTCCCTCGAGCAGGCCAGGTAAATGCATATTTTGCTTGTATGATGTGTAATTCCTGACGTTTTTTCAGTGTTCCACCTACAGAACTGTTTTTTTGTGTACTTTTCTTTCTTTTTTGCAGCGAATAACTGTTGTAGTTGGAAAGCCGTTCACTGTCCGGCATGTGGTAAATGCACTGAGAGCTGACAACACAAGTCCTGTGAGTGGTAGAGTGTTTAAACGATAATAATATTAATAGTAGCAGTAGTCTTACAATTGAGTACAATATTTTTCTCTACAGATGGAAATGCGGAAAACACTGACAAACTTTATTCAAGAGGAGTTTCGCAGCTTGAAAGCCCAGGCGGAGGCGCTTCATCACAGGATAAAGAAACACTCATGACCGATAAAGGCATGAATTACAGGATTAAGGGCTATACACAGCATTACCCATTAGCTAACCCGGGCCTTACAACTCAGCATCGACTTGAGGAGAAACAGTCATACAGATGACAACACCCAAGGAGGCATCTTTTGATGTAAAATGATATCCTTGGGTGTTTGTTTATTTATGCATGGAAAGTGAGACTTGGGCTAAGAAGAACAGAGATCTTTTGTTCTTGAGCAATGTGCAGGACCTCAGGAGACATGTTGTGTGCATATCAGTTACTGGAAATGCCTTGTGGACTGTGGAAGGAAAATATGTTGCATTCTTCCACAGTGTTTTATTTTCATTTTCATTTTCATTTGAATTGTACAGAATACAGCACCCAACAAAAATTCCTTTAGCGTTTAGAATGATGAAAAAACTCTTCCTAGCGTGTTAAATGATTCTTTTTTTTTCTCTCTCTCTCTTTTTTTGTATGTAATTTCTTTTTGCATACGTAGCTGGATCAGTGATTTTTGTGACAACAAAGTCAAATTCTTGATTTAAAGTGGAACCGTTGAAGCATTTGGTAAATTTTTTAATTACAGATTAAGGTATTTTAAATGTATTATACTAGCTGTTATAGTTAGTATTTGGCTGTAAATACACAGAAAATACTAAATAATTAAGACAGATAGTGTAAATACAGAATTATTGGCATTTGTGCCTATTGCGGAATATAATTATATATTATAATTATTCTCATTTGCCATGTCAGTTGATGAAACAGACTGAATATTTTAAAATCTACTGTATATACTGTACTTGTTATATGATTGATCTATTGTTTAAAATAAAAATCCTTGAAATTTTTTGCTGAACGTCTATTTTTATAAAACACAATTGAAATGATCCGTTATAAGGCATTTCTACAATAACTTCTATATTTTAAACAATGAAAAGTGATGAAAATCCAAGAGGACATATTAACGATTGAAATAAAAGATCTCTCTTGTGTGACCAATGAGGCACAAACAGAAAACATGACAATAAAAAGTACTTTGAATCTGATAAGCACTAAAACCCTATTGTAATTGTTAGGATTTTTAGGGGTTCACGAAGATTTGGATTGCGATTTTCTTTAGGGCGCACCGTTTTCCCAGTAATAATTTGTGGACTCTCTTGATTGATATTCAAAATAATATTGAATTTTGTCCTTTGGTTAGATATAATTTGCTCATTTAAAAATGGGGTATCACCGTATAAACCCAAAGGCCTATAAAACATAAACAAAACCTTTATGAAACTTGTGTTTCAACTTGTGAAAGCATGTGTCACATGACTCTTTAACAACTATCCAAAGTTTCTTGGAGATTGGTAAATAGGTGGCACTATAACAGCTTAAAAACCTTAAAAAGCTCAATCTCGATCAAACTAATAGAACAATTCTCTGGACTTTCTAGATCAATAATTATAAAAAAATGTTGAATTTTGTAAGTTGGTTAGATATAACAGGGTCATTTAAAAAAGGAGTGTGGTGACATATACTCAAAAGCCTAGAAAACCTAAACAAAAACAAAACTTTATGAAACGTTAAAATGTGACAGATTAGTTTTAGCAAGCATGCAAAGTTTTATAGAGCTCAGACTATACCATTAAATAAGGCCTGTCGTTCTGAACAACTTTGCCTCTGGGATTTATGATGTCAATCAAATGGTTTTAACAAAAAAACACTATAATAGTTACAATACTTAAACACAGTGTTGTGTAAGAACATGCAATTAACTACCTCTAGATGGCAGCGGAAGACCACTAATGGATTCATTAAACAATAAAACAGAAATAAAAAATTATAAAATCAGTATTATCACATTTAAATCAAATTTAGTTAAAGTTTACCATTTTGCTCATAAAGTTTTTACAATTTTGCCATATAATATTACAGTGAAACATGAAAATAACATAGAAACTCTTTAAAAGAGAAGACTTGCAATAAATGTTACATATCATTTATTTCAAATATCTAAAACTGCAACACAATGTGTGTGAATGTATGCCTGTGCATGTGGGTGTCTGTGTGTTTGTATTAGTATAACAGTTTAACCATTTCATTTCATTTCTGTGAGTGTGTGTGTGCGTAAGCATGCTTACTACCATATCATTTCTGTCTGTGTGTGTGTGTCTGTGTTTGTATTAATATAATAGTTTAACTATTTAATTTCTATGTGTGCATGTGTGTGTCTGTGAGCCTATTGTCCATTTTTGATGTGCTGAAGTGTCAGCCATACATTCAGGCTGCCTTATACAACCTCAAAGGTCTTAAAAATGCTCGAACCCCGGTAATTGCCGCTTTTTTTATTTGGAATCTTCCAATCACTGTATTTCAAAGTGGTATTTATTGCAAATATGGTTTCAAATGAAAAGTGTACCAAAATAGTGAACCAGTGAAAAGAGTGATCATACAAAATGCATGTTATTATTTTTTTTTAATGAATAATATATTTTACATAAAATACACTTACTTAAAGTCCACAAGACAAAATAATAGTTTAACTCATAAAAATGAGCCTGTTCAAAAGTTTACATATAATACACTTAAAACTGTGTTGTGCCCTGAATGATCCAGTTGAGTTTTTTTTTGTGATAGTTGTTCATGAGCCCCTTGTTTGTCCTGAACAGATAAACTGCCTGCTATTCTTGAGAAAAATCCGTCAGCCCCCAGCCCTGCATCTTTTTACACTTAAGACAACTGAATGTCTTGTGCAGCTATTACAGAAGGTTCATACGCTCCTTAAATATAAAGTATTACTTTTTTATTGTTGGAGTTTTTTGAATGGATGACAATAATAAATGTAGATTAAATGCAAAGCAACTGGGTTTACTTTGAGGTACAGTATCAAGCTTTGTGAATGTTATTTGACCATACAGTACTTATAAAGTTAGGACAAAATCTTACTCATTATGATCAATAACAAAACAGAAAAAAACTTTATTAATGGAAATCTTAGAGAGCTGGAAGCTAAAATTGTTTAGAATAATAAAATAAATATAAGGTGTTGTCACCGAATGCTGTCATCATCAGTTAACATCCTTTTTTTTTTCTCTGGCAATGTCTGTGCTTATTGTCTGTTTTTGTGTGTTAGCTTGTCATAGTATCAGATGTAGTAGACAGGCAGGTTTTTGTGAGGGCTAGATGCTAAGTACCCGTCTCAGAGGAAAAACAAGGAGCCTAGAGGTTTTCGTCTTCCTTCTTTGTTAGCAGGGAAGAAGTGGAAAGATAAATAAGGCTTCTTTTGGGCATTGCAAGAACAGCCCAGTATGCTACAACAACTCTTGCTTGATGCTTGTGACATCTTTGTTGTTAACCTGGTTACCCGCATACCGGGGCGGAAATAGGTTTACACAGCAATTGCGTATTTCCGGTGCAAAATACAGAAGATGTGAGAAGGGTCTATAGGCGTGCAAAAAGGTAGGGGGCGTGTCGAAAGGTTTCGCATTGGTGAAAGAAGCTTATGCGTTAGCCAGTCAGTGGTAACTATATGTAATTACCTTTAGTTTAGCGTGGAATAACATGGTGGTGGTAAGGCCTAGTATGGTTAGTCAATATAAATATTTTTTTTCTTTATTTTCATCATTTAATTGTTTGTTTATTTGTTGTCAACAGACACATATTACTGTGAGATGAAACTCGGACAAGTTTCAAAAGAAAGAAGGCACAAAAAAGTTGAGGGCTCTTGGTTAAAGGCTCAGTGGAAGGTAAACATCTTAACAAACAATTTATAATATAAAACACGGTATAATGTAAAAATACTTGTTCCCTTTCAGTCGGTCACTTCGACGTCACGTCGAGACCGACGAATAGGAATCTCGCTTCGAGATGCCAAACA
>JAUMHI010000069.1:400315-413635 GCA_032359435.1 Enteromius unitaeniatus
AAATAGAGTAATGGTAATGTATAATGACGAGATTAAACTTTATTTATCAAATGCAGAGACTGTCTCTGTAGTCAAGACGAAGATAATCACTAGAAATCAGGTGTCCCCGACTAAGCAAACCAGCATGCTGGTTTATGCTGGTCCTCTGAAGCCTACGGGGGAACTACATCCACTCCAATCCAGCTTCCATCCAATGAACTATGCAAACCTTTACAAATCCTACCTAAGCTCTGCAGCCACTCAGGCCATTCATACCAACCCAGCCTTATTTTTCTCTCTCCCTCTCCTATCCTTTTTTGCCTTTCAGACATGGCTTATTTTTATAGCAGTAATCTTGGGGTGTAGACTCATTTAAAGTAATGTATTCATCACGTTTCTGTCAAACAGAGCAAATCTAGGTTCAGATCAAATCATTTACAAAAAGTAATTTAGTAGAAAGAGACCTGATATTCAGTAAGCCAAGCTTAAATTTTCTCTGTATTATAAACAGCTTTTATTTTTTTGAACATCAATTAAATTGTTACTATTTGTTTGGTTTGGACTGCTGTGACATGAGCTGGCTAGGAGACGGTCGGTTTAGCCAGTCTGTCTGCATCCTGACCTGGGTCCCAGTTAGTCAAGTATGAGATCAAAGACTATGTGCCATATTTCTAGAGAGAACAACGGCGGCACCCCAGGAGGGATGAAGACCATCTCTTTTCAACATTTCAGGTCTACCCAAAAAACTTGTCTATTTGTGTATGAAACCTATGTTATTCTACGGTCACCATTTAGACGTCCAGCCTTCAAGACCCAACAGTCTGCTGTGTATCTCATCACCCCATTAAGCAGAGAGGGGACCAGAGCATATAACAGTGTTTTACTGTAATAATTATTGTATTGTAGTGTACTTGCAAGTTCACACACCTCTTTAACATTATTTTTAGTGTTATTTATTTAACATTATTTTAGTTTTAGTCTCCGACTGGCGAAGTGGAACATCATTAGTTCCGACATGACTAACAATCTGCAATATAGAGCAGTTGTTTTCAAACTTGCTCCTGAGGACCCACACCTTTGCATATTTTGCAGGTCTCCCTAATTTACACACCGGATTCAGATCATCAGCTCATTAGGACAAAAACTCCATAAACTCAAATGAGTGTGTCAGATAAGGGAGACATGCAATATGTGAAGAGCAGTGGGTCCAGAGGAACAGGAATGAAAACCACTGGTGTAGTGGAAACATTTGTGACAATGAGGTGGCGCAGCCACAAGATGGGGCCCTTTGATCGCCAATGAAATAAAGAAGACGTCAGTAGTTATGACCAAACATAGAAATGCAAATTTTTTGCCCTATACATATCCTATTCAGTCTGTAAACTTTCCATCTCAGGAGTGGGATACATTTTCCCATAGCCATAATTTATCTATGTGAGCTTATAATAAATAGCTGTTACTCAGCATTCTCTAAGCCACAGGAGGTTTGATACAAACTCTCCGGATTTTCTCTGTTCCTCTTCTGAAAACCTCAGATTCAGATTCTAGTCACCAAAAATGAAACCTCTGTCATTATTTACTCCCCCTCAAGTGTACGAGTTACTTCCTTCTATTGAACATAGAATATATTTAAAAGAATATGAAAACAATTTGAGAGTGAGTAAATGATGACAGAACTTTAATTTTTGGCTGAACTATACCAAAATTTGCTTTGTTTGTGAGAGTCTACCTTTTCAGCTTCTGTATCTTTTATGTCCCTTAACCTCCCCACCGTGTTTTTTCTTCTAGTTTTAACTGGGATTTAAAAAGCAAACACCGAAGCAGTATCTGCTGCCAATCTGTGTCACACTGACCAATTCTGATGAAGGAGAAATTGTTTGAATCTTCTCAGGAATGGCAGTGGTGTAGCTGCTACTGTATGTCGCCGGGTTGTCACCCATTTGGCATCTGCTGCCAGACCCCAAGCCCTTGTGTGTCACTATGCTATTTGTGTCTTATACAATAGCCATCTGCTTTACTTTCTCACTTTCCTCGACTAGCTTAGGCTGCAGTGAAAGAAGAGCTCTCTGATAAGATTAGCATGAGGGGGCCTAAATAAAGCAAAATAAATACACTCAATAAGGCATAGATTTAAAGTTCACGTCTTACAAAACATAGGGAAGACGGAGGCAGCTCATTCCAAACAAGGCAGATTTAGCTACATAATCGATGTAATACAGCCTCAAATTAGAAATGTGATCGCATACCTGTTGCCAGTGCCAGACAAAAAACTGACGACAGATGTCGTAGAACGCAAACAACAAGTGGACTAGACAGAAACGATAGTCAAAAATGCTTGAGTTTGCACACTCCTTATCAGAAAAGGTTCAATAATGTATTGTCTTTTGTTGTTATGTCTAGTCTAAAGTTTTATTGCATCGCACAATAATGTCTGTGTGCTTTGTGTAAAACAGTAAACTGACGATTTATTTGCAGTATAAGGATGTGTAATAGTAACAGTTATATGCATTGTTGTGATTAACAGGACTAGTGACTAGTTGTAGCTGGAATAATAACATAGCTGTAAAACTGTTACCTGCTGAAACTGAAATATATACATCTTCATTAGATGTAATTGACCCCATAGTAACAACCCTGTAAGATCGTCCATCCTTAGAGTGAGGGTACAGCTTGGCTGATCTGGTTTCGGCTGTTAAAGTTAGCCTTTTCGATATGTTTCCTTGTTGTTGTTGTTGCTCATCAATGTCATGGACGGTGGGCGGTGCTCGGGTGATGACTGAAGGCAGTGACTGATTAGGTCTGACATCACATTTTTCAGCTACTTTGTGCAGGCTGTGTGCAATTTACTGTTTTGATACTTATATGGTAGTTTCATAGCCCCTAGAGCCCACTTATCATGCTAAAAGCCAGAAAATTTCAGATTTGACAATATCTGACCTCTAAACAAAATAAAAAAAATATCATCATCCTTTCAAATGTTTCAAATTTCCCGTTTTTTCCTTCTTGAGCATCACTTAATGTTTCCACCTTTTGTAATATGTTATGCATGAGTCCCTCAGTTACCCTCAGTTTAAAAAATGGATCTCAAAATCATACTGTCACTGCTGAAAAGGGATCAAGTTATGCAGAAGGTGTTGCGACACTAAAGAACAACAGGCAGTTTAGCTGTTCAGGACCAACATGAACAACTATAACAAAATACAAAATCATCCATTAACAACACAGATTACTATTATTTAATAATTTGTAAAACTTTTGAGTGGGATAATTTTTTATTAATTCAATTATTATAGTCTAGACTCATTATCCCTCTTATTTAAAATGATTAATCTATTTGCATATTCAGCAAGGGGTATGTGTTCCGGTTGAGCACAACTGATGGTCATTCTACAAAGAAACCATGTTTCAAAGCATGGTTTAATAAAACAAAACAAAATTCTCAAATGCTTTATTTTATTTTCACAGACAATGGGACAGTAGCATTTTGTTAAATTTGACAGATAGGCTGGGTGTCCTGTAAACTCAGATTTTGCTAACATATTATATATATGAATTATGAGAATGTCTTTGGAATAGTTATAGTTTCTATAAAACAGTATGCAGTATAATGAAAATGACATTTAGATTTCAAGTATGATCAGTGTGGTGTGATTTTGTTACATTATGGAACCACAACTAATTTCCTAAATATTTTTAATAAATGTTGACAAATTAAACCCAAACCCCCACTTTCACAGACAAGGCTTAAGCTAGTACAATACCAAATGTGCACGTTTGAGCTGTCTCAGATGATACTATCTTGCTCTGACTTAAAACATGTCAGTGTCATTGTTCTGTGTTAAGATGCACACCTGCAATATTTTCTTATAAGGCATTTTTGTAAAAGTTGCTTAAATATCTTAATTTAACTAATGCCTAGTCCTGTCTTAAGCTAAGCCCCATTTGTGAAACCGGGCCAAAGTCTTAAATTCGAATTCAATGATCACACGTAAAAAATAATTGAATCTTCTAAAAACATTGTGATGAGAGTGATAAGCACAATAATGAGATACATCATAGATTCTCTGTTGATCTTTCTCATCAAGCTTAAATATTTACTCTGTTTTTGTGTACAGACAATCCAGGGAGGAACACCAGGAAAACAATTCTTCATTATCTATTCCACCCCTTTCATGAACTCTAAGAACTCTGCAATAGAAGGATAGTGTAAATGATGAAAAAGGCACACATTGGGATACATTTGCATTTTCAAACTGGTTCATGCACGCTTACCATCATAATCAATTTTCCCATCATTGTTTTTGTCTCCATCCCTCATTAGCTCCTCAATATCATCTTCAGTTATGGTTTCACCTGTAGCTTCCAGCATCAGCTTCAGTTCATCAAGATCAATGTAACCATCTGCATTCCTGTCCGAATACAATCAAAACCCCATCAGAAACCCCTAAACCCACTACAGGTCAGCTCTTATAGTTCAGTTTAAGAACAAAACGTACTTATCAAACATACGAAAGAGTTCTGCCAGTTCTTCCTCTGATTTTCCTTTGCTATCATCTTTCATGCACCTCACCATCATGACCAAAAACTCCTCAAAATCAACCGTACCACTGCCTGCACAAGTATACCAGCAACCATTATTATCTTTCATCAAAGATAAAGCACTGACATTTCATGTTAACAGACTTTAAGGTTAAGTCTTTTGTTGGTAACACAATTTTAAGGTGTCATAATACAGATTAATTACCCAATTAGGTACTTAGTAGTAGCTATTGTACTTACATTAAATAAGTTGTACTCATGTAACTAAGTTATGGAACAGCCTGTAACTACAGTTGTAATTATGTAGATGTAACAGGCAGCTAACAGAGTATGTTACAAACTACTTACATTTAATTACAATCTTGATATATCTTAATTAATTATTTACATGGTAAGTAAATGTTTTGGTAATACCTGTACTTACTAGGATATTACTCTGTATTTTGAGTCAAAAACTTACATCAGATTTCAGCGCCTTCAACATCTGAAGAACCTTTCTGCATCACAAAAGGTTCTTTGTGGCGAAAGATTATAAAGATTAAAAAAAAAGTAAGAAAGAGATGAATCTTAAAGGAATAGTTCACCCAATAATGAAAATTTTGTCTATACTATTGACTAAGTCAATGGTGACCCAAAACAGTCGCTCTAGCGACTGATGCTAGAGGTCATGGCCTTTAGCCTCCTTGTTAGAGCGCCCGCCTCCCATGCTGGAGACCTGGGTCTAAGACCCGCTCGGAGTGAGGGCAAATCTGGGTGGAAGCGGACCTAGTGGGCTTACACTGTGAAGAACCTTTTAAGTACCTCTATTTATTGTGAACAAAAAAAAATCAAACATACTAGGTAGTATACAGATTATTTTATGCTAAGTTTGAATCTACACAAGGTTAAGTAAATGATTTTAGTGCTCTGGAATGTTACTAATTCTAGACTTACCATCCTCATCCACCTCATCAATCATCTCCTGGAGTTCCTCCGGTGTGGGGTTCTGGCCCAGCATTCTCATCACCTTTCCCAGCTCCTTAGTGCTGATGCACCCATCCTCTGCATCCTGAACGAAAATATCAAATGCTGCACGGAACTCTACAAAACAACAACACAGAACTTTAGTTTACAGGACAGTTTTTCTCGTAAATCATACATCAATGGTAATCTTTCAGTTGTCATTCACCTTTCATTCAGATAATGCATAAATCTAAATAATTATAAAAAAGACCCTTATGAGTGGTCCAGGGTCAGATATTGATAGTATGAGACAGTTTAGTACATCATTATTGCACATTTACAGTCTATAGTATTAGGTGTTAAATTCAGGCAGTTTTTTAATGGGTAGTCCTGCAATGTTACAAGTGCTTCAGATTCAGAAACATACAGTACTGTGAAAAAAAAAGGTATTCTTTCATCCTATTATATGTAAAATAAACTACAAATGGAGAGGGTTTTGAACAACTGATATAACAATCTGTCCAGGCTGGGCCATCCCACCAAATTCACCTGAAAAAGCAGAGCTTGAGACGCTACAGAAATCCAAAATAAGCTCAGGGAGTTATTATAGGATCTACAGGCAGCTCTTAACAACAAATGTAAACAAGTTAACCATTACAAATAGGCTGCACAAAAACAATTTACTGTCCAACACCAAAATTAATTTATAAATACAATGTGCAAAGATGAGTCAATGTAGAGTTAATATCTTGCTTGGTAAAAACCACTCTGCATTTGAGAAAAAGACCCTTATACCAGCTCTGAAGCATCACCAGATTTTATTATTTCTAGGTATTTTGCTGCCTTTAAGACAGGCAAACAATCTATCAAAATGTAAATTATGAGCATTATTAACAATTCTACATTACTGTATATCAAAGAGTGCTGGAAACAACGCAAGGCTAAAAAGTTGAAGTTAAAGCATTAAGTGGACTTTTCTATACAATCACCCAAATCATTCAAGAAGGAATGATTTTGAATAGAATGGCCAAAGTAAAATCCAGCTCTCAAATCCCATTTAAATAGTGTGCTGGGACTTAAAGCAGCCATTGCTAATTTTCATTGTCTTTTTACATTGTGGTCAGTTGATCTTTTTTCACAGCACTGTATGTAGTAAAAACATGCAATCTAGAGGCATTGTAGAAGAGATAAAATATTCATGGCCATTTTGAACCCAAATTATGTTTGCTGCATATTATTATACCATACCATTCTTCTGCTCATCGGTGAGCTGCTCTACCTGTTGAAGACATTCATGGGTCAGTAGACATAAACACATATATACTCTACACACATTAAAACAAACATGCACCCACACATATAATACAGTAATTTTAGTCAGTGGAAGGATTTTCATTTATATGAAATGGATTTTACCATCATTATGACCATGTCACTTAACCCTTGCAACCAAATATGACATTTGTGATATTTTAGTTAGCTGCATGTTTAATAATAACATTTTTAATAATCAAAATAACCCAACTGCACTTCATTCAGATTAATGGGAATGCACAATGAAAAAAACATCTTTATCTGTTTTTTGCAAATGAACTCTACATATATATATGCAGCTTGATTAAAATAAGATACACAAATATGGTAATAATATATGCATTTATAAATGAAAATGTGTTTTAAATTTGCATTAATATGTATTACACTTGCATTAGCAACATGTTTGCTTTAGTCCAAACCAACATTTTACCCAAAAGCGCAGACTGAGGTTAGATCTGAGTAATGCGGATTACACACAGCAGATAATGGTACTCTGGAGTTAAAAATAACAAACCGAAGATAAAGGACATGATTTGAGGTGGCATAACAATGGATGGATAATCCAGCAAAGCTAACTCATGAGACAGCTGTAAGCACCTGTTAAGTAAGTTACTGTCTATAGTCGCATGTCGGATCCAACAGAAATCACCAGACTAGTGTGATACATAAACATGTGTCAGGATGTTCCTCCCAGACTCACAGTCTCATGTACATCTCAGAGAGATCAGTCGATGAACAGACATGCACACACACACACACACACACACACACACACAATCAATGCTAGAATCTGACTTGAAGTGTTTTATCTTAAGCGCCTGCTTTTCCAGCATGCAGACATACATGCATGGCTGAGCAAAGTATGCCAAAATTAGCCATGGGAGGAAGGCGGCGCTCCATGTGTAGTCATGAATGACAGCATCTCTGCTCTCGAGAGTAGCTCCTATCTGACTGTGATAATACTCAAGAGTCAAGGTATTTTCAGTTGTCTTTTTTTAACTTTTATGGCATAAGGTTAGCCAGTAGAGTGATTTACTATCCTTTATGACTAACATTTGCACACATGTTAATTACATTCTAAGTGTGAGTTATTGTTGGCGCAGTAGAGAAAATATTGTCTAAGGGGGGGCCCTTAAGAAAAATCTGACTTTACTTTAAAATTGTTACATATTTAGATAGAAATTTGGCATACAAAATTATTAACCAATGTGTAATAAAGAGAAGCAATGAAACATTTGCTAAATTAGTTATTATTATATAATAAGTGTTGTTAATATAAAATATTAAATTTTCAAAATATAAACTTGCGGATAATTGGAATAAAATTCCAATTTTACAATTTAGTTGAACAACTGAAAAACTGCTAAAAGACAAAGTAGACTTCTAGTAAAACAAATAGATTTATATCAGGTAAATTTGTTATATGACTTACAATCAAGCAGTTCATTCAGTTACTTTATAGGTTTTAATGAGTGAATCAGAGTAAATACGTTACAATTACTGAATAATAGGCTCAGGTAGTACAATGAAAATAAAAATAAATATAATAACACCAACAACACTCCACTCTGGGCATTCTATGCCAGTTCTGGGAGGAGTGTCTAACCCCAAGGCACTAATTTGATCTTTTTACTTAAAAAAAAAAAAAAGAAAAAAACTATGACAAAAACAAAACAACAACAAAAAACAAACAAACAAAGAAAAAAAAACAAAACAAATACCACCCCATTTCTCAAAATCACAACCTTGACGTATTACAATATTATAATACTGTAGTTGCAACTATTTAGAAAAGCTTTTTTGTTGGCAAACTTTGTTTTAAAGGCAAGAATATGCTATGTGGAAAATTGACTCACCGCTGCTTTATAAATATCGTTCATTGTATTTCACCTGTGAGGAGATCAGGAGGACTGTTGCCAGTGGTGGAGAGCAGAAAACACAGTGATAAAAGAGCTTTATGAAGCAGGACATACTGTTCCCTCCTGCCCCTCTGAGTATGGGACGTCCATCACAGCCACTCCAGCCTGATAAAACAACATGAAGGGATGAGGGTTCACTCAAACATGTGAAGGCAAACTATCAGCAAATTAATCTAATTTTGTGTCTGCGCAAAGACATTTACTTGCATACATTTTAATAAACATTTAAATAAAATAACACAAAAAGCAGGCTTTTCTCCTCCACATATCCAGGAGTGACACAGAGACAAATGCATCACTGAATTATACTAAATATAGTAACTGCACCAGGTCAGCTAAATAGCTCCAGTATTAAAGACATAAGAGAAACACTGGCAAGCTCTCAAACATGCCCCTAGCAAATGATAACACACAGATGACATTATCACTGCTGAATGGTCCTTGTCCTTTTTAAATAAATAAATAAAACTATTTTGAGACATTTTTTTACATTTGAAATTAGCCCATTCGCAAGTATTTAATAATGAAAACACATGGCACAGACAAATCCAATATCCAGGCGTGAGGTCGATCGAGGAGCGTACAGAATCCAGAGAAGTCAAACAGGCGGAGTGGTCAAAACAGGAGAGATCGGTAACGGGGAGTCAAACAGTAAACAGAGGCAAAACAGAGGGAAAAATGCTTACAGAGACGGGACGAGCCATGTACAATGATCGGTGGGGAGTGAGAGAAAGTCCGGGGTATTTATACAAGTGCAAACAATCAGGATTGGGAGGAGAACATAGAAGTAACCAAGACAACACATGAGGTGGGTGAAGACATGAATCAAACACCAAAGCAATATACAAGGTAGGCGGACACATTAATTCATTGCAATGAGTGCATGAAAACAAACACAAAACATAGAGAGTTCGCTGGGCGCTGGAATGCCATTCCCTGAGCTGGGCTGGCACATCCAGCTGATCGTTACAGTTATCTTTTTATGGCTCATTTTAGTCTCTGGATGTGCGTTGATTACCTTCAACTTAACGCTAAGACCCGCAAGGATGCCTTTCCGCTACCCCGTATCGAGGAGATCTTGGATTCCTTGGTAGGTGACCGCTGGTTTTCAACGTTAGATCTGACCAGTGGGTACAACCAAGTCTCTGTTTTTTTAACCTGATTGACACAAAACAGCTTTTTGCATGCCCTTGGGCTCTTCGAAAGGAACCGTAAGCCTTTTGGTTTATGCAACGCGCCAGGTACGTTTCAGCGTTTGATGGAACGGCTTTTCAGTGACCAAAGGAATCAATCTGTCCTGTTATATCTGGACGATATTATTGTGTTCTCTTCGTCCGTGTAGCAACATTTGCAGCGACTAAGGGTGGTGTTGCGTCAGTTAAAACAGGAGGGTCTTAAAGTAAAGTTGGAAAAGTGTGCGTTTTTCAGAGAGGAGGTGAACTTTTTGGGTCACATTATCTCCTCTCAGGGAGTAGCGACAGACCCAAAGAAGATCGAGGTTTGTTGAGGGGTTTGCTAGATTGGCAGCACCATTGCATAAGGTCATGGCAGTGTTGACTGGGGTTAAGTCTAGTAAGCGTGGGCAGGGGGTCACTGCGGTGTGGTCGGAGCAGTGTGAGGAATCCTTGAAGCTTGCTCTTACCACAGCGCCAGTTCTGGCTTATGCTGATTTTTCCTTGCCGTTTATTCTGGAGATCGACACTAGTCATGGAAGGTTAGGGGCAGCATTCTCGCAGGAATTTGACGGTAAGGTTAGACCAGTTGCTTATGCGAGCTGGAGCCTTGGCTGAGTGTAATACGGCCACATATAGTTTTATGCAATTGGAATTTTTGGCTCTTAAGTGGGCCATGGCCGAAAAATTTAGAGAGTACTTGCTCGGTCACAAATGCCTGGTACGTACGGATAATAATCCGTTTAGTCACTTGGCTACAGCGAAGCTTGGGGCCACCAAGCAACGGTGGGCATCTGCGTTGGCTGCGTTTGATTTTGATCTCCAGTATAGATCGGGTAAGAGCAATCAGAACGCAGATGCACTGTCCCGGCTGCCCATAGCTGGATTGCAGGGAGAGGATGGATGTACATTAAGAGCAGTGGTTCCGTAGTTATTGAGGTGAGTGGCCATTGTTGACTCTGGCGAGGCCATTATGCAGAATGTTATACAGGATATTGTTGCATTGCAGATGACAGATCCTGTTGTGGGAGAGTTGAGGAGGTTCTCGCTGCAGGGACAACCTCCGAATCCTCAGAGGCGGAGGCAGTTGCCTAAGCCGGTCATCACACTCCTTTGCCAGAGGGATCGATTGACTGAACAGGAAGGTTTGTTATGTCATGAAATATTCCGCCCTGATGGGGGGGGGTGATGTTCCAGCTGTTGTTGCCAGAAGCATTACACACGGAGGTACTGGCCCAGTTACACCAACACCATGGACATGAAGGGGTTGAACGTACCCTTGAGTTGGTAAGACAGCGGTGCTACTGGCCTGGTATGACAGCGGATGTCATCCGTTGGGTTCGAGAGTGTGAGCGGTGCTAACTAGCCAAAGATGTAGCACCAATCGCACAAAGCTAAATGCGCCATTTGCTGGCTTCCCGCCAGAATGAAATTGTCGCTATTGATTTCACTATCTTAGAGCCGTCACGTTTAGGGCAGGAGTATGTGCTGGTGATGACGGATGTGTTTAGCAAATTTATGGGTGCTGTGCCCACACAGGACCAGCAGGTGGAGACTGTGGCCCGTGTTTTGGTGAACGAGTGGTTCTTCAAGTTTGGGGTCCCTGGTCGGCTTCATTCCGACCAGGGCCGCAACTTTGAATCTCAGTTAATACAGCAGTTGTGTAGTCTCTATCAGGTCAGTAAGTCCCGCAGCACCCCTTACCATCCGGCGGGCAATGGCCAGTGTGAGAGGTTCAATCTGATCCTACATAAATTGTTGCGAACTTTGCCTCTGGATAGGAAGGCTGATTGGGCCTCTGGCTCACAGGTACTATTTTATTACAATACCACTCCCCATCAGGCCACGGGAGAGTCCCCATATTTTCTCATGTTCGGGCAGGTTCCTAGGCTGCCTATTGACTTCCTGCTTGGCCGACTACAGGAGCCAGAAGCAGGTAAGGTACACCAATGGGTGGAGGAGCACCAGGTGCAGTTAAAGGTCACCTTTGAGGGTGCTTGAGGTAGGCTGCAGGCTGCTGCCACCCGACGTAACACGACTGACGGGTAAAACAATTGCCGTTGTATGAAGGTCAGCTGGTTTACCTGCGTGATCTTGGGGTTCGGGGTCGGCGAAAGATACAGGACTTATGGAGTTCGATTATATATAGGGTGATCAGAGCTCCACCAGCTGAGGGATCGGTATATACCGTGGCTCCAGTGCACGATCCCGAAAAGGTACGTCACGTTCATAGGTCCTCATTGAAACCCCGAGTCAGGGGCGAGGGGTCAGATGATCTTCCTGAAATCCAGGTTGAGCCGCAAGTGGAGGTGAGGAGGGAAGAGGAACCGGTGGATGGAGATTTGGCTTATATAATGTCAGAACCTCTTGGAGTGGCCTGGGAGGATAGAATAGGAAGTGCATCTCCTTCTGGAGTGACAGACATCGGGGTCGCTAGGGTGGATGATCTGGTAGGGTCTGAGGTCGGTAGTGACAGTAGAAACCCTTTACCAATATTGGTACCTGTCTCAGGGGGTTCTTCGTGCCAGCCAGAGGTAACACTGCGGCGGACGGGATGGGCAGGGGCAGGTAGGTATTCTAATATGCATCATCTGCCCCGAGCAGTAGGAAGAATAGTGGAGACTGATGATGCCCTTGACTTTGCATCTAACATCGTTATTGCTGTATTAAGGCCCTGGTGTTAGATTGCAGTTGGAAAGGACGACAAAGGAGGTAGATTGTAGCAGATGGTTGATGCCTTCTTGAGAGAGGGGGGTGTGGTTTTATTCCACTTGTTATGGTTGCCCTAGAAAAATAGCTTGAGATACCTGAGGGTAGACGCTTCTATCATAAGTAGTTATGTCACTGGGCTTCTGGCGTGAAGCGAGAGTGTTTGTTCGGTAAGGTGCTGCTGAACGTGACCATATTGTAAATCCATGGCATGATTTAGTTCTTAATGAGTAGGTTTTCTTTCCATAGTGTGGACTGAGGGAACACTTGCTTTTGTGCTTCGCTGTATGTTCTCAGGAATTACATGTTCTTTTGGCGTGGGAGTTTTCCAAAGATTGCGGACTGGTACAACTGATAAGTCATTTTTAATAGATAGTAATTTAAAGAGAGAATGTGTAAGATGAGTAATTCGGGTGTCTTTTATTTGTTTTAAGATGTACGAGCTGTTGCAGTGAGCTGTTTGTTCAGGATATGCGTTTTGTGCTGCTGTAAGCTATTGTTATCAGGTGACTCAGCGTTTGAGTTCCCTCTGCTGTGCGCTAGAGCTTTAAAAGCGATTGGACCGGCTTCAGACAACAATTTCTGTGAGCTGCTGGAACTTGTGTGTTCTATCATATATGAAGTGATCTGTTACCATATTGACACTCGAAGACTCAGCCGGCATGGTGACCCGCGCTTACTGGGAATTCCTCGTTGATGGGAAATAGTTTCAATCCCCAGTCCCTATCACGAGCGGGGTTCAG
>JAUMHI010000069.1:415254-444758 GCA_032359435.1 Enteromius unitaeniatus
TTCACTGTTATGCTGATGATACTCAGCTATATATTTCTTCTCAGCCAGGTGAAACACACCAAATTGAAAAACTAATAAAAATGTGGATGTCAGGTAACTTCTTATTGTTAAATTAAATTAAATTAAATTAAATTAAACAAAACAGAGGTGTTAATTACCTAGAATTGCCCTGTCAATTCTTCTTCATCAGTTAGGAACCTAGGTGTACTGTTTGATAGCAATCTTTATTTTGAAAGCCATGTTTCTAGTTTCTGTAAAAATGCGTTTTTCCATCTCAAGAACATATCTAAATTGCATCCTATGCTCTCAACCTCAAATGCAGAAATGTTAATTGATGCATTTATGACCTCAAGGTTAGATTATTGTAATTGTGTTTATTATTGTGTTCTGCACGCTTGATAAATAGACTACAGCTGGTTCAAAATGCAGCAACTTACTAGAGTCCTTACTAGAATAAGAAAATATGAGCATATTCAGTTCTGTCAGCACTGCATTGGCTGCCTATCAAAAATTGTATAGATTTTAAAATTTTGTTAATTACTTATAAACCCCTGAATGGCTTAGTTCCTCAGTACTTGAGCAAGCTCTTATCACATTATAGGCAGGGTCGAGCTACTGCAAACAGGTATGTCAGAGGCAAAACACAAGAATAGTCTAGGCTAGCAAGGGTTGGTCGATTGGCAAATAGTATCCAAAAAGGGGCAAGACAATAATCCAAGAGTGATGTGAAGGTCGGTACACAGGCAAACAATACACAAGAAAACACAAGACTAGGCTAGGAGAAACAAGGAAACACTTTGTATGACTAGGTCAATAATCAGTGACTAAAAAACAAACAGGGCTTAAAAAGGCAGGACAACAAGTTAACAAGATAACAAGGGGAGGAGCTAATCAGTTACTATGGGGACTAACAAGGGGCAAAGTAACACAGAAACAACAGAAGACACACATTTCAAAATAAGAGTCTGTAAACCAAGACAGAGAAACACAGGCAGGTGAAGCACAAACATAACAGTCCAGGGTGGAGTGCCCTCTAATGCAGTTTGAGGGGTTTTCAGGTGGTGATCATAACAACTGGAGCAGGTAAGTAAGACAGATATAAAATTTATGTTTTTTTTATGTATTTCTATAAAACATTTGTGTATTTGGGCTAGTGACTGGTTTTCGTCCCTAAATGCATTACTTCTTAACTGTTATTTATTGTGTGATTATGCTTCTCTATCACTGATAATGCAATCAGGCATCTGTTTGAATGTAAGCTGTGGTGTCAAATGCAGTATATGAGTAAGCATTTTCTCCCCAAAATGGTTGTTTGTTCATTGTTTTGTTTTTCTTTTCCTTTTTACTATGTAAAACTATGTGACGAATGCGGCATTAGCGTTCGTATCCATTTGCAAGAGCTTTTACTTCAAAGTCGACAGACAGAGTCAAAAACACAGGCAGACAGGTACAACAGAGGCAGTGCAAAATCATGGTCAAAAAAAGTTCCTTATAATATTGTCCATGACTCAAATCAAGCTAACCCTCAGCGGTGGAAATATGAACGGGGCTTCCCTCAAAGCCCTCAATGTCCACTAAAATCCCCTCAGTGACGGACGCTGTTGCCAGCTCACACACCTGATCAGACGTCACACTTGGCTCTGGCTTGAGTGTTGCGCTCGCTGACCTACTCCGTCTGTGGTGGCCTCTCCGTCACTGCTGTAGATGCTGGTGAGCTGGTCTTCGGCCAACCAATCAGCAAGAAGAGGTGGGGTTTGTTGTGGCAAACATTCAGAGGCTCTCGATCAAGAAGACAAATTGAGCAATTACATTTTTGAGCATTTAATTCTTGCAAGAAGGTGCACAATCATACAGAAAGAAACAAAGTTGGGGGTTGTTCTTTCCCACTTTATACCTCTTTGCACACCCAAGGTCACAAACTAAAGACAGCTGGCATTTTCCATAAAAAGACAGAACCCTTAGAAAAAACACATCGGTCACAAGCACTTTCATAAGGTACACACAGAGTTCATATAGAATCCTTTCTAAAGAATCAAATGGGTTAATATGGATTATTACATGACAACTAGACATGTGACACACAATGGGACCACTGAGGGAACATGGTCGGAATGCATTTTCAAAGACGCATTGAATTTTGCTACAAATATTCCACAACGTCATGGTGAAAATGAAATCTTAATGTCCTAACTGTTAGTTTAAATGCTTTTTGGACAAATAACATTTAAATGATAATTTTGCTACTATTTCTGCTTGGACATTTTACACATATCAGATAAATTATACATTTTCATTTTAATTTTGCAACTTGCACAGCATTAAAATTTACATATTAAGTTTACATATTAAGATTATTGTTGTAAATGGCAAATGTAAATAATATTATTTCATTTTCACTTTCCTTCTGCACCAAACTTTGCACATGCGGTAGGGATGCCTTATGCAGTGATGTGAGTATGCTCCCTTATGGGCTTGTTTTTCCAGACCAGGTTGCTTATTTTGGTCTAAGGATAGGTCATTTATTTCTCTAGCAAAACCTGGCAACAATAGTGTAGGGCATCATTAAAAAAATACATTTAAATGCTATAAAAGCGGCTGCAGTCAATGGTACAGCTTTGCACTACAAACCAGTGTGTTCATAATTGAGATAACACATTAAAATAATATGGCAAGACACAAATTTGCCAATATCAAGCAGCAAAACGAGTTTTGTACAGCTAAAAATAGCTCAGCGAATGAGACCGAAACCAAGACCAATAAAGAATGAACAAATGACTGTACTTGCTTTTACTAGAAACATACAGTGAATACATTTTACATAGTTCTTCTATAGCAACATAGTGCTTTTACAATGAGTCTAGTGCCATGAACAGGTCATATAGTCTATGTGTCAGTATGTGTGTGGTCCCATGCTACGGCTCCATCAGCCTGTTTGAATGAGGGATTACAGGAAGAGTAGCTCAAGGCACTTTTATCTCTCCACACAGTCGCTGTGCTCTGCAATTGTACTCACAGAGCATGCGCTCTAGCTGCAGCTTTGGCTCACATTTAAAATGCTCCACTGGACCTATAATGAGACTGCAGCCACATTATTACCTCCAGTCTGAGCACCTCCAGCCGGGGGCTTGACTCTTCCAGTCCAGTGCATCACAGTCTACAGCCACCCACCCCCCCCATGCCCTCCTTTTGTGTGAGTCCAAGATCGCCAGAAAATAGACTCTGTTTTTACCAGATGCTTTATCAAGTATGATGTTTCATTTAAAAAAATGCTTTAAGAACAGCTGTCCACTGTTCCAAAAATGTTCCACTTTTAAAATAATTACCGGTACTATCCATGAACCTGCTCCTAAACCGGTAACACTTTATTTTAAGGTGCCATAATACAGAGTTATTAACTAATTAGACACTTAG
Organism: Enteromius unitaeniatus; assembly: GCA_032359435.1. Taxonomy (NCBI): domain Eukaryota; kingdom Metazoa; phylum Chordata; class Actinopteri; order Cypriniformes; family Cyprinidae; genus Enteromius; species Enteromius unitaeniatus. The sequence goes on from JAUMHI010000069.1 coordinate 418,666, forward strand.
CAGCCATTGCACTTACATGAAATAAAATGTAATTATCATGTTACTAAGTTATGGAACAGCCTGTAATAATAGTTTGTAATTATGTAATTATGTGTTACACAAATGTTACAGACTGTGTCTGTTACTGCCATGATCAGCTGGATGGGCCAGCTCAGGCCACTGGATGGCACTCTAGTGCCCAGTGAACTGTGTGTGTGTTTGTGTCTGTTTTCATTCATGGACTCACATTCAGAACTCATGTCTCCGGCCACTCATTTGTTGTCATGGTGTTTCATTGCAAGTCTCCACCCACTGACCTAGTTTTAAGTGTATAAAGTCTTCCCGCACGCCTTCTCGCCTCCTTCCCGTGACAGAATGGACCGTCACAAAGGGTTCAGTGGCTGCTTTCATTCTCCGGAGTACAGAGACTTCTCTTGGCCTCACTGGCAGGATTGTAAACCGGTTCCTGTATCCTTTCTGAATTCGCTGAACACAGCGCGGACGTGTCATCGAGGATTAGCTGTTGTATATTTGTGGCATTGCCTTATTTCACTACAACTCCCAGAATGCACTGTAATGTGGGTTTTGTAACCAGAAGTGTTCCGGTTAGGGAGGCTGTAAGGAAACACAGTAAAGGTGGCTGTTCTGTCAAACAGTGAGTGTGTCATCGTATTCATTATACAATGTTCTTATTTCTGGAAACATAACAAGTGGCGACGAGGACTCAGACACTCCTGCGTGTGTTATGAAAATGCGGAAGTGATGCGGCTAAACAGTGAAAAACAAAACAGATACGAGCAGCTGCTACTTCATGTCTAAAAAAAAAGGGGAAGGACAGACAACGATTCAGATAAGTGGCTGAATTAATTGCTTATGACTGAGTACGGAACAAAATGGCAGCAGTTTTCAGAAATATGGGTCCGTTTGAAGAAAGCAGTGAGCAGTGGAGTTCTTATACAGAACAATTTCAGTACTTTGTGGAAGCAAATACTATTGATCGAGAGAAAGTGGTACCCGTTTTTTAAAGTGTGATGGGTCCAAAGACATTCACTCTACTGCGTAACCTCTTACAACCAGAAAAACCTGGAGAAAAAAAACGTATGAGCAAATAGTAAACACCCTCAAAGCACATTTTTCTCCAAAGCCCTTAGTATTTGCAGAGTGATTTCGGTTTCATCAATTTGGTGATACACTGAATGACACACTTCAGGACAGATTAGTGTGCGAACTATGCTGTGAGGGCATACAGAAAAGACTTTTAAATGAGAGCAACCTGACACTACAAAGAGCAATTGAGCTGAGCGTGTCTATGGAACTGGCTGCTAAGGAAGCCCAGCAACTGAGCTCAAAGAGTAAAGTGTATAAAATGGAGTCCGAAAAACAAACGGAAAACAAAAGTCCATGTTTCCGTTGTGGCAAGCTTGGCCACCCGCCTGTCACTCGTTGATATAAGGACATGGAGTGCCACAGCTGTAAAAAAAAAGGGACATATAGAGCGTGCTTGTAAAAATAAAAATTGAAAATGCAGCAGAAAACACCATTCAGAAGGAAACAAAAGAAACAAGTGTTTGCAGTCGACCGAGGAAACAAAAACGGTACAGACACATCTGATGATATTATTCCTTCGATGAAATTCCTTTGCATGTGCTAACTGTTGCAGGGGAACCTAAGGCATACCAAGTCACTGCTCTGTTGGAAGGACAAGATGGAGCTTGATACTGGTGCTGCAGTGTCGCTTGTGTTGGATGGGGTATACAGCAAAATGCGAAATCACCAGCCACTCAGACCACCTTATGTGACCCTTAAAACATATACTGGTGAATCAGTGAGCATGAAAGGCCTCATCCAGGTAACAGTTGAACTAAACAAGCAGATAAAAAACTGCCATTGTATGTGGTTTGGGGTGATTATCCCTCACTGATGGGATGTTCCTGGCTGGAGCAACTGCAGGTAGACTGGGAGGGCATACATATGATGACATCTAAAACACTGGATTTAGAGGGTATCCTACGAAAACACAGCAAAGTTTTCAACAAGGAGTTAGGCAGCATGGAAGGAATCAATGTGAAATTGACTGTTGAGCCAGAATGTCAGTCAAAATTCTTAAAGGCTCGACCCCAGCCGTATGCACTCAAACCTAAAGTGGAGGCGAGCTTAACTGAACTTGTGAAGGATGGTGTGTTGGAACCAGTCATTGTCAGCAAATGGGCAACACCTATTGTTCCCGTTGTAAAGAAAGATGGGAGCATAAGGATTTGTGGGGATTTTAAAGTCACTGTGAATCCAGTGTTATCTGCTGAACAATAACCCTTGCCTCATATTAATAAAATTTTTTCAGGATTGACTGGAGGGCAGAAATTCAGTAAAACTGATCTCAACCAAGCAGTCCAGAGAACTGCTTACCATCAGTACACACAAGGGCCTATTTCAGTACAAACGTTTACCTTTTGGAATTACTTCGACGCAATCCCTGTTTCAGCGAGCGATGGATCAGATTCTAGCGGGTCTTCTGGGAGTAGTATGCTATTTAGATGACATTCTTGTGACCGGCACCAACGACAAATCACACTTACAGAACCTGGACACTACTCTCAAGAAACTAAAAGAGTATGGATTAAGAGTGTGGAAGGACAAATGTGAATTATTCCAGTCTGCAGTCGAGTACCTGGGACATGTCATTGACGCCTCTGGTCTGCACACGTCCCCATCCAAGCTTAAAGCCATAGTGGATGCTCCAACGCCCAAAAATATCAGCCAACTGTGTTCTTTCCCCGGCATGCTTAATTATTATGGGCGCTTTATTCCAAACATCGCTGCCCTGCTAAAACCCAAATTACTACACAACTACACAAACTGTTGTGTCAACAGTTGGCGGTGGACTACTGAATGTCAGGAGACATTTAAAAAAGGCCCAGTCGAAGATAAAATGCTGTTGGTTGTCATGGATGCATACAGTAAGTGCATACAGTTTCATGAGATCTACCACAGCTGACAAGACAATTGAGAACAATTTGGACCACCGGTGCAGTTTGTCTCAGACAATGGACCCCAATTTGTCGCGCATGAGATGGCCACATTTCTACTAGCAAATGGGGTGCAACATATCAAATAATCACTGTACCATCCTGCAACAAATGGGCTAGCAGAAAGGTTCGTCCAAACCATGAAACATGCTTTGAAAGCTTCAATTGGACAAGGGATATTTCATCAACCCCTTCATTCGTTGTGTTCTTAGTTAAGACAGTTAATCAGAAGACTGAATGTTCTGAAGCTAGTTAATTGTTAATTTGTCTTACCCTTATAAATAAGAGGGGAGGAAATGTTGTATATTTCAGTGCGGACGTGTCATTGAGGATTACGTGGAAGAATTAATTGCTTTCAGCTGTTGTATATTTGTGGCATTGCCTTATTTCACTACAACTCCCAGAATTCACTGTAATGTGGGTTTTGTAACTGAAAGTGTTCCAGTTAGGGAGGCTGTAAAGAAACACAATAAAGGTGGCTGTTCTGTCAAACAGTGAGTGTGTCATCGTATTCATTATACAACGTTCTTATTTCCGAAAACATAACATAAACCACCGCGTGAAAGCAGATGAGGAAACAGTTAAGGATTGTTTTTTGTCTGGTTTGGACCTAGATCCCGATGACAATCCCAGTTGGACATTAGAACAGCTTATTGACTTTGTGGTGTTGTGCTGTGGATAACGTTTCACCATTGGCGAAGTTAAGAAGGACGTACGGCATGCCCCGCTCCTGTGCAAGACGACCGCCGAGCGCAAGATGCCACTCAAAATGGTGGCAGATCGCGGAACGCTGCACACTGATGGTTCTGCCCGGGAGTGCGTCTTAACGGAGGGTTCGGCCCAGGAGGGCATCGTTACTGACTGGTCGGTCCTGGAGAGCATCTCCCCCATCTGCGCCGCCCAGGTGGGCGTCTCCTCCATCTGCTCCACCCTTTGAGATTGAGAATTGCGCTGCACATGTATACAAACATTCTGGAGAACAAAGATTTAACGCTGCCCGTGACTTTTCTTAATAGTACTAATTCACACACGCAACTATCACCTCTCTTTCACTTGATTTAAGCAAATGTGATCTTACAACACTTTAATCTTTTTCTTATCTGAAGCTGGCACAATGCTGAGCTAACAAGCTTGTAGCTTCACATTAGGTGTTTCACGTTGTGCATTAAAATCGCTCAATGTACAGCTAGCTGTCTATTATTCCTTATGCATTCGGTCAAAATGGCTGTCCCTGATCTTTCTGCTCGCCCTGTTAGGTGTTTATGAACTGTTTTTCAGTGTAAATTCTGATTTGGAATCTTATTTTAATCTGTCTTGTGAGTTTTAGTCAATGACTCTGTGATTTATATGAACAATATGAACTGATTTTAAACAGTTTTTCCTTATGAATCGAAATTATGGACTGTTTGTCTCTACAGCTTCAGTTAAATGCATCTAGGTTTAAACCATTTGTCTGTCCAGTAACTTTCAACAATGTCCAATAGAGGGCAGTTGTGGCCTAATAGACTTGTTGGACTTGTAACCCAAAGGTTGTGTGTTCGAGTCCCAGGTCCAGCCCAGGATTGTAGGTGGGGGAAGTGAATAACCAGCACTCTCTCCACCTACTTATCTGCTCTACCCTGGTAGTCTTTTAACAGGTGTTCTTCAGCTTTACCTGCTCCTCTGCTTTGGTGGTATTCTGCTCTACCCTGTTGGACTTTTACTCTGTGTTTTTTTTAACTCCGCCTGCTCCACTTTGGTAGTCCTCTGCTCTGCCTTGGTGGTCTTCAGCTCGTGGCGCACTTCAGCTCTTCCTGCTCCACCAAGGTGGGCTCTGCTCTACTGGCTCTGACCTGGTTTTCTGCTTCCTCATGGACCCTGGTCTGTTCTGGAAGCCATTCTTTCGGGGGCCTCTGTCACGATCTCTAACCATCTCATACCTTTGCCACTAACTCTGGACAATTTCTAATAGTCGTTCGGTTGGACTCATCAGAGCTCATCATTTTTGCAACCACCTGTCTCTCAATAATTTTCCTTGTTTCCAAGTTTCCTACTCTCTCAGAGTTTCCTAGTTTTTCCCTGCCTGTGTTTTGACCTTGAACTGTTTCCTTGGTTTTGATTGTTTTCTGCCTGCCCTGATCATTGCCTGTTTGTGGATCACTCTTTTGCCTCTGCCTTGGATATTGTTTGCTGTTTCTGGACCCTGCTTGTTTTGACTACACTTTTTGTCACTGCATTCTTTTCTTCCTGATTATTTTAATTTCCACTTTTGTATTACACTGTATCACACTCAGTGTTCGAGTTCATTAATGTTTTTTGATTAAAGCAACATATGTTGCATAATATATAGAAGGAGCCATATATTACAGTAATATATCTGTAATTTTGCTTTAGAAATCATCAAGATTTTAGGGTTATTCATGATCTGTTGAAAATAATTAACTAAATTTGTTACACCTTTAATTTTAGACTATCACTTCTTTGTACCCATTTGTTTTTTAAATGCTTATTTTAGAGTACATAGAACCTTTCATTGATTATTTACAGATTAACTGAAGTTACTCCCATAATTTAAGGTTTTGAACTCTCAGGGTTGATAGGAACTAGAGCATATGACAGCAGAAGCAGTAACACAATGATTTTATGCTTTATGCATGAAGACAGATTGCAAACTACCATGCCACATCACATTGCACCGTTGAGTCCAAATGCCACTAGTCCTTTGTACAGTTTATACATTGAAATATTTTTTTTAATCAGATTAAAGCTATAGTGGTTTAGTTAATAATGACTATAGAATCCTTTAAAATGTCATTTTTTTCTCACAAAATATTCTTCCCAGTAAAATATTCATCCCATAATGTATGTTAGGGTAATTGCCATCTCCTTGTCTGATGAGTAAGACGTGCAACCAGCTCTCTAAAATGTGATTTGTTTACACTATACTTTAAACAGCAAGATGCTGTTGCTGCTTACTATAGCCATATGTTTACAGAATAACGAGAGATTCTTATCCAAATATTCAAATAAGCATTAAAATGAAGCTCTAGATCTAAAATTAGATTTACCTTCACAGGCTGTTTCAACACAGCCTTGACTGTTTATTTATTTTTTATTTTTCTGAGACGCCAGAGGAGAGAATGCAGCCCGATGCACCTCAAGCGCAATGATTAGTGCATTGACTGAAACAACTGATAGACATTTGGCAGAATTCCAGTCCTATGATATAGAAGAATCCCTAATTAAGTGTCATGTGATGCTGGAAAGTGCCGCTGGCCTCTCTGTGGGCACAGATTCCACTCATCAGCCTAATTCAAATGCGAGGCACGCTTGTGGCAGTTTTATGAAAAGATCTGGGGTGACAGCAACATGCACAAAGAGGGAAGGATCATTTTCTCTTCAGATTTAGGATGCTTCCCTTGTGTTTTTACTCCTCAAATCGGAGCGCTATCATTATACACGCAAGACATTTGTAACCAATGAGAATTATCTATCAGCAGACACCCCCTCCCCCCACTTCCATTTGCATTCAGCATCTTGTTGTATTACACTGCAATCATGAACCAATAACATGTAAAGACACACCAATGACGCTACAGTATAGCACTCATACTGCATCTCTGACAGACATGATTCACTCGTTTGCACTCTCGTTTCTTTTTGTGAATGCTTTTTGGAAGGGGGACGTCGTGTGCCAAATTTGAGCTGACATCATCAGTACATGTAAATTTGCCTTATGTAAAAACAACAAATAAAGAAAGACTGTCCCCTGAATAAGGGCTGAGCTCAGAAACTTGTCCAAAGGTTTGAACGCATTCTTTCAAGGGTTGGAGGACTGCACGGTCGAAGTCATGCATCAGTCAGCCGCCTTTGAAACAGATAAACCCTTTAAAACCATGAAGAGCATTTTCATACATTTTAGCTAGAGGCAGGTGGTTAGATTAAAAGGGTTTTGATGTGATCGCTAAGTACTCTTTTTGTCCAAACCTATAACAAAGCTCTTGCTGTTTCGTCTGCGGACTGCAGTGTCAAATTTGTTTTGTGGATCTTGTTTAGAATTTGCACAGAAATCATTTCAGCCTTCAATACACTACTATACTGAATGATTTATTATGTATTTGATCATGTAATTGTAACTGGGCAAGAGCATAGATGTTTTTTGCTCTGGTCTGCAAGAAACACTGATTCAGACCTCTGTGTAAACATACATCAGTGGACAATTGCTGACAGCATTTGCTGCATGTCTACTTCAGTAGCTGCTGTGTGGCAAAAGTCAGTTTCCATAGTGATTGCGTGAATGCAGTAGATTAGTAGCACAGTGTAGTGAGGAGAGATTGCAGACAATGTGACGTGCTCTGTGTTACATTTTGCTCATGGTGCTCTGTGCACGATATATTTGACTGTTTTGTAGCTTCGGAACAGAAGTCTACATTTCAGTTGTTAATTGAAAGTGAATAACTGTTTAATATAATTAAACACACTATATGTGTGTTGCGAAGATAATTTGTGTCCATAAATTTCTATTACAAGGAAGGGGGAAAGTGTCGTCTTTTTTTTAAAGAATGAACTGTAAAACCAGTTAAATGCTGGCTTAAACATTTAGGCCTTTGTGTAACTCGAGTGCAATTTTGAGGCAGAGAAAAAAAAAAAGAAAAATTGAAACATGAAAATTTTATATCTGCTAATGAAAGGAGACAAAAAAAGGGAAGGTATCAATGGGAGCAAACCCCAGCAGAAACTCTAATATAACAAGGAGGCTGAGACCATTTTGCTGTTGCCTAGCAACACTTGAACAAAATTTTTAAAAAGATTTAGATGCCCCATACTGCTTTGAGGGATGTATATTTTTATTCAGCCTACCTAAATGGTCTGCGGTGCTCACACACAACCTGGATCCTCTGCACTTGTAACCAACAATTTACTGTCAATTTTTCAAGGTTGGCTAAGACAAGTCAGAGACACCGAACACAAGCGTTCTCAAACAGTAATGACAAAAAAAGGATTGATTACTCTCTTACAGCTGACAGGATTTGCATATTTCTTAAAACAAAATCAAGTCCAAGTCATTATGGGGATGATGGGACAAATCATGTAAAAAATATATGCAGTTTGATTAAAAAATGTATAGTGGTCTCTTTCTCAGATTGTTTATAACAGATGTTGTGATATTGCACTACCTATGATTTCTTCTGATAAAATTTGAATTAACTTTTTTTTTCTGTCACAAAGGTGAATTCATGTTACTGAACAAAGCTTATATGTAAAACACAAAACAATAGTTTCCAGCATACCACATTTTGACATGTTATTGTTATTTTTCCTTTTTTAAATAATCTGAATGCCTATGACAACCTGCTGATTATCACAAATATCTCTCTAAATAAACTGGGAATAACATGATGTCACCAGCAAGCCAAAAGTACTCAAGTGTCCACAGCAGGTGCATAAATATGTCATGTTTTCACAGCCCATAACTAAAGGGAGATGCAGCCAGATGGAGTGCAAATGTTAAATTTCATGTAGTATCATTAGTAGGTTAGTTCACCCCTCATTGGTTCACCATCTGCTTCCAATTGAGTTCTTCACTCTGAGCCAAGCTTTGAGAGAGGAGGTGAAATCTATACCACTCTGACCCAAATCTTACATTGGGTTCTTTAACTTTTCATTAACCAATGTTTACAGACTTTCATAATTCTGTCATTCAAAAGAAATTAAAAAAGCAAACATGGTACATCCATTATACATATGAAGGGCTAAAAAGTTGAAAATGCTTTACTTACCACTTATTTATGGACTTCCAGAAAGTCATGACGGAGCAGTATATCAGGACATTTATGCAATCCAATTATGCATCCCATAAAAGATAGCATCCAAGAAAGGTTGTTTTTTTTCCCTAAAGGCATTCTTTCTGTGTATCAGTTTAAGATGAGGAGTGATATTTCCTTATCACACCTAATGCTGTGTCTCTGGCTTTACCTGTTCTGCTCCTCATCTGCCATATTTTTAATATATATTATGGTTTGAAGTGGGCTGGGTTTGAAGAGGGATTTAGAATGGGCAGTGAATGCACGAGTTCATTTTAACCTCATGATAGCCACAGATGTGTGTGCGCTCGCGCGCGTGAGTAAATCGATAAAAGGTGAATTTTAAGTCGATTTCAAGGATTTAAAACGACAGAGGAAAAAAATAAGAAATTGCCCATTTTGTTAATATGCTGCTGCATCCAAAGAATTGTTCTCAGTTTAAGAAAAAAAAATAACGTTCCAATATTCCACCGATAATATTGGACTAATTTTACATGAGCGTGATGTTAACACATTCACATGCAAGGTAAATATTTGCGTGCCTGACCTGAAAGTGTGTGCGTGTGCGTGCGTGTGTCCGTTGGGGGGTGTTGACTTTCACATGACATTGACGCTCTGGAAATGTTGAGTAGCTGCTGATCTCAGACAGTCGTTGCTCGGTGGATCCAGCACCACTCTCCCGTGGACAGCTCCCGCAGGACCGCTTTACATGGACAGAAGGCTCATTTATGTGCCAAGACATTCTGGAAGTTTACAACTTGGAGAGGAATCTACGGATACCTCGCTGCATGACACACAGGCATATTGCTTTTGGGAAGGAAGCCAAATTAACTGTAAGTAGATACGAGAAATAGGGAAAAAAAATATTTCATTAAATGTCTTAAGTGTGTGTGTGTGTGCGTCTGTGTGTTTAAATGCATGGATATGGCAATAGTAAATGCATCAAAACACTGCCGAAACATAATTGAGAAGCTGGCTGATCGTTCGATGGAAGAAAAATTAGGGGAAAAAAATTAGATCTGTAAATTGACTTGTTATGTTTCAATTAGAGGCGGCAGCGCTCTCAATGTTTTTTTTGTGTGTGTCTTTACGGGGCTAAAACAGTGGTTTCGTGTGATTCGGTGTGTTCAGGTTAACTGAAGCTGTGTCGGGTTTGATCGGGTGTTCGCGTGGTGGATCTCTTCTGTCTAAAATCAGAGACATGGCGACAAACAACACCAAAAACACCGATGGACAAGTTGTGACGGAACTCAACGAGATCACAACTAACGACAAACCCAAAGCAGAAGACGCCAAACCAGAGAAAAAGAAGAAAGACATTCCAGACAGAGAAACTTGGGGTGGGAAATTTGATTTTCTCCTGTCATGTGTGGGCTATGCCATCGGACTGGGCAACGTGTGGAGATTTCCTTATCTGTGCGGGAAAAACGGCGGAGGTAAGAGTCTAAGATGTTGTGTCTGGATGTATGTGTGCTTTGTGTTGCTGTGCACAGCTCCACTGGGTGCTTTCATCTATTTATGTGATTCCAGGGGCTTTCTTGATTCCTTATTTTTTGACGCTTATTTTTGCGGGAGTCCCTCTGTTTTTTCTTGAATGCGCTCTTGGACAGTACACATCCATTGGCGGCCTTGGGGTTTGGAAACTAGCTCCAATGTTCAAAGGTATATGATTTCTGTTCAGCACCTTTCTTGCTTATGCGCTCTCATACTTACTGCCGAAAAACAAACAAACAAACAAAAAACATACATAAGTTGCGATGTTGGTGTTGAACTCAATAGTTTTAAACGCATGGGTCATGCGTTGTAAGTTTGTTAAGACTGATACATGACGTTCTTAAGGTATTAATGTACCCTCTGATCTTCAAAGTTGAAGACCAATTATGTAATAAAGTAATGCTGTATAAAGTATTCGTGCTTTAAAGGAATGAATGTAAATTATAGCTAACAAGCTGTCATAACTACAGGTGTTGGTCTTGCGGCTGCTGTTCTCTCTTTCTGGCTGAACATTTACTACATTGTCATCATTTCCTGGGCCCTGTACTACCTATACAACTCCTTTACCACTGTAAGCATTCTTTGTCACATGCGTTTGCATGCCATCAAAATATAATTTGAGAACGTTTAAGTCATTATTCTGGGGTATTTAAACAAACAAAAAAAGAAAGAAAACAATTCTGCTCTTTGCAGGAGCTTCCATGGAAGTCCTGTAACAATCCATGGAACACAGAGAGATGTTACACAAACTACAGCATAGTAGACACCACCAATCTCACCAGCGCTGTCATGGAGTTTTGGGAGTAAGATTTTGGCCAAATTGATGTGCATGACCTTCTTTGACCTTTGTACATGAAAATACATGTGTCCAGTAAATGTCCCATTGTGAAGTGTAATTGTGTTGCATGATGTGCTTATACAGACGCAATGTGCATCAAATGACTGATGGCTTAGAAAAACCTGGTGAAATTCGTGTGCCACTTGCAATAACTCTGGCCATTGCCTGGGTCCTCGTGTACTTCTGTATCTGGAAGGGTGTTAGCTGGACTGGAAAGGTGAGATGTGTTTGTTGGTCTGTCTTCAAGAGTTTGGTCTTGAGTGATTTCGCCACATTGAATGTAAAGTGCACATGCTTGCCATTAACTTAAATTGGGAGTAGGCTAAAATGCTCTTTGGGCTTCTTGTCTCATGAAAGCAAATTCCAGCCTTTTTTAACAGACATGCTGAACAAATGCATATGGGAATAAGTCTGATAGAGAAATCAATGTTTTGCAGGTTGTTTACTTCTCAGCCACCTACCCATACTTCATGTTGTTCATTTTGTTCATCCGTGGAGTGACCCTGCCTGGGGCTAAGGAGGGAATCATGTTCTATGTCACTCCTGATTTTGAGAAGCTAAAGGAGTCTGAGGTGATTTTACACATTTAGTCATTCAGACAGCATCAAGCAAACCCAGTCTAGCTGCTACAAACATTCAGTTTCTTTCTCAGGTTTGGCTGGATGCTGCAACACAGATTTTCTTCTCCTATGGTTTGGGTCTAGGCTCTCTTATTGCTCTGGGCAGCTACAACCCCTTCAATAACAATGTGTACAGGTATGAATGATGCAATCAACATTTTATCTGTTAGATAACTTGACCCTCTTTTAGTGTTTCTGGCCCTTTTCACCCTGACTATTTGTTTTTTGATGCTGTGAATGACATTTGTTTGATTGAACTAGATCTTTAATTGTGACTGACTGTGATTATGTGCCCATTATCGGACATGACATTTTAGCACATGAATAGCGAGAATTACCATCAAATCAAATGTGAAGTTTGACTATATCGCTTGCATAATCCATCTTCTCCTTAAATGCTAAAATGAAATGCAGCTTTCAGATCAGAGAAAGACGTTTATAGCACATTTGAAGACAGAATCCTCCCCCCCTCTTTTTTCTGCAGGGATTCTATCATTGTGTGCTGTATAAATTCCTTCACTAGTATGTTTGCTGGATTTGTGATTTTCTCTATTGTGGGCTTCATGGCACATGTAACAAAGAGACCAATAGCTGATGTAGCTGCATCAGGTAATCCGTTCATTTTTTATTAGAATATTGCATTTTACATTTTATATTGGCTGAAGTATGGATATTTCTATTAAAATGGTAAATATAACTTTTGCTTTTTTCATGGCTTAGGTCCTGGTTTGGCATTTTTAGCTTATCCAGAAGCTGTGACGCAGTTGCCCATCTCACCACTGTGGGCTATTCTCTTCTTCTCCATGCTGCTGATGCTGGGAATCGACAGTCAGGTGAGAATATCACATATTCAAGCTCTGACCTAGAAACAGAAGTGAACGGGAACTGGTAGGTACTTCAGATCTGCCAGCATCAGTGGCGGAGTCCCTGACAACCACAAAAGGAATCATAAGGAACATTAAAAACACCCCTCTGGCCTTGTGCCAAATAAAATCTTTTGATGTGGATTTCTGCCTTTATAGCTGCATGCATTGATAATTTTAAACTGATGTTCATTATCTCCTAAGATAGAGATTGAATATCTCGTAAACATTTTCTGTAAAAACAAACTGAGGTAGAATTGATCCCAGCCCTGTGGCGCCAAAAAATCTAGAATTTAGTTCCTGTTTTTGTCTTTGCGTTTGATTTTGGAAAGTCATATAAACCCAACTCTGATGTAATGACTGAAACACGTGCACACACACACACACACACACACCTTTGCATACAGATTTATTGAATGTAACTAGTGTTGTCAAACAATGAATCATGATTAATTGCATCTAAAATAAAGGTATACATATGTGTGTGTGCTGTGTATATTTATTATGTATATGTAATAAATACACACAGATGCATGTATATACTTCAGAAAATAGTTTTTTTATATTATATAAATTATATGAATATAAACTTATAAATACATTTAATATTTTCTATTTTTATTGTTTGCATGTTTACATATTTATAATAAATATACACAGAGCACAATTATATATTATGCAAACAAAAGATTTTATTTTGGATGCAATTAATCATGATAAATTGTTTGACAAACTAAACAAAACCTAATTAATTGTTACAATAACATGCACATTTTTTAAAATAATTTTTTATATTATTGAAATTGGTTTCACACTGGAGCCATTTATGTGTAAAAACAACAAAATTATTATTGTGTTGTGACCTATTGCTATATTTTCTTAATGCTTCCATCAATTCACAGAATGCTTCAGTGTTTTAAGACAAAATGCCATATTAACCCATTGTTGATGTTGTTTTCAGTTCTGCACAGTGGAGGGCTTCATCACTGCTCTGGTGGATGAATTTCCACGGGTGCTCAGGAGAAGAAGAGAGATTTTCATTGCATGTGTTTGCATTGTATCCTACGCCATTGGGCTATCCAATATCACGCAGGTAAATCAATGAAGAAAGCAGATGATGAGATGTTTGACCAGAGGCTGTATATCAATACGATTGCAGGCTGCAGGGCCTTGTATTGATTTTCTTGCTTTGTTTTAGGGTGGCCTCTATGTGTTTAAGCTCTTTGACTATTACTCAGCCAGTGGAATGTGTCTGCTCTTCCTGGTGTTCTTTGAGTGTATCTCAATCTCCTGGTGCTATGGTGAGTCCTTTTTACTTAAAATCTGTACTATACATTGTGCTCATCCTTTGCATTGAATAGCATTATGAAAACGCTTTGACTGTCAGTCATAAATAGTCATAAATAATCCTGTCACATCAAAAGTGCATCCAGTGGGACAGGGCCACAAAATGGCATCAACAGGACCAAAAAATATGATATATTAAATTATAAAGTATATGTATATATATATATATATATATATAGACATTTTTGCTAATTGCACGCAATTCATTTTTATAGGGTGCAATATAAGGCTCTAATATATAATGCAACCAACCAATCAACATGTACAGCCTTGGCCTGCCTATTCTGTAGCTTCTATTTCTTTCCTAACGTTTGAGATTGATGTATTGCCACTGATGTTTTTCTGACAGCTTCTGGACATTATTCTGAATGTAGTGTTAGTTACTGCCTACTATTTTACTAACATTGTTGACCTCGTATACCGCATTAGTGCTTCTGTTTTCTCTCTGTCCTCAACCAAAACTAGTTGATTTCGTTACTCTCTGGTGGCGTGAAATTGCAGGGTATGGCCTGTTTTTGCATGGTATTTCTCTGTATTTTTGCAATTTTAATCCAATCTGTGAATCAGCAGCTGCCTGGGAAATTGTACTAGCTGCTCAACGTGTGTCTGATATGCAATTAATTACATTTTCAATTTAATTCAACTCTCTTTGTCCTTATAATATGTTTACCCTCTTAACAAATGTCCTATCACATTTTTTCTTTTAGATTGAATTTCTTTTTCATATCTTTGCTCAAGATCAGTGCTCCTGTTTTTAATCGCGTCCATGTTTATGTAATGTTGAAATTTTGCTTGTGCTTTGATGATTTACAGTAGCCAAACTACATAGTATGTATATATATATATATATAGTATACATATATTGTACTACTATAGTAATCACAACAATCGCCTTCTCAGAAAAAAAGGAAGGTTTTCAGGAAGAACAAATGCATCTCTGTACATGTCTGTACATGCATTTAGATGTTTTTCTGATAAATCATGCTGTAATACAACAATAGTTAAGAATTGAAGGGGAGTGAAGGTTCTGGCTGTCTTTTTGCTTTTTTGTATGATTCTGTTGCAGATATATACGCATGCTTACACAGTCAATTAGGATTGATTTGGAGAGCATTCTTGAAACTTCAGTACTTTTTCAGATTAATAAATGCATGTATTGATAGATTAATGTATTCCAGTCTAATCCGTCAATCCAATTGTTGAAACATAGCTGCAGTGAATTAATGCAATCCCTTTTAAATTTAATCTCATTTCAGGTGTGAACAAGTTTTATGATAACATCCAGGAAATGATTGGATACAAGCCTTGTCTATGGTGGAAACTGTGCTGGGTTTTCTTCACCCCTTTAATTGTCGCTGTAAGTAACCAATTTGTATTACTTATATATGACATTACAAAATATATATGTAGATATTAGAAGCGTGTTAATGTATGCAAGTCATTTTTACAGTTAACGTATAGGGCTGAGCCAAGGTTTGCCAACCCACTCACAATTGCTGCTTGGTGTGTTTTTTCTTGACAAGAATTGCATTTATTTAGATGCAGAACAACTTTACAAACAGGAGACTTTTCAGATGCATTCTCCAGCTTCACATTAGTGCAAGGTTCTAGTCAAATGAGCAACAGTACAGCTGAAGAGGACCTTTAGTAGAGCAACAGTGAGCTGCGGTCAGATAAGATGTTGTCAGGCCGTATTTCAGTAAAAATTGTTTTTCTTGTCCTGTCAGCTGTTATATTTTGCGGTAAAACTTTATGTTAAGGTGTCATGTAATTACCTAATTACTCTAGTACTTAGTAGTAGCTATTGTACTTACTTGAAATACTTATGTACGTATCATGTTACTAAGTTATGGTAACAGCCTGTTATTACAGTTTGTATTTATGTAGATGTAACAGGCAGCTACTGTTACACATATGTTACTGACTGAGTCTGTAACGCAGCTACTTACACTTAAGTACAATCTTTTATTTACTTTTATTTAAAAAAACTTTTAAGAAACCTGTGTTATATTCTGTAATTTGAATGTAATTATAAAGGTATTATGTCTTTAAGCTGTGTATGAATGGGTTAAATCTAAACTAAGATTACCTAAGGTGAAGCTAGATAAGGTGTACAGTATAGATACACATGAAGTACACTTAAGTACAATGTTGATACACTTTGTTTTAAGTAGCTTATACCTGTGTAACATTCTGTAATTCTAATGTAACAGTAGCAGCCTATTTCATTTACATAATAACAAACTATAAGTAGAAATTGTTCCATAACTTATGTGTAAGTACATTTTTTTTGTCAGTACAAGAGCTACTACTAGGTAATTACTCTGAATTAGGCACACCTTAAAATAAAGTGTTACCTACTGTGCTCATAACACTTGCTCTTCAGATGCATGCACAAATATGGCATTGTGTGCAGTCTGTCTAATTGCATCTCAAAGCGTGAAAGAAACTCATAGCTTAATAACCCAGCTACTGTCATGTCTGTTAATTAAAGAACATAAGAAAAAAGAGGAAATCAATAACTTACCATTAAGTCACCTATATTTGATTTAGAATTTAGTGTTTGATAACTTTATCCAATTTCTGTATGTTTTTTACTTGCTGAAGGGCACAGAATATGACATTTATTACAATGGGTTTATGTGAAGATTGTTTTAAGTTCACTTAAATTAGAAGCGGCTATTTTAAGTGCAATAAATGTTAAAATTGATAGATTTCAATAATAATGTTGAATGACTAAAGGAAATATTAGGAATAAATAATTTCATAGAGACATCTGTTGGTTTCAGTGATGCTCACATTCAGTCATAAAAAAGCTTTTAAACAAATATAGAAAACAAAATACTGTCTTTATGTTGTTTCTAGAATAATTTAAAGATCGAATGTGAAATTATTTCAGCATAAAAGTGTATTTAAAAACATTAATGTTAGGTGGGATTAATCACAATTCATTACAGAAAGAATGTGTGATTATTTAGTTAACTAGTAATTACATTGTAAATCTATAGGAATTGTCTACTCAATATAAAGCGTAACACTTTCTTTACCAAAACGTGCTGTTAGTCCAGTTACACATTTGTACTTTCATTAACAAAAGGTGTTACCAATGTCCTGTTACACATGTGTACTTAAACATACCATTCTGAGGGTTGTTATACAAACAGTACAGCTGATACACATGTACCAATGTGTACTTACCCTGTGGTTACATACTACGTACACATCTAGTTACTATGTAGGTACACAGGTATTAAGAACAAAGTGGGACTGACAGTTGTAGAGATGAATATGTTTTTAATTACTGATCTTGGGTAATGAGATTGATAGTAATATGATTGCCCATATTACATTTTGTTTCCTTATTCCTTTTTGCTTAAAGCTCACCAATCAGATTTGGGTGTTTTGAAAAAGCTCTCGCCAATTTTGTGACAAACATTAAAACCATGATATTAAGATAAAGTAAAAAAACACTTTTAGAGGAACTGTAATGTTTTCATATATGTTATATTCATTATATTGAAATCTATGTTAAATCTAAATCACAAAAAAAACACAATAACACAGGGCTGGCCATTTTGACAGATTTATTTGACGTGTTTATATTTAATGTGAAATTGTCAAGTGACATTTATTTATATATTGCTTTATTATAAGGCAGATTTTTTCAGAGTAATATAACATTGATGAGCTGTAAAATAACTGTCAATTTATCAAATTTTTCAGTTATGATATAACTTCAATTTAAGCTATAAACAGTATAGCTTGGTCCATGGCCAAAGTTTCAGTCTTCGGCTCAAGTCAGATATACCGTAAAGATGTTTCAGTTCATTTTAATAATAGTGACAGTGTTGAAAAGTTAGTGCCATTATCAAGCTCAATTCATTTCAGATTGTCTTCTCATTTGACAGTGTTAGTTAGTATCAGCTGTTGATTATTAAAGTCATTATTTACTGATGTTAATAAGGAATATTACCTCTGATGTGCAGAATGACCCTTGTTCTTAATCCTAAATTTGATCCCATTATTTTTACACTTTTATATGTCCCACATGTGACCCTGGATAACCAGTCAAAAGGGCCAATGTTTTGAAATTATATGTTCAAATTTATTTATCTTAAAACTGAATAAATAAGCTTTTCATTGACGTATGGTTTGTTCTGATGTGACAATATTTGGAACATCTGCAAATATTGAAAAAAATCACAGTTACAGCTTAAGCTCTTAGCAATGCATATTGCTAATCATAGGAAATTTACAAAGCAGCTTCATGGAACATGATTATAATATACTATATACTTGCTTAATGGCTTATGACTGCTTTTGTGCTCCACGGTCACATGTAGCCTTTTTCAGTGTATACTGTTCCTTCTCAGTGATAAGAATATGTTTAAAAAGTAATTCAAAATATTTTAGATTATGGTGTAATTATGTCAAAACCGTAAACAGAGCTTCTCTACAGGGCGTGTTCCTCTTCAGTGCGGTGCAAATGGTTCCTCTTAGACTGAACAACTATGTGTTCCCTAAATGGGGGCAAGGAGTGGGCTGGCTCATGGCTCTGTCCTCTATGGTTCTCATACCTGGTTATATGGGATACATGTTCCTCACCCTGAAGGGAACATATAAGGAGGTAACTGTTTTCATTTAAAGCTGAAATGCAATACAATAACGAATGTTGTAGAGTTGTGTATCTGTGCTGACTGGTGCTGGTTCTGGGCTCATTTCAGCGGATCAGGATAATGCTGCAGCCTGCAGCTGTGAAACGTTCTCAGGAGAACGGGCCGGAGCAGCAGCAGCTGCAGACACAGATGGAGCAATCACCGCAACCAGCACAGCAACCGGAGCAAGCACTGCAATCACCCCAACCACCCCAACAACCACAGGTGGCACAACAACCGCAGGCACCACAACAACCGGAATCACCGCAACAACCGCAATCACCGCAACAACCGCAATCACCGCAACAACCACAATCACCGCAACAACCACAATCACCGCAACAGCCGCAGGCTGATAGCTCCTCTTCAACTAACCCTGGCAATGACGCCAACGTTTAAAACCAGTAGAAGTGAACCCCAGCAGAGAGCAATCAAAGATTAATCAACACAGAAGACTTCCATGTTTATACAGTAATAGAATCATCTACCTCCAGGGGTCATACATAATCAAGCTAATCATGAAAAAAGCAAAAGTAAAAAAAAAAATAATAAAAAAGAAATTTTATATATATATATATATATATATATATATATGTATTAAAACAAAACACACACACAAACACAAACACAAAAACACAGTTGCATTTGAAAAACGTACACAAACAAGTTCTGTATGTTTCTCAAATGTGAAGCAAAGCGTGTCAGTGTTAAATGACTTGTACTATGTATTATGTGAATTTGTCTCTACTAAGGTTATACTGTGAGTTAGATTTAAGGACAGTGCATTGTTTGGCAATGCATAAGCTATTTATGTGAGGTATGTACTGTTTCTATGTCGCACTGGGGACGAAGCGGGAATATCAATGTGAAACTGGGTGAGATTATGTTACATTCTGGGTCATTTGGAAAAACCAAGGTGTGTCAAGCAAGTCCTGTGTCTGAAGCACAAATAATTCCTAATTGGCAGAGCCCTTGGGTGACCCGTCACGTGTTGTTGAATATTTTTGTTGAGAAAGACTGTTACTACTTTGTTTTTCTTTTCAGAGGTAAAAAGAGAAAATACTTGTATTTGATGATAACATTTTTAGAATTATTTTTAGAATGCTTTGTACTTTAATGTTGAGACCAAGGACCAAAATCATAGACGTAAGCAAAAACAAATCTATGCCTGCCAATGTGTAGTTTGTAAACCACAGGGTACAAAAAAAAAAAAAAATGAAAACACCGCAAAACAAAGGGTGAACATTTTTGCTGATTATTATACAGATTATTAATAAGTACTGTCAATTCAGTGTCCTGTTTACATGTCCCCTCAGGAATACCTAAAAAAAAAAAAAAAAAATCTCAGATATGTCTCTGTCCCTGAGTGCATATCAGCTCCTTAAGCCTGTGATTAATGTAGTCGTGATTTGCATGACTATTAGTTACTTCATGTGCCAAAATGTGGAATAGGTGCAGTGCTTCAACAAAACAGGAAAGCACACAAACTGGCCACTCCATTACAATGGTTTACACTAGTTGATTGTGCCATACTTTTTTGAAAAATTATATAAAATATTTATACAGAATAATAGTAGTACCATATTTAAAGCAAGTAGCACACGCTGAAATACATGAGTGTTTTGGCCCCTTTCCCCCCAAAAGCACAAAACTTAAAAGTACAGAGACTTCTCCAATGCTAGGGCAATGATGTGGTGACAGTTTGCATCAAAGGCAGCTACATGTGAAAAGCGTTTGGTCACGTTAAACATGTTTACTAAGAGGAGATACGTACCTACATAAAATGTGAAATGGCTATGTCCTTTGAATTTTGTACAAAGTTATTTTACTGCAGTTTTATCTGGAACTTTATTGTAAAATTGTATTGTGTAAAACATGTAACCGTGAATGTCTGTACTCCATTTTTGTCTAAATGTTGACATTTGAAAAACAATTGCTGTTTTCTGCAATAATATTTTGATCTCTGAAGCACATATCTAATGGAAATTATGAGTGAAGATGATTATAAAAAGGATTATAAAACAAATAGAATTTATGTCTCGTAAGAAATGATATTGTTTTGTATATTTTTAACTGTTACACTGCCTAAAATTATAACATAGGACATGTATTTAAATGGTGTCATACAAAAAAGCACGATTGTTATGTAAAATGTATGAATAAAGAGAAAATATTCGTAGTCTATAATCTGTGTGCTGATTTTAAAAACCATTTATTAGAGGCCTGTATTTTACAATCACAGCCTGATTGTTTCGAACAGTGTCCCTTAAAATGATATAAATAAAAACATCAAAGAATACAGTACAATTAAGCAATTAACTAGGCTGAGCAAGTGAGCAAGTACAAGATGTTCCTGGATCAACATCTTTGTTGATCCTGCAACAACATTCCAATCAACCAATCCGAATTGAGAAATAATTTTTCTGGAAATATCTGTTTCTTATCTGCTTATCATCAGGGTTAGGTGCTTCTACACCCAGCTATCATTTCTCAATGATATTAGGCATACATTTTGGGTAGGTGTAGGTTTAGGGGTAGGGATTGGGATAAGGCTTGGCAAAATTACGGCGACCACCTAAAAATACAGAAATCCTAATGAATAGGCATGCCAAAGCCATAAACTTCAGCTCTGTCTGTTGTATTATTTAGTTTTGCAGGTACATGTAGTCCCGTGAGTAACTGTCAAATAAAAAGAGAATGGAATGGATGCACTGAATAAAGATTACTATTTAGATTTCAACAAATGCATTGGACCAGTGGAAGAGTTCTTAAACAAAAAAGTTGACTAAATTAATCCTGTGTAATTCTGTAGATTATATCTGACCACCAAGCAGGGGCACCCATTTGTGACAGGATAATATAATCTATTTTGATATTTTAAAACCATTCAAATATGGTTGTTTTGTCAAGATAGGCAATATCATTCACTAAAGTATGCATCTATGATTTATTAGTTTTAATTAATGAATCTGCTGAAAAAGGTTTAGCTATATTAAAGTAAAAGTTTTGCAAATAACTTTGTTTCGAGAGGATCGCTGAACAAGTAATCATCACACGGCTGGCAGCCCATTTACCTAATCATCCTTTGTTTATTGGCGTCCAATCAAATCTCTCCTCTTCACTATAAATTCTCCCAGCTTTAATTTCCCCGCATCTTGCTTTTGTGCATCCCTCCTCCTCCCCTTCTCCACCGTTTCCTTTAAAATTCACACCTTTCCGGGGGGGGCAGACGGTGAACGAGCCGAATGCCGAACTCTTGCCCACTCTAGGGTTCCATCCACTAGGGTTCGGAGTTCGCCGTTCTCTCGGCTCGCTCCCCGGACAGCTTGCCAAATTATTATTATTATTATTATTACAAGGAAAACATGAACTCTTGAAATCGAAAAGCATTGTTCTTATATCAGGTTCATTAATTTTGTTTCCTAAATGGGAATAAAATGCAGGTTTAAAAAAAGTTAATAAAAGTTACAAGATCATGTATATTGTGTGCTTGTCCATATGTCCCTAAGATTCATGTTAAAAATTGTAATGTGGATGAAATGTAAATTGAACTGTTGAATTGAAATATTGTGTGGCAAAGAGACTCAAGGACCGAACAGAAAGCCAAAACAAAATATAAAAATACTAAAAACACATACAGTAAAATGTGGGAAAATGCATGAGATAACAAAGGATAAGTCCAGTAGCATTCATTTACACAAACTTTGACCAAAGTAGACGTGGTATTTTTTAAGAGATTATTTATCTGCAAAACTTCTTGAAGACAAGCAGTTTTGTTACAGTTCCTCCAATGACTATTACACAGCTATTACATTACCCTGGGACATTTTAACACTTAATTGACATAATAAGGTAAACAAAAAAATCAGAGGAGGGCTGTGTTTGATTAAAGTTGAAGCTGAACTTTGCAGAACAGTTGACTGCCAGGAGCAGGATTGGGTACCCCTGCACTAGATATACTTAAAACTTCCAGGCAGGTGTGTTGAGGCAAGATGTGTCCAGGATCAAGTTTGGTGACCCCTACTCTATATTTTTTTATAATAAAAAGAAAGCAAGTACTGTAAAGAGTGTTTGATGAATAACGGAAGTCGTTCGAATCCATTTGCAAACCTTCATTTAAGAGCGTAGTCAGACAGGCAAAGTTCGGTATCAAAGGCAGACAGATATACAATAGGGCAGGCAGAGTCGTTGTCGATGAACAGGCAGAATAATTAGGGCAGGCAGCAAGAGTCAGAAGTCAATAAACAATCCAAACAGTAACCAGAATAAACAGACAGGGAAAAACGCCAGTGGCAGTTAATACTTTGCGTCGAGTGAACGTCCAGTCACTGTTTAAATAGGGCATAAAATGCCAAACACCTGTGGGTGAAATCAGCCCAGGTACGTGGGTAAAAGAAGTGGGGCGAAGGTTCCCGCTGCTGTGATCCGGAGAGTACCACATAGGCACGGCTTGTGACAGAGTGCAAGGATCAAGTGTTTTTTTTTTTTTTTTATAAATAAAAAGAGAATGAGTAGAGAAAACAGAAATAGAATAGAGAGTGCTATTAGAGGGTAAAGTAAAGTAAAATTATATTTAAATGAAATAAATAGAAATATTTGATTGATTAATGGAAAAATACAAATCTCTCAATAATTGAATAATTAACAGATTGTTACTGGGACAGATGTTCATGATTAGACAGCAGTAAACAATAAAATAATATTCACAATAAAAATTATTGAATTGGCCAATCAACATGAACACAGAACAGTTTATCACTGTAGAGCCTATTGCTTGCTTCAATCCCACTTAAATGGAGCAGACTGCAGAAAACTACTTCTAACAATGGATTAGTTAATTTAATTTGAGGACAGGGAAAAATTCTATAGGAGAGTAATATTATACAACAATTGACAAGGAAATTTATATTTAATGTTACAATTAATCATCAAACCCCCACAAACCATTCTCTCAAATAATGTAGAACTGCCAGCTCAATGTTACTTGAAGGCTAAATGCCAAAAGTCTTTCATCCAGTACAGTCAGCGCATTTGGGCCCTCCTGGCAGATCTACTGGCTTGAAGACATGACATGACTGAATATTACAAGCCCCTGCTTACAATCCTTTTCTTTTACATCACCTCTCCTCTCCCTAATCCTTTACAATGTTCTCTTACCTTCTGGAACTGCTATCACACTACCCTGGGACATTTTAACACTGTCACATGGTAAAAACAAATCTGTAGTCAGGATGCTTGAAGAGAAGATAATCGATCAGGGGATATAGAATGTTGTAAAGCCACCCCATATTCCAGATCTTAATGAACCTAAAATGTTTGATTGCCTACCTGTGAGGGATCAAAAGATTGTACTAAAGATTCAAACAAGGCAGCTTATTTGACAGCAGTGAAAAACACTAAACCTTTTGGCTCATTTCACGTGAAAGTGTTTCCTCACGTGTACCTGTTTCTGTTCCAGATCCTCACATGGTTTGCTGAGTTTGCAAGCTGATCTATATCAGCTCTGCCTTATCTTCTTCTCTTCTTAGATTTATACTTACCGTCTGCACATATTATTTGCCGGATTGTGCTTCCATTTACCAAAATCAGTTTGCAGCATTGATTTAGTTTGACTAATTTCTTTGGATTTCTTTTTATTATGAGTCTGCCTGCTGCTTTAGTCTGATTATCTTGCTTTTCGTTGCACTGCTTTTACTATGTCTTTGTTTGGGCGTCTGACAAGGCACACAGTCAATGGTACAACATGAATTCCTTGGCAAACCCTTCTTACAACATTTAGGAGAAGTTCAAGAGACTTATTTTACACTATTAAGAAGTAAAATTATATAAATTGAGCTCATTATCAGTTACCTCCTTTCCCTGCTGAAGAAACAGCATATGCAGGTTAGATATGTATTGAAGCTGGGATGCTTGTTTTAGCTGGTCATCTGCTAGCAAAAGACCAGCATATAAACCAGCAAAATGACCAGCTTAACATACCTAACCAGCATATGCGGTTTTTTTCAGGGGCAAAAGAATACAATAATTTTCATATCAAGCTAAAGCAAACTGCCATTACAGCTCCAAGAAAAATGTTTTGTACCGTTACAATGACATTTACATTCATTGATTTATTTGGCAGACACTTTTATGCGAAGTAACTTACGGTCGAGGAAAACAACAATCGTGAGATGGTAATAAAGAGAAGTGTCCGTTTTCAGTCATTGTTCAAAATTATAAAAGCTCTCACAGGTAGATATTAAATAAAAATAAGAGCAAGAGAAAGTGAAAGATGTAGATTTATTTAGTTGTTTTTTGGAGGATGCAGTTAGATGCTCATGAAAGAGACTTGTTTCTTAAAACGGGTCCTGTCCTGATGGAATTAGGTAGGTTATTCCACCAACATGGTACAATGAAAGAAAACTTCCTTCAGGGCAACTTTGTGCCTCTCTGCGATGCAACCATGAGATGCTGCTCATTTAACAACTGCAGGGGATATAGATGCAAAGTAGAGAGTGGAGGTAGAAGGCTGAGGAGCCTGTGGCTGTTCTTTAGGCAAGCACCAATGTCTTGAACCTGATGGGATGTAAGAAGCAGTGTGACATGGTCCCTCTTGGGCTCATAAAAAACAATATGTGCTGCAGCATTTTGAATCATTTGCAGAGGTCTGATTGCACATGGAAGTCCTGCAAGAAGAGCATTGCTATGGTAAAGTCTAGGGCCTGGGCCTGGACATGAAGCTGCATTGCATGCTCTGTTAGGAAGGGACTGATCTTCCTGATGCTGTGTAGAGCAAACCTGCATGACTGTGATGTTTTTGCAGGATGATCTTTAAAGGCCAGCTGATTACCAAGGATCATCCCACGCTTCCTGGCTGAACAAAATGGGATTATCGTTGATGAAACTAGCTGGATGGTAAATTGCTGTACTTATGGGTAGACTGGGAAGTTGAGAAACTGGTCTTAGTGGCCTTGGCACTAAATTATGTTGTGAGTTTTGTCACACAACTTGATGTTCCCTCCTCCTTAGGACATCAGCTAAAGAATATCACATGAGCAGTAAAAAATATTGGATTGATGACAAAATACAACGTGAATTGTAGGGAGTTTACTGAAGGATTTGTTTGATATTGGTAACTTTTAGTTCCTTTTATCAATCAATCAATCACTTTTATTTATATAGCACTTTTAACTAGGAATGTTCCGATCAGGTTTTTTTGCCCTCGAGTCAGAGTCATTTGATTTGGAGTATCTGCCGATACTGATCCGATACTTCTATAATAGCTACATAAAGAAAGCATAAAGAAGAGGATATTCAGGTACAGGATATTCATTTTTTTTTTTTTTTATTAAATAAAAATTTAATTTAATTTTTTTACTTAATTCAACAGACATACGCTTCAAGCTGCCTCCATGTTCTACTTTAAACCAATAGAGTCTCTGCAACAAAGTGATGTCATGCCGCACACGTTGCTGTTCCTGTGTGGAGTCAAGAGGTCTAATTCTGTGCCAC
>JAUMHI010000069.1:444858-461914 GCA_032359435.1 Enteromius unitaeniatus
AAAACCGAAGCTCCGTGTCCTGCCGATCCTTGCCCGGCTGAGAAGCGTGCACACACAGCACTCAGCACACCGCGCACATTACAATATGTTTTACTTAACATGTAATTTATCTAGAATATATCAAAGTTTCACTCTCTGTTTTTCATTTTTTTCATGATATGCACATTTTTATAGATGCATATATATATAGATATAGATGTATATGTGTGTGTGTATGTGTGTGTGTACACAACTCAAAATATACAAACTCAGACTTGCCTTATCATATACAGTCCAGAACAGCAGGATCATCATGTAATGATTGGGGAGGGCAAAGCTTGGATTTCTCAGAAGAAAAAAAGAAAAACAAACTAAGTAATTGAATGTTTAGAGGGGTTTCTGATATTTCTCCACAATTGTTCACTTATTTACAAGTACAGAGAAATCACTTTATTGTGAGCCAGCAACAGACATCAGCAGTTCCAGTGGTTTACTACAGAAAACATATCTTCAATAACTGCTGAATAATAATAAAAAAGTTTAATTTATTTCAGTGTAACATTGCATAAGACTGCATTTATACATAATTCACTGAAACCTTTCGGATATGTTAAGGTAATACATAAATAAATACATTAGTGCTGCTCAGTGAAATTTTAAGACAACTCAGGTATGCATACATTCTAAGGAGTAGATACTAGATTATAAATTACGGCTATTATTAAATTAGCGGTTATGGTAATGGTATAAAACAAACATTTAAATATTAAAACATACAGGTAAGCGTGTTAATATAGTAATTTGTGCACAAATAGTAAATCTGTAGATTTATTTTGGCGGATTTACTCACCTTTTGTTGTTGTTTCTTTGAGGAGAGGAACCGTTAATGTTACTTTGTGTTTGAAATCGCTCTTGCGTGTGCGCGCCCGCGACCGGACAGCAGGTGCGAGGACGTGCCAGTACTACTTTCGTTGCATCCTGTTTGTATATCGCCACCTGCTTTTACTGTTGTGCAGTCATGATTTAATTATACTCTCTTTCTTGTTACACTTGTATAGATTGTTATAATTAGTGTATTTTTAATGAAATTTACATGCTGAGCTATATTTAGTTAAGAAATTATGAAATATTTTGAATGTTTGCTTTAAAGTTTTAGGGAAAAGAATATCTACCATCAAAAATTGTAAATTTATTTCTAAACATATATAGTATTTAAGTTATACAACAATATTATTTAAAATCCAACATGGAAGTGCAAAAAAAAAAAAATCTGTAATAAGCTATCATGGTGTATAGCCACTGTATGGCCCAATATGTATAGGCTATATTCCCTATTGCTGAAAACAGTGTTTTCAGACATATTTCTTTCAGCTGGATATACTGAGATTTTTTGGGGACAATTTTTAAGACCTTTCCTAATCATGCCCATGTTTTTGTACCAAGTGCCACATAAGTCATTATTCCGTACCATCACCAAAAAGTAAAATAATAAATTTTTTGTCACATGAATCGCTGGGTTCCTACAGATGCTGTCTATTACAAGACAGATCTTACAATAACCCATTTTTAAAATTTTGAGTTCCTCCAGCAACCTTCAGAGCACTTTGAGGTCTCAGTGTAATGAAAGGGTGACTCAAGAAACTCTGAACTGCAAACAAAGTGCTTCAAGGATCCCATATGGTACTGCAAGAACTGCAAATACTAAAATGGTTCTTCCAGGAACCATATTATGAGAAACAGAGCTTTGAGGCACTTTAAATACATTTTGAAGTTCCTTGAGTACTTAAAAGGATATTTGATGAACCTTTAGTTTTTACTG
Source organism: Enteromius unitaeniatus (assembly GCA_032359435.1). NCBI lineage: Eukaryota > Metazoa > Chordata > Actinopteri > Cypriniformes > Cyprinidae > Enteromius > Enteromius unitaeniatus. The sequence goes on from JAUMHI010000069.1 coordinate 446,657, forward strand.
TGTACTTTTAACAATACAAATTGTAGCAAAGCACTGAACATTATCAAATAGGAGAACAGAGTGAAAATAAAACGAGATTAAACTATTTATTTATCAAATGCAGAGATGAGAGAATGGGGGAAAAAAACCTTGAGAGAAACCAGGCTTAGTTGGGGCCAGTTCTCCTCTGGCCGGACACCCAGCACCTAATTTCCAGTTCAATATTAAGCACATGTCAGATTGTGCAAAGGATTTATACCCCCGGTTTCACAGAAGAGGCTTAAGCCTAATTCTAGACTAAAATGTAAATCTGAGCTGTTTTAAATGAAAGGAACTTGCTCTGAACGATCTTAAAACATGTCAGTGTTTTGTCTTAAGATGAATACCAATAATGTTTTTTCTTAGGCATGCTTATAAAAATTACTTAAATGTCCTAATTGAACTATTGACAAACTTTGGTTTAGGCTAAGCCCTGTCTGTGAAACCGGACAAAGTGTGTGTGTTTGTGTGCATTTGGTTCCGGTGATCTGTCCACGGAGCTCATCTAGGTGTTCCAGTCTCCGATGAAGATCTTTGTCCTGATACACCATCTGATCTAGATATGGACTGAGAAACAGAAAAAGAGAAAGACAGACTAATATTAGCATAGATGCCATTCTTTATTATCAATTCTTCCACATATAAAGGACCTTACATACAGATCATAGAAAAGAACATTTACAAATTGCTGCCTGAAGAAGCTTTGATTGTGAAATGCCATTGGTTGGTGTCTATTGTAGACATCTGTGGAGAATGTAGTATCTCACGAGCAATGGGGCTGAGAGACTGTCCGACACCTACAGTAATTACATAACTATGAATTTCAGGGCTTCTTGTAGAGACTTTTAAGAACTTGACTTCACACATTGTCAGACCCAGGTGATAGTGAGACTAGTTTGCCAGAATAAATTAGGGAGTTACAAAGTATAATAAAGGAATATCAGTGATTTCTGCCCTGAATCAGAGGTGTTATGTTCCTGTCCCAAGGGATTATTGTGGAGATATAAGGAAACATGCCAGGTTAGTGAAGATTTTGAAGGGGTGCTGCACGCTAGGAATCATTATCAGACTGGTTTTACAATTTCTTTATTAAAAAGGACAGCCCGGGAGGAGTTGGTGACTTTTTGTGTACTTCAGGGAAGCATTTAGAGTCTAGCCCAGCACACCTTTTCTACACAGTTTATACGGTAGAAAACAACAGGGTAAAAATAAGGGGTAACATAAATGTTATCCTTGCACTGTAGCTGATGAGAAGTGGCCATTAAGGGTTGATTTAATAGAAGTTGTCTGGGATCTTAGTCCTAAGGGGGAACTTCATAAATTTGTATAGGCCACCCTAGCCTTTAACACTCAAGAACAAAAAGATATCACCTTAAATATGTACTTAAAGTGGTAGCTGGAAAAGGCAAAATTAGCAAGCTAAGTAAAGCTTTGAAAAATGCTCTAGAAGCTTGTCTGAGTTTGTGGTGTCACCACACAATACAACCCAGTCTAACGGCAGTTCGTGATTTAGTCACGTAATTTAATTTAATCTATTTATTCGTGCCAGGGACACATTTATTTTGTTATTTTCGTAGGTCCAGCATGTTTTTTAAACTAATGCATTTCAATTGGATGCATCTTAGTATTTAAAATGTGCTGGACTTACAAAAATAACTAAATAAACGTGTCCCTGCCACGAATTCTGTGAGACTGGGTAGCACAATACCTGTTGGATAGTTGGTAGTAATAGCTGGTTCTGGTACCATCATTCTGGTGAAAATTACAATATTTCCTCCATGCCTGGTTGGTTGAGCTCATTGCTACCTAATAAATAAAATTGTTAAAGACATTTCCAGCATTTATTGTTTTGGTGTTGGTGTGCTGTGACACACAAAACAAACAAGCAAGCAAGCAAACAAACAAATAGGAATAGATCCAGGTTTTTAAAGTGTACACACACTCATTCTTGCCATTGTAATTCCAAGATCTAAACAAAAGCAACAAATCCCACATACACAAAAGTAAATCATACTAAATTCTATAATTTTTTGTTTCAATTCAAATAAACTTTATTTTTTACTTTAAAACAACGCACAAGCAAATTTGCATTTGAACAGCAAATAATCACATCAAATTGCACATTGGAAAGGGATGTAAATGGTTTGAGCTTTGTCTATTGCATAATGTCAAATAATCTGCCAGGAGCAAAGGTATTTGGAAAAGAAAATAGAGGACATGGTTTGCTATTTAGCATTTTCTTGGTGTGGTGGAGACCCTATTTTTACAGTGCAGAAGTACCCGCAGTTATACCAGAGGAGAGGGCACAGCAAGAGCAAACTACTGATCCATGATGCTTTGCAGTGAGATTTCAGAAGCTCATACTGCAGTAGTTTATCCTCCCAATCTATTAACTCCATGTAAGAAGACAAAAATCATTAAGCATGCATTGTAATTATTATTATTTTTCTTTCTTTCATTAACACTGATCACAATGATTAATCAGAGAAATAGAAACTGTATGACATATTATCATGTATCTGTTGCTCAATGGCTTGATCATATCTTTCTGAGACCTATCAGGAATCTACTTTAGACCATCACACTTTTGAGAAGTTTTCACTGAACATCCAGCACCCATCTGTCAGTCTGATGAAATCAAGAAAATATCTCAACTGTATAATAGACTACCAATTAATAAAATGCAGTGATAATAATAATAGTAATAATACCTTTTTTTTTTCCAGTAACAGAATAAAATTATTTAAATCCAGTTCAGTCAAATGCACCCTCTATGAATAATACTGCTAAAACTAATTCATATGGCATTTCTTACCCCAATCAAACTTTGACTCCAAAACACATCATTCCCATCAATAGCAAAATCTCCTTTAGTGATAGTGCATTTATATTAATTAGTGAACTGTTCGCAGTGACCTTTTGAGTGCTAATGCTTGACTCTCATAGTGTCAGAGCATATAACATCTCCATGTTATGCCACAGGCTCAGGGAGTAGCTGCAGATAGGATGCAGACTGATCCAAGCATGCATCATCAGAGAAATATATGAAGCAGAAATCTGCGGAAGTGCAGATAAAATGTGTAAGAAAATGAACAAGTCTGTTTTTAGGGCAATGCAAGCTTTACAATTAATTTGCAAAAATTATATAAAATGCTGCTTTATTCCTGGACACTATTAATTTAAAATACTCAAAAGAGCATAGAAAAAAACTATTTTAGAGAAAAAAAAGAGTTACACATTGTTTTTTCAAACATATATACTGCAAACTCTTTGGTACAGGAAGGTAACGTCAGCTCTATTCTGCTCTATTCTCTACAATGAAAATGGAATAGGACTAAATGCTTTCAAGTTCTAAAAAGAACAAAAAAAGCTCTAAAAAGTATAATAAAATATGAAGTTATATGACGTGTGTGCATGCTTTTTGCTTGGAAGTTATTATTTATTGACTAATAATCTTGTTTGACAGCTATAATGATGTTTTACTCTTATTGATTAGACATGATATAATAAACAGCAACTTTATTTTTCTTAGAAAAAGTGTGAATTCTTCATATTTGGGAGAGCTATTCCTTTAAGTAGTTGTGTGATTGTACAAATCATCAAAAAGATAAGTCGTGTCATGACAGTCACTGAATTGTGTAAGATGTCATGTAAATGCACCGCTGTTTCATATGATCTATACACACTCATATGCACACTTGGCAAGGCAAGTTTATAGCATATTTCAAACACAATGGTAAATCAAATTTCTTTACATGAAAGGAAAAAAATAATCATAAAACTATATACAATATATTTTTTAAATGATTTACAATTTTTTTTTAAATGATTCAAAAGAGATAAGAATAGAAAATGATTATACATAAAATACAGTGCAATCAACTCGGATGTGGCACAGTGCTCATTGAGTAAATTCACAGCTAAACTGATGAGTTTTGAGTCTAAACTTCACAAACTTTGAAAAATACATGTGTGTGTGATAAATTGCACATATGAGAAGCTTAGGACAGGTCATCACCAGAGGCGCAGTGAATCAGAGCTTTGATGTAGTGAGATGTGTTCTCTTCCCGTCTGTCAAGTGTGTTTTACATCTGCACTCACTGATGGGGGGGATGACTCGGACCACCCATCCTCCATCCCTACTGACGTCAGCCCTTATCTGAGTCAGGGAACTAACCAGTCTCTCCTCACGGAAGAAAGAAATAAAATATTCTTCAACTTTATGTGTTAGTTTTGCTCATTGTTCATTTTGATAAAAGAAAATCTCCATCTCAGCTCCACCCTCATATTTAGTTATTACTAAATTTCAAAGTCCAAGTCTTCCCTTTGAGCTCAGGTTGACTTTCAAGCTCGAGTCCTCCATTACAGACAGTAAGCAAAATGTGTTTACCTTCTCTTCCAGTTCAAGGACAATATGCAGTTAGTTAATGTGTTAATGTATTATGTGTGCTGTGGTTTGAAGGAAGAATGTGAAACAAAACAAAAAAACTCTTACCCTCTAACTTTTTTTTCAGCATGTCACACCAGGGACAGTTCAATTTTTATTTGTCAACTACCCATATAATGAAATGAAAATGAAAATGAAATGACGTGACAAGTGGCCAGGTATGGTTTCCCATACTAGGAATTTGTGCTCTGTATTTAACCCATCCAAGTGCACACACACAGCAGTGAGAGAAGTGAACAACCACACACACACACTGTGAACACACACCCGGAGCAGTGTGTGCATATACCTGAAATACATACAGATTCTATGTATTAACTTAGTGATGTAATCTAGTTAGCAATATACTACAAAAACAGATTGGCTTCTGCTCAGTCTACACTCAAAGAACCTTCTAAAAAGCATGGCCATAACACAGTCAAAAAGATTGTCATGTTATCGTTTAACCTCATTTCACCCTTTATATATATTGTTTTATGTTGCTAAATCTCCAACACCTTCTACCTTATTTTATTTATACTCAGGTTAGGCAAAGTAAGTAAAGTCTGTCCTATCTCATAAGCAGTTTAATTATACTCACAAAAAAAGGCCACAGAAGATTTCTCCGTGGTCTGTTCTAGCTCAGGTCTAAACATCAGAGTCTTTTGGCAGGCGAGCATCTAATAAGATATAGTTGTATTATTTATAGGTTAAATACATTACTGTAACGTTCTGTTTTAAAGGACAACGAAACCAGGTTGAGAGTCAACAATTCAATATTTATTGTCCATAAAAGATTGAAGGAATAACTGAATGAGGTAGCGATGAAACAAAGCAAATGTGCGCTGACGATCTCCGGATCGCTTCTCTTTGTGACTCTCGTGGTAGGGAATTAATAGCGTTGAGGATAATGACTGCCCTTCACTGGTCGTTTCCTTTCCTGGCTCTACGTGGGTTTCCTCGCGTCGCCTGGACACAGTGATGGGGAACAGGTTAGCAGTTAGCCCTCAAGCCAATGCTGCCACTATTCTAACGCCAGTTTTATGGCCAGGATTTCTTGGTTCCCCACATCATAATTCTGCTCTGCAGTAATCAACTTTTTGGAGAAGTATGCGCAAGGATGGAGTACAGGAGGTGTAGTCCTAGTGTGGCGGCATCCACTTCTACAATGAATTGACATTGTGGGTCCGGATTGGCGAAGAATAGGGGCAGAACAGAAGGCTCGTTTAAGGTCTGAGAAGGCTTGGTCAACTTCAGGGGTCCAACAGATATTCAATTTCCCTCCACGTAGTAAGGAGGTAAGAGGAACGGTGACTTGACTATATCCAAGGATAAATCTGCGGTAAAAGTTGGCAAAACCAAGAAACCTCTGGAGAGCTTTTGTTGTGGTGGGTATCGGCCATTGTTGTACTGCCTCCACTTTCTTTTCCTCCATAGCTATACCTGTGGTAAAGATGACATATCTCAGGAAGCGGACTTGAGTTTGATGGAACTCACACTTCTCAGCTTTAAGGAATAAGGAGTGTTCACGTAGTCTTTGGAGTACCTGACGAACATGGTTTTGATGAGTGGGCAGATCTGGGTAATAGACAAGTATATCATCATTATATACAATGACAAATTGATGTAGCATGTCCTGCAGAATCTCATTCATAAAACTCTGGAAAATCGAGGGCGAGTTGGCAAGGCCATACGGCATAACCCTATATTCATAGTGCCCACTAGGTGTCACAAAGGCTGTCTTCCATTCGTCCCCACGTCGGATACAAATTATATTATATGCACTTCGAAGATCAACACGGCGAAACACGGCTAATAATGCTGGCTCATTCCAGCCACTGGTAAGAGCAAGGGTTCAGAAACGTAGAATCTATTCATTGATTGGGGTTTTCCCTTGTTTGAGCTGGAGAAGTTGATCTTAGACAGAGAGGGAAGACAGAAAATGTCCAAAAACAGCTTTGAAATGTCGAACAAAGTTATCAAGAGACGATAAATGTTCACTTTCACCTATCCATAGTGCTTCAGCCCACTGTAATGCTCTTCCAGTCAACAATGTGGTGATAAAAGCAATTTTGCTACGGTCGTTGGGAAACTGCTGCTGTTGCATCTCAAAGAACAGTGAGCATTGAATTATAAAACCATTGCATGACACACTTTCACCTGAATACTGTGGTGGATGATAGATCAGGCTGACTGCAGGTTGTTGATTTTTTACTTGCTCCACAGCCTGGAGAATAGCTTGAAACTATTGAGGGAGTCATTGGGTCTCCCTCAAGTTCCTCCATGTTGATTCCTTCCGTTTGTTTGTGTAGGTCGGAGATTCTGTAACATTCTGTTTTAAAGGACAATGAAACCAGGTTGAGAGTCAACAATTCAATATTTATTATCCATAAAAGATTGAAGGAATAACTGAATGGAGGTAGGGATGAAACAAAGCAAATGTGCGCTGACGATCTCCGGATCGCTTCTCTTTGTGACTCTCGTGGGAGGGAATTAACAGCGTTGAGGATAATGACCGCCCTTCACTGGTCGTTTCCTTTCCTGGCTCTACGTGGCTTTCCTCTCGTCACCTGGACACAGTGATGGGGAACAGGTTAGTTACTGAGGTGAACTTATCTTTGCTTTACAGGTGAACTCCAGTGCAGTGTGACTTTCAGGAGCGCTACAGGCATTCAGGTGAGTGGCGCAGATTCAGATCAGCGTCTGTTGCATAAAGGTGAGTATCAAGAGCTGTGATAGCAGGACAAAGAGGCATGAAAGTTACCTCAATCTCCGACAGAGAAGCTGTAGAGTGGTGAGGCTTTTAAAGGTAAGTGCAGATTGCCATCAGGTGATATTAATTAAACTCAGGAGACTGAGAACGTGGAAACGAGTCTGACCTGGGATCAGTGGCAGTTGCAGACGTGACAATTACAAATAAAATGCTAATATAAAATAGAATGTCCACGGAGCTCATCTAGGTGTTCTGGTCTCCGATGAAGATCATCTCTTTGTGCCGGTACACCATCTGATCTGGATATGGACTGAGGACAAGAATAAGAGAGAGACAGACATATATTAGTGTAGATGCCATTCCTTTTACAATGTCACGAGTACATCCTGTGTGTTAAGGGGATTGTGCCCGGTTCCGGCCGATCTAATTAATGCAGCCTAACAATCCTTTAATGGATTTGATTAATAAATGTGTACAAAATTACAAATAAAATGCTAATATAAAATAGAAATAAAAACAAAGGTATATAAACACCCATTTTGTCTCTTTCTCCTCTTCTCAGAAGATCTCCTAAGATCTCAATCAATCTTCACTTTTATTTATATAGCGCTTTTAACAATACAAATTGTAGCAAAGCACTGAACATTTTCAAATAGGACAACAGAGTGATGGTAATGTATAATGACGAGATTTAACTATTTATTTATCAAATGCAGAGTCTCTGTAATCAAAACAATGATAATCACTAGAAATTAGGTGCCCCCACTAAGCAAGCCAGAGGCGACAGCAGCAGGGAACCAAAACCCCTTTCATGAGAGAATGAAGAAAAAAAAAAACCTTGGGAGACACCAGGCTTAGTTGGGGCCAATTCTCCTCTGTCCGGACGCCCAGTGCCACGAGCTTCACTGGAGTTGCCCTCAGAACATTTACATTTATTCATTTTGCAGACCCTTTTATCCAAAGCGACTTACAGGTGGGGTAAACAGAAGCAATTAGTCCTAAAGAGGCAAAAACTTAGGAAGTGCTCATAATACAGTAAAAATATAACAGTATATCATAAAACAGACAATGCTCAGATAAGTGCAAGCTAGAAAGGGAAAGAGTAGGGTTAAGATTTTTTTTTGTTTGTAATTTCAAGTAGTATTGAAAGAGATGGGTTTTCAGCAGTCGTTTGAAAGTAGTAAGGGAGTTGACATTTCGAATAGTGATGGGAAGATCATTCCACCAGCCAGGAACGGTGTAAGAGAATTTTCTGTAAAGAGATTTTGTGCCTCTTTGTGATGTTACAATGAGGTGTTGCTCACTGGCGGATCTCAGAGTTCTGGAGGGAGTGTAGATTGGTAGCAGTGAGTGCAGGTAAGCAGGTGTCGAGCCTGTGGCTGTTCCATATGCAAGTATCATTGTCTTGAATTTGATGCGCATTGCAATTGGGAGCCAGTGCAGGGAGATGAAGAGAGGTGTGACATGGGCCCTTTTGTCAGTCAGCCCAGACTATGTTCTTTGTTTATATGTCTCTCCATTCCCTGTTAAAGGACTTTTATTATGAACAGTTGTCTCCACCCACCTTGTCTGTCACTATGGCCACCCATTAGTTTCTCCGCCCCCTTGTCTAATTTGGACTTGTACTTAAGGACTGTCATTGTTTATTGTGTGCATTTAACATGTGTGTCTCCCCTTTGTAAGACCTCTGTGTTTTTTTGTGATTCTGGCCTTGGATTCTTGTTCTCGACCCTGCTTGTTCCGGACTCTTGCTCTTGCCTTTTCCCCCTTGGATACTGTTCACCGATCGCCCGACCTCTCGCTACGTATTTGGATTATCCTATTGTCTCTGCCTTTGATGTTCCAGTTTGCCATGATTGACCCTGCTTGTGACTACCCTGTGTGTTCTAATAAATAAGTTTGCATATGGATCTGCATGCCTCCTCGTCTCGTTACACCCAACACCTAATTTCCAGTTCAATAATAAGCACATGTCAGATGGAAAGGACTTATAGTGTGTGTGTGTGTGTTTGTGTGCATTTGGTTCTGGTGATCTGTCCACGGAGATCATCTAGGTGTTCTGGTCTCCGATGAAGATCATGTCTTTGTGCCGGTACACCATCTGATCTGGATATGGACTGAGGACAAGAATAAGAGAGAGATAGACTAATATTAGCGTAGATGCCATTCCTTTTACAATGTCACGAGTACATCCTGTGTGTTAAGGGGATTGTGGCCGGTTCCGGCCAATCTAATTAATGCAGCCTAACAATCCTTTAACGGATTTGAATAATAAAAGTGTATTGGTGTTTTATGTGTAAGCCAGAGTAAAGAGATGTGTCTATAATCTACGGTAGATTTAAACTGACAGAGTGTGCCTGCCTCCCAAACAGTATTAGGTAAATTGTGCCAGAGTTTAGGTGCTAAATTGGAAAAAGATCTGCCACCCACAGTAGATTTTGATATTCTAGGTATTACCAAATGACCAAAGTTTTGAGAACACAGCAGACACGGAGGACTATAATGTGATAAAAGCTTGCTCAAGTACTGAGAAGCTAAGCCATTGAGGGCTTTATAAGTAATTAACAAAATTTTTAAATCTATACAATGTTTGATAGGCAGCTAGTGCAGTGTTGACAGAACTGGGCTAAAATGCTCATACTTTCTATTTCTAGTAAGGACTTTAGCTGCTGCATTTTGAACCAGCTGTAGTCTATTTATCAAGTGTGCAGAACAACCACCCAATAAAGCATTACAATGATCTAACTTCGAGGTCATAAATGCATGAATGATCATTTCTGTATTTGAGGTTGAGAGCATAGGACGCAATGTAGATCTGTTCTTGAGATGGAAAAACGCAGTTTTACAGATACTAGAAACATGGCTTTCAAACGAAAGATTGCTATCTAACAGCACACCTAGGTTCCTATCTGATGAAGAAGAAATGACAAAGCAGCCATCAAGTGTTAGACAGTGGTCTAGATTATTATATGTGTGGTTTTTAGGTCCGATAATTAACACCTCTGTTTTGTCAGAATTTAACATTAAGAAGTTACTTGACATTCAATTTTTTTATATCAGCTATGCATTCAGTTTTTCAATTTGGTGTGTTTCACCTGGCTGAGACGAAATATATAGATGAGTATCATCAGCACAACAGTGAAAGCTAACCATGTTTTCTAGTCTATTCAAGAGAATGTTGTGGTCAATAGTGTGCTGAGATCCAATAGCACTAATAATGAGATACAACCATGATCAGATGATAGAAGCATGATCACGCACTTTGAATTGAGTGCAAACCAGACATAGTGCAAATCTAGGCAATATAGTGCAAATGGAGCTTGTATATGTGAGATAAGTATGATAGTGATAGAGTGCACACGTTGCCAGTGTAAGGAATTATTAGGGAATTAATACATAAATTTATTAATCAACTTTGGGGAATAACCTTACGTTTAATTTCTTTGTTTAATTAGCTCTTTGGTTAATCTACGTAAATGAATCTCCAGATATAGTTATCCTGAATTACACTATTGACCAAAAACGTCCAGCGTTTAGCACAATAAGCATATTTTAAAACAGTTTGCTTGACCCGTGAACAGCGAATCAAAACAAAAGTTTAGTGTTTCGTTCTAAGAGAAGGGTAGCTCGGATCTGAGCAATATTTGACCTTTCCGAAACACAATGCACAAGGCAGATTTTCGTAATAATGAGAATACACTTTTATTGTCAACTAATCTACAGTACAAACACTAAACACAGGATTAAGTAAACACACACACACACACATTCTCACCACTGTCTAAAGATGTAAAGTTATGAGCTTTGCTGAAGTCCAAAACACTTGCTGCTAATTTCTAGAACCATAACCCGTGAGAAACCAACCAGGAGAAGTTTAGCTTATAGGCTTAAGTTCAATTGCATCATTCAGCGAGTAGAGGAAACTGTTGTGTTTACCGCAATGAGCTGGTCAGCTGATGTTTCATCTTCCGTGGTTTCATGCACTCTGGTTGGAGGGTTGGCTTTCTGATGTCTGCGTGGTCGATCGCTGATAAGTTCTCAGAGTTTGTTGCAAGATGTTTTTTACTTCATCGGTTGAGATGAGCTGCTGTTTTATGACGTCTGAGCGAGAGAGAGAGAGTGCGGAGCAGCTGAGTTTCTTTCTGGGTTCGCTCGTCCCTTCTCTCTTGATGCATTGGATGGATGGTGATCTGTGTTGTTGAGAAGATCACCAAGTAGATGTTTTTCTCACATCTTTGCACACTTTTAACGCGCATGTTGGCATGTTATAACATGTGGAATTCGGTCCTGCCCCGATTGATGGTGACCAATAAGTCCAGTGTTATGGGTGGGCCCCCTTTCCTGACTGGTTCCTTGTGATGTCTTTTTCGAGTGCATTAACATGTATTTAACACAGAGTCCAGAAGTGGGGTGTCTCCAAAGTCGGCACATAAACTTTAAACAAATACCCATACCTACAGAGAGATTCCCCATCTTCTGCACGTTCGTTACACACTAAATACATCTATATTATATGCTCATTGCATTCATTCACTCATTCATTCCATACATGACACACACAGGTGCATAATAAACCCAATGTTATAAACACCAACATACATCCATAAATGAAATATTTGTGGTCTACATATCTGCTTTAATAGCAATGCACAGTTATTGTTCTCTTCAGGATTAACTATACCTAGTTCTAGCGAGTCTCTAGAGTCTAGTCTCTGTCTGTGAGTATGCCCTGACCGCTTGAACTCTGATCGCGGGAGGTCAGTGAGCCAAGATGGTGGGCTCTTTCCACATGTAAATCAGATCTTGTGTTTATCATTATGAATTGACAATGGTGTGTGAGGTTAAAGTTCAATGCTTGGGCAGATGTTTCCAGTCTTCACCGAACATTAGCTGTCCGGTGTTAATTGCATTAGGTTCTGAGATTCTTTATTAATGAACTGGTCGTGGCCACAAATCAACAAGAGATCTATTCAAGTTCTGTTACTCATCACAAGGTGTCCTTCTCCTCTCTCGTGGAGGCTCTGGTCCCCGGGGAGTTTACCAGACCTTCAGGTGTCATCGATCAGTTTTATGACTCATAAACCATTTAGGAGAAGATTTTAAGATTATCTTTGCAATGTTGTCCTTCGGCAACTCTGTCTGTTCACTATGAGGTCTTACACCAGGTAGGCGGCCTTTTTGTTTCCTCAGGTGCGGATCCGGAGCACTGTGTCGCCAGCGCAGGAAGCAAGGGAGCAGGTAGGGGCTGCCCAGAGCAGCCTGACTTTTCTCCAGGACGTTTATCCTTCTGGGATCAGTCCCAGTTCCTTTCTTCCTGCAGGTTGCCCCTCCGCGGTCATGGCGGTCAACGTTCCCTTGATTCCCCTAGCGACCTGGCTGGGAGCCTGGATAGCGCTTCCCAGCCCCTCGCAGCGGTTGATATGAACGGTATGCCTCGGCTATGCGATTCAGTTTGCGTTGCGCCCACCCAGGTACAGAGGCATTCGCTACACCACTGTCCGCTTGGACAGAGATGCCGCTGTCCTGTGTGCGGAGGTTGCAGTCCTACTGGCGAAGGACGCAATTGAGCCTGTCCCTCCAGCCGAGATGTGGTCGGAGTTTTACAGCCCCTACTTCATCGTGCCCAGAAAGAGCAGTGGGTTGAGACCCATCCTGGATCTATGAGGTTTGTAACGGTCCCTTCACAGGCTGTCGTTTAAAATGCTCAACCCGAAGTGCATACTAAAAATGTGCAGTCGGCCCAGGATTGGTTCGCAGCCATTAACCTTAAGGATGTTTACTTTCCTGTCTCAATTTTACTTCAACAGAAAACAAAAAGTGGTTTGCTCATGGGGTCGAGTGTGTCAGAGCGCCCAGTTGGTGGTAGGGACTTCTGCACCTTAGCCATCTGGTCCTTCAGGGTAACCAGGGAAAGGGCAAACTCTCCCAAAGAAAAGGAGTGGATCTCTTTTCTCGCTATGGAGTTTGACTTGGTCAACATACTCACCGATGAGTGCATGCAGGTAGAGATGGAGCCCCTAGCAGGTGTCCAGGTATGTCATGGTCAACAAAGATGCCTCCTCCACGGGTTGGGATGCCATATGCAACGGGCAAGCAGCCTTGGATCCCTGGACAGGCGCACGATTGCTTTGGCATATCAATTACCTGAAGTTGTTAGCGTGCTTCTGGCCCTGCATCGCTTTCGACCGATGCTGCGTCACAGGCACGTGCTGGTACGAAAACCTGCAAGTGCATTACATCCGTGCCCTCTTGTACTCATGTAGTGATGAGGTGCACCTGGCTGTAATTAAATGCACGTGTTACAAAGACGGGGTCGTGAAACGTGCAAGTTCATATGCAAGTAGGTTTAATAAAAGCTCAGGGTCAGGACAAGGAGAGATCGAGCACCGAGACAGAGTCAAACGAGGTAAAAGCAATAGAGTGAATGATAAACAAAGCGAGAGTCCGAAATACTGTGACTCAATCCGTGGGCCGAGATGGAGAGGAGATCCAGATACGAGCAGAAGTTTGGCAACGAGAAAATCCAAATAACAGAACACAATGAAAACAGGAACACGAATGAACTTGGCTAGGATAAACGGTAACACGTAGAAATAATGATCCGTAAACAACACTCAAACACAGGGGAGTTTTATACAGATGAAAGTAGGTCAAGGGGTGGAGCAAACAATCAAACACCAAGACAACAAACGAGTGGGCATGAGACATGAGTTGATTGCAGAGAGTCCATGAATGAAAACAGACGTAAACACACACACAGTTAATGGAGAATTGGAGTGCCATCCAAAGTCTTGCTGGCAACATCCAGCTGATCGTCACAGCACGCCAATATTCATTGGCCTTTTCTTATTACTTGAAGGCAATCCTTTCATGCGAGTTCCCATATGTAACGTCTCCGTTCCCTCTTTCAGGGAACGTGGGTTACCTTCGTAACCTTAGATGTTTTTTGTCTCTCTCAGAGAAATGTGTAAAATTCTAAGACAATCTTAAAATCTTTTTTTTTTTCAAACCGAATTATATTTCTATTCACTCTTTTAAAAAATTATTTTGATGATAATATAATTTGAAATGGAGCAAAAAATGCTTAATAAAAAAATGGGAAATGGAAGAATTTTCCAACTCTGCTGTATCTGTTTACTTACTCAGTTGATGTCAGCTCCTCTAGTATGTGAGAGAAATGTAACACAGAAACTAGAGCACTGGTTGTATTCACCACTGCGGCCTCTCTCTTGCATGCACATGCACAAACATGGCTTAGTTTAAGTGTGACTCGTCAGAGTCTATCACTCCCCATTACAGCCCAGTGGTCTGCTGCGTATGCTGTGTGCATGGCTGGACCCTAAAACAGAAAATGTCAAGTGTGATAAGAGTAAGTGTATGTTCATATGCTGTGAAACTCTGCCTGGTCCAATCGCCCTCAGAACACAACACGGCCCATGGCCCTTGCTCAACTCTGCGACTCTTTAGGTGAACATCTTGATCCAAAACTATGAGCACAACTCCTTCACAGGTTTACATACCAAGAGCATGTAAAAATATAACTGTCTTTCTCTTTTTCTTTTAAATGACACTGGGCAATAAAAGGGCAATTTTAGAATCCAATAATAGTGTTCCACCAATTAAATTAAATATTAATAATATCATATTGTCCTTCAGCTCTAACATGCCCTTCAACCAATAAAATAAAGCTTTTTTATTTTAAAAATATGTTATGTCACATGCTTTCAGTGCACAGAGAGTTCATTTTAGACTTTAGACATCAGTAATATAAGATCAAATCAGATTAGATGAATTTGTAATATGACACATTTTCTTTTAACTGCTAAATATATGCTAACACTTTATTTTGATGGTTTCTCAACAGAAATACTAAAGTGTAGGATGCTTTGCAAGCATGTGAACATTCTACCTATCCTACAAGTCTATAGTCTATATATAGTCTATACTAGTGTTGTCATGGTACCAAAATTTCAGTATTCGGTACCAATACCAGTGAAAATCCACAGTTCTCTGTAACAATTTCGGTACCAAAGCAAAACACAAAAACACTTTTATATAAGAGGACTTTTATTTAATCAAACATCGCAAACTATATTTCATA
>JAUMHI010000069.1:482062-494838 GCA_032359435.1 Enteromius unitaeniatus
TCCCTATCAAACATCGTATAGATTTTAAAATCTTGTTAATTACTTATAAAGCCCTGAATGGCTTAGCTTCTCAGTACTTGAGTGAGCTCTTATAACGTTATAGTCCCCCACGTCTGCTGCGTTCTCAAAACTCTGGCTATTTGCTAATAAGTAGAATATCAAAATGTATTGCGGGTGGCAGATCCTTTTCCTATTTAGCACCCGAAATCTGGAACAATTTATCTAATACTGTTTGGGAGGAAGGCACACTCTGTCAGTTTAAATCTAGATTAAAGACACAACTCTTTACTCTGGCTTACACATAACACACTGATAAACATTTATTAATCAAATCCATTAAGGGGTTGTTAGGCTGCATTAATTAGATCAGCTGGAACCGGGAACACTCTCCTTAACACTAATATTAGTCTGTCTCTCTTTTACTCTGTTCCTCAGTCCGTATCCAGATCAGATGGTGTATGAGCAGAAGCACAAAGAGATGATCTTCATCTGAGACAAGAACGCCTAGATGAGCTCCGTGGACAGTTCGCTGGATGCAGATGCACACACACACACACACACACACACTATAAGTCCTTTACACAAACTGACATGTGTTTAAAAATGAATTGGAAAAAAAGATGCTGGGCGTCTGGCCAGAGGAGAACTGGACCCAACTAAGCCTGGTTCTCCCAAGGTTTTTTTCCCCATTCTCTCACGGATTGGGGTTTTAGTTCCTTGCCGCTGTCGCCTCCGGCTTGCTTAGTTGGAGGCACCTGATTTCTAGTGATTATTGTCGTTTTGATTACAGAGACTGTCTCTGCATTTGATAAATAATGTTTAATGACTGCTAATGTTCTCCAACTTGATAATGTTCAGTGCTTTGCTACAATCTGTATTGTTAAAAGAGCTACATAGATAAAAGTGACTTAATGATACTCAGCTATATATTTCTTCTCAGCCAGGTGAAACACACCAAAATTCTGACAAAACAGAGGTGTTAATTATCAGACCTAAAAACCCCACACATAATAATCTAGAACACTGTTTAACACTTGATGGCTGCTCTATAAATTCTTCTTCATCAGTTAGGAACCTAGGTGTGCTGTTTAATAGCAATCTTTCATTTGAAAGCCATGTTTCTAGTATCTGTAAAACTGTGTTTTTCCATCTCAAGAACATATCTAAATTGTGTCCTATGCTCTCAACCTCAAATGCAGAAATGTTAATTCATGCGTTCATGACCTTGAGGTTAGATTATTGTAGTGTTTTACTGGGTGGTTGTTCTGCAAGCTTGATAAATAGACTACGTCTGGTTCAAAATGCAGCAGCAGAACATATTAGAGCACATTAAAGACACATCTCTTTACTCTGGCTTACACTTTACACACATTTATTAATCAAACCTAACAATGATTGTTAGGCTGCATTAATTAGATCAGCCAGAACCAGGAACACTCCCCATAACACACAATGTACTTCTTACATTGTAAAAAGAGTGGCATCTGTGCAAATATTAGTCTGTCTCTCTCTTATTCTGTGTCTCAGTCTGTATCCAGATCAGATGGTGTACCAGCACAAAGAGATGTTCTTCATCGGAAACAAGAACTCCTAGATGAGCTCCTTGTACAGATTGCCGAAACCAGATGCACACAAACACACACACACTATAAGTCCTCTACACAATCTGATGTGTTTAAAATTGAACTGGAAATTAGGTGCTGGGAGTCCAGCCAGAGTCGTCCCAGCCTGTGGCCGAGGCATCTGTGAATACCACAGCATGCTTGGATACTTGCTCCAAGGGCACTCCCGCCTGAAGGAATAAGGGATCTGACCACAGGTTGAAGGTTCTGTGGCAGGCTGATGTAATCTGAACACAGTGAAGGAGGAGGATTGAGACATGAAAGTTAGCGTCCTTCGGGTGAGACCCCCCTCCCCAATAAACCACTAATCCAGCCTTGAAGGATGGGGATGTGGCGGAGGAAAAACATAACTGCCATCTCTGGCTCAGGCAACAGTACCACACTAGAAGGGGGCAACACAGCCGAGTCGTCATCCCTGGAGAGAGAGGGCTCGCCTTCTGATGCTGCGATCATTTTCTGGTCGTCAGGAGGAGCACCAAAGAAAAGAACGGTACACTTTGTCCCGCAGAGGGCCCGCCCTGCTCCAATGGCAACTCCACCAGCTGCGGCATGCTTGAGGAGTGAGAACTCCCTTTTGGGGAGGCTCTCACCGTGATTCTCAAATCACCTCTGATACCACCAGACGCAGTGCTGCCCCGGGTGTCAGGACAAACACTGCATCGCGGCAGAGGGATTCTGCCATGTTTGACATAGCAGAGTCCTTTGTGCAGCTCCGAGACAGTCATGTCGCCACACTGAGCATGCCCAGACACATAACATGACGTCCTTAAGCAGCAGGAAACGGCTGCACCCCTGTTGCTCTTTCAGAGGTTGCTCTTTTGGTTCTGAAGCACGCAGAGGAGCTGGCCACCACACTCTCTTGGTGTGGCTTTCTGCACGGCAAGATGATCCTCGTAAGACCATGACCACCGCTGCAACGCTGTAACACCCGCACTTGTTCTGTCAGCTTACTCAAAGAGAATGAGCAGTAATGATGCACCACCACTAGGATAAATGATGCATGCACCAGCTACTCACCAGCTGCTTGCAATCAGTGCATGCCAATGCCTATAGACTTGTTTTGTTACACTCAAAGTACATTGTTCTCTCTGGCGAGATCCCGATTCTGAAAGAGAGCTAGAGATGTTCATTTCAACAGGTAAAACCTTAACTGAATATTAATTTACAATCAGACTAATACAATCAGTTAAACCATTAAAAAATTCATTTATTTATTTCAGTAATTTATCAAATTATTTTAAAAGGTTTTCTGCATGACTAAAATACTCAGCTTATATAATAATTAGTTTTTTAAAGTGCCATTTTAAAGATTGCTAATATTAGTTTAATGAGTCTCTTAAAACAGGTTTACACGTATGCAAAGTCAAAAAACACTTTAGTTTTCTCCGAAATTTGATTTAATTTTACCCCATTTCTAAATGAGTAGTGTGAAACAGTTCAAAGAATCAGTCTGTTTTAAACTCCTTTTCGTGAGCCCTTACTGCTGTGATTGGTCAGATGGGCAGTTCTTTATGATTGGTCTACCGCTACAGTATGTGTTGGAAAACGAAACACCCATCGCCATAACTGAATGACAGCGCATGGTACAACGTCTTCTTGATATGATGTAATCCACGTGGAAATTGTACTGTTTGTGGGCGGGCAAGTTGTTCGAGACATAGAATGTGGGCGGACATTATGCAAATATGTTACTTTGTGACGTGTGGCCGTAACAGAAAAAGATTTGAATTGCTGACAACTCGATTAGGTGAATGTGAATCTTTTTTTGATAGACAATAACTTAATTTATCATACACTGTCGGCGTCACAACTTTGCAGTTTATTTTCACATACAGCTACATGAAACACTGCATGAAAGATCATATTTAAAAAAGGCATAAAAGTGGTACTTTAAAGGAAAAAACAGAAGCATTTTATTATTTCATTTAGAAATAATAATGCAGACCTAATGCAGACATTAAACGTTTACAAAGATTATGATAAACACTGTAAACATATGCTATTTTAGTTTCCTCCACTCCACAACAAATTCTTTAAATGTGTCAGTATTTAGAAAAGAATTGTAAAAAGCTATAGATAGCCTATATAAATGACAAGCCAAAACAAATTCATTTAGGCTAAAACAAAACTGAAATTTACTGGGTCTCTCATTTGACACCAAAACCAAGTGTTTCCATATTGATCCATACTGCATACTAGGCTACTAGGCTTTCGAACTGCTTCACACGAGTCGTTTACGAATCATTTAGAAATGGGGTGAAATTAAAACTATTTCTGGAGAAAATTAAAGTGTTTTTTGACCTTGCATACATGTAAACATGTTTTAAGAGACTCATAAAAAAATATTAGCCACCTTTAAAATGGCATAATTAGGGGCACTTTAAGTTTAAACGTTTTTAATTTAAAATAATCTTGTTTGGTTAACGGTTAATAATTAGTGAACAAGTGCTGAATGTTGGTTAGAACAAATTACCGAAATGAAAATCCCTAACTGGAACACATTTAACAACTGATCCTCTATGATTGAAACCACTGATGTAGAGACCAAAAATTGCACGACTGTCCCAGATCGTGTAAGTCTGACCTGCTGGCGACTGGATCCAGAAGTTAAAAGCATGCTCCTTGTAGGATCCAAGCTGTGTTTGGTCATCTCAAGGGGTTGATCAACAGCAAAAATGGAGAACGGTGCAAATACATGATGGTTATGAAGACCACTCAGAGATGTGTGACTATAATTCCATAACTCCTGATTTCCAGTGTCTCCATTCGAATTTCTCCTTATAAGTAACAGAAGAAAAAAACATGCGAAATACATATGGTGCAAAACAACTGACCGAACGATTCAAACCATGGGAAAATTTGCTGCAATGCAAATAAGAGAAAAGTAGCAGACATACAGGTGTGATCCTAATATGCATCTCATTTTGTTCATCTGTTCTTCATCAGAGTCTTTTTGATGATTCAGAGAGTTTTCATGGTGTTTTCTCTTGGTTGGGCTTGTGGGTGTACATCCTGAGCTAAACACAGGAAGACTAGATGCTCTTGAATCATCTGTCAAGAAATCAGATTCAGATTAAGGCACAGTCATTGCTAAAAGTGCTCAACAAAGACAAAAGTCTTCATCATGCTTGGAAAAGCATTACGCTAGAATATCAGTGAAACATTCAATCAGTAATATGCAAATATTTAATTAGAAATGTCATGTGTTTATACTGTCTACATTTATTACGCATTTCAGAAAAATATTTACGTATTTTCAAAATACATACTGTATGTATGTGTATTTATATATAAATAATAAATATACACAGCACAAACATATATGTTATTTAAAAACTAATCACAATAAATTGTATAAATATTTTTATTAGATACAAAACCTTGCTCTGCATTATACTAAGCCAGCACTTATATATTATTGCTCTTTTGTTTTTGATTGCTTTGGTATTGTCCTCATTTGTTAGTCATTTAAATAAAATCACCTGCTAAATAATTACAAATATAAATGTAAAAATGCAATTCATACATACAATGACTCAGAAATACATCCTTTTTAATAAAAATTGGAATTTTGTAATTAACATTTTTAGCAGTCTTGCTATAATATTGAAGAAAAAGAAATGAATGATGTTAACCTTGATATCCGATCATTTGACTTGGCATACCAAGTTTAGCTCAGTGTGATACATTTTACCCCGAAAATGTTTTATTAAACATTTATTAAAATAATGATTAGTCTAAAATATGTGCATTTACATGTGTTTATTAAGTAAGAAATATGCTACTTTTCCTTGACTTTATAAATGAAGATTTATTTATTATTTTGTCTAAGAAATATATAGATGCTATTTAAAATAAATAATTGTATTAATAGAAGCATTTTCGTTACTGAGCACCACGGCACTGAATGATTAGTATTACTCCATATTCAAGTTATTAACGGATTTTATTTGCACGATATTACTTCAGAAATTCAGTATTAAATATGTATTGTGTTTGAGAGCTGTGAATGCAGTTACTTACCCTCATATGTATTACAATGCAGCCTGCTGATTTTATCGTTCATTTTATTGATGAAATGATCAATCATGATATCCATTTTAACATAAACATTTAACGTTACGTTTAAAGCATAAAACTAATCGATTACTCCAGCTCCGCTGTTAGTAATGGTAAAAAAAATATGGTCTTTCAGATGAGAAAACATAAGCAACATTACAAAAAACGAAAGTAAGATGTAATAAAGAGCTAAGAAGTGTGCGTTGTTTTTAGCAAACTGAGCTATTTAAGCTGTTAGCTCGGGCTGCAAGTTACACGCTAGCCTGTCCGTCTAAAGTTTAGTTTAGTGATTTAAATTAAAAATCATATTCGTCAAGCACGACCTCTTTTTATATTAATGGTAAATAAAGCAGTTAAACGGGTGGTAAGTAGCTGTTGCGATTGTAAAAGATTAGTATAATGCTAACGCTGCTCGACAGGAGTCTGTGTGTTTCCGCATGAAAAAAAAGTTGATTTAATTTTCCCAAACATTCAATATTTACTTATTACATTTATATTTTTTATAAGCGTGGTTCGTGTATTTATATGTGAAGTTATGCTGACATTTTATGTCACAAACGTAACATCAATTTCAATAAAAATATAGAAAAATGTTATACGGTCATCAAAAACGACTGTCATTGGCCACTCCTACGCAGCGCTGGAAAAAGTTGCATGTACCACGTCTCAGCGCTGTATCTCGGCTTCTGAAAATCTCGCGAAATATGCTTGAGGGGCTATTATGTTGCTTGCTGGCTATCTTATTCATATTGACATATTCATCATGTTAATTAATGACGCTGAAGTTTTAAAGGAAAGAATTTAATAATAATAAATATAATAATTAATGTCCCACATAACATGCACCGATAGTTCAAGCAACATCTGCGAGAAAAACAAAATAGTAATTCTATAGGGGGAAGCTCATTTGCCCAGCTCACTATTTTCCCACGCATGCACTGCGGGAAACCTTTTTTATTTTGTACACTGTCTTGTCAAGAAGGATGCGATCAGGCAGTCTAGCATTGGGGGAGGGTAGAGAGAGCAAGCATCTCATGCAGGGATGCAGCAAGACTCTGATTGGCTGCACACATATACGACATCAGAGCTGGAGAAGGCAGAGAGGGGAGGAAACACTGCGACACAAGGAGGGATCCCAGCTTCACACTTCACTGGAGATTCAGTCCTGAGCTTCTCCCTCTGGGGCAGATCCCCTGAATGCACATTTCCACATCTATTTCCAAAGCAGCAATCCTCCTCTAGTCTCTTAAGCCATGAACTACCTGCGCCGGCGTCTGTCTGACAGCACCTTCATCTCCAACCTGCCTAATGGCTACATGTCAGACCTGCAGAAACCAGATCCTCCTCAGCCTCCCCCTCCTGGACCAGCCTCAGGACCAGCACCGGTGTCCCCGGGCCA
This sequence comes from Enteromius unitaeniatus, assembly GCA_032359435.1. Taxonomy (NCBI): domain Eukaryota; kingdom Metazoa; phylum Chordata; class Actinopteri; order Cypriniformes; family Cyprinidae; genus Enteromius; species Enteromius unitaeniatus. The sequence continues at coordinate 489,143 of JAUMHI010000069.1, forward strand.
AGAGAGAAAGCCCATGCAGCCCCAGCCTCTGGGAACGGGCTTCTTCAGCTCCATCACCAGTGTGGTAAAGCAGACAGCCGCCTCAGCAGGGCTGGTGGAGCAAACGCCTGTGCCCGCCTCGTCCAAGAGACACAAGCTCCTGCTGGTCATCGATGAACCACAGCAGGACTGGTAAGAGCAACGGCTTTCACTTGATAAGGCTGATTTTTACTAATCAGGCTGTATTTGGCTTCTCCCCTTATTTTAATCCTTATCCGTTAAGTTATTTATTTAGGGCTAAGCTTAATCTCTTAATTCCATGTATTTATTTTTGGTGAAAAAAAAAATACAAGAAGATGAATGCACACTTTCCTAATTGACATTTTTAATTTACACGCTTCATGGCTGGCAAAAGGCAGCACAATCACTGAATAAATCTAGGGTCTCACTGATCTACATGCCTAAAGTGTGTTTGATTTATAATGATGTTTTACTTACTTACGCAAGGTGACCACATAACACATAACACAGAGATTATGTAGAAAATAAGAGTGAATTATTAATATGCATATGTAAAATAACATGGGTGAATCTCAGGAGCAGGAATATCTGAAGCATTCCCAGACTTTAGAAAAATGTTCTGTCCTATCCTCAATTTCGTTGGTAATTTGCTTAAAGGATTAGTGTGAGGAGTAAATACATGCTAATTTCCCTTTAAATCTATATATGTAATAGCATGCAGAAGAAATGGTCAAATATTGTTTAGTCTTGAAGAGTGTGAAGATAAAGAATGAAGATTTTTGCCACACAATATATGCCAATGATATTATAGATATAACAGTATAATGTCAAAGACAATAATGTTTAGAGACAAATTGGCTTACTAGTTGCTTTGAGATGTAACATATCATATATATATATATATATATATACATACATACATATCATATATTTTTATATATATATATATATATATATATATATATATACACATGTAAATAATGTGAATCCTGTCTGAATCAAAGCATTTCATAGCCTTGTCTACATAACAATTATTAGATAATTAAGTCTATGATATGAAATATATGATTTATGCATTAAAAAGCATAAATGCATAAAACTTTCTTATATATTAGGATATGACCCAAACATTCTATCTACATGCAAAATAACATATGCTTTTATTTAAACTGTGATGTTGTTAGCAGTATAAGCTTCACTGCACTGTTTAAAGGTGGATCAGCAGTGTGTATCTGTTGCAGACTGACAGAGAAACAATCAGCCGAGATTTCAGTCTGCTCTGAAACTGTAGTATCTTTCAGCAGAGGAACTGTCCCTGACATTAGTGCACTGCACTGCATGACACTGTCGGTGAAATGTGTAATTACTAACAAAACATTACAACTCAACTGCTCTCAATTATAGCTCTTCATGTTACTAGAACAGCAACCTACATCTAGTTTGACTGCAACTCAATAATAAAGCTATATATATATACATATCATATCATATATATATATATATATATATATATATATATATTTATATATACACATGTAAATAGTGTTAATCCTGTCTGAATCAAAGCTCCCAAAATATGTTATAACATATAATGCAGATAAAGATGCTATATTTAATTACATTTTATATTTTATAGATTTGCTATTAATATATATATAATATGGATTTTATTTATTACAGAAATTGTTGGTGTAAATAAACTACACATGCTTATTTGAGAATAATTTGTGATTAAATGGGTCACCTTCGATTAATGGGATTTAATGGGTCACTGTCGATTAAGGGACCATTGGTTTACATGTTTGCTCCACAGGTTTACAGTAAAAACTCCTGTCTTAAGGAGGTCTGTGCTGTTATGTTTTTTGTGGTGAAGGTTAGATTACTTTACATAACATTACATTTAGTCATTTAGAAGACACTTTTATCCAAATCAACTTACAAATGAGAACAATGGAACAAATCAAAACCAACAAAAGAGCAATGATACAGGTCTCAGTTAGCTTAATGCAGTACATGTAGCAAGGGTTTAAAAAAATAAAAAATTAATAATAATAATAAAAAGAAAGCAGATAAAAGAATAGAACAAGTTAGTGCTAGTGCTTTTTTGATTTTTGTTAATAATAAAAATAAGACAGAATAAAAAAGATTAGAGAAACGAATGTTAGTTTTTTTAAGCAATAAATGAATCGAGTGCAAGTTTAAAAGGTTTTTTTTAAGAATAGAATTAGAAAAGTATTAAAGCTAGAGGGTCAAACAAAACAAAAGGTCAAAACTACAATTTTAAGTCCATCAATATTAATATAATTTAAATTAATATGTGTAGTAAGTTAGCATTTTGCATATGACATTTCATACCTAAATTATTAGATAATTAAGTCTATGATATGAAATATATGATCTATGCATTAAAAAGCATAAATGCATAAAACTTTCTTATATATTAGGATATGACCCAAACATTTTATCTACATGCAAAATAACATATGCTTTTATTTAAACTGTGATGTTGTTAGCAGTATAAGCTTCACTGCACTGTTTAAAGGTGGATCAGCAGTGTGTATCTGTTGCAGACTGACAGAGAAACAATCAGCCGAGATTTCAGTCTGCTCTGAAACTGTAGTATCTTTCAGCAGAGGAACTGTCCCTGACATTAGTGCACTGCACTGCATGACACTGTCGGTGAAATGTGTAATTACTAACAAAACATTACAACTCAACTGCTCTCAATTATAGCTCTTCATGTTACTAGAACAGCAACCTACATCTAGTTTGACTGCAACTCAATAATAAAGCTATATCAACCTATTTTGACCATATTCAACATATGTAACATGCATTGCGTCCTGATATTCTCTACACAATGTTGATCAAATATCCCCACAAGGATAGTAATATCAGGACATTTTGACAATTTGGGGACATATTTTTTAAGAAAAAATCTTATAAACCATACAGCATGATGGAAAAATTTGTGTGAGGGGTAGGTTTAGGGTAAGGGGACAGGAAATATAGTTTGTACAGTAGAAAGACCATGACACTTTTAAAGGGTCATTTTAAAGCATGGAAACGTGTGTGTGTCTAACCTTAAGTTGAAAACATTGATTAATGTTGTAACTAGGCAATGTAATCAAAGGAATTCCTGGAATGCCTACTGACTACTTCAGATATAAAAATTAGCTCAAATGTTGATCACCATGGTAACTAGGCTACTGCACAATATGCCATCATCCTTGTGCCAACATTTAGGGCAAAACAACACCTTCGTATATGTTCCCAGAAAAAGAATTGTAACGATAGTACACTGTCACTGGATAGTACCCTATCTTTGTGCACTATTTACCCATTAAAGGTTCCCCAAGTACCCTAAGTGTATAGTGGTACCATATTGCTACTGTACTCTTACTCTTAATACGCACCTTTAACGTCCCTGTGACAAAATGTTGTCAAAGCTTGTTACATATAGCACAGTTCTAATAGAGGTATTTTAAAATAAATTATTGATGAATCATAGATAATTAATGAACTCATTTTAAACACTTATTTTAAAGTATATTACTATGTAATCTTAATTTCAATTAAGTATTGTATGAGATTATTCTCTTGTATCACAGACAAGGTTTAAGACTAGTCCCAGACTAAACTGTAAGTCTGCGCTCTTTCCAGTAAAAGAGACTTGTACTGATTGATTTTTTAAATTTAGTTTTTTCTTGGTTTTGTCTCAAGATGGACTCTACTGTAGATTCTTTTCTAAGGAACAATTATAAAAAATTACTAGTCCTAGTTGAACTGTGGCCTAATCCTGGCTTAATCTAAACCCTACATAGGTACTTTTTAGATTACTTTTTTTTTTTTTTATCAAACCATATTTACCATATTTATGGAAAAAAGAGAAAGGAAATTGATTCCATTGAAATCTTTATTTCTATTATTTCTTTTAAAATTTAGTATCTAATTACAAGTAATTGCAATCTGAGTATGCTATCAGTTACACCCAGCTCTGATCATAAATATATATAATATTTTTTTTTCCCCTTTTCCTTTTACTACAGGGCCAAACTCTTCAGAGGGAAAAAACTGAATGGAGATTATGATATTAAAGTTGAACAGGTGAGATTTTAAAATCAAATCAAATCAGTCAAAGCAGTCATATTAGCTGAGTTATGGATTGGTTGGTTTTGTTTTTCAGGCTGAGTTTGGAGACATCAGTATTGTGGCTCATGCTAATGGATCATGTAACGTGGCTGTGCAAGTTCTGCAGAATGAAAACACAGCTGTCAGGTAAAGGCACATTTAAACATCACTACAAGCTTTTTGAATGGTCCCGCTACATTCAAGCGCAAATAATGCTACATCAATGTGCAATAACTATATATTGTCTTAAACTGTCAGTGTCTGTCGTCTTATTTATTATTGTGTGCAATAACAGCCAGCAAACTTTGTTAGCCTTCAATTCAGTATGAAAGCTAAATTAGATCTCTTGGAGAGATCTGATTTGATGTGTCACACATGAAAGCTATATCATTATACTGAGATGTAATAAAGGATAATTGTAATAAAAGCCCTTTTACAGTGATTTGAGTGGCTTGTCACCGACACAATGCTTCTGTGTAATCACACAAATGCCCTATGAATTTACATCAATTCAGTTTTCAGAGGCACATTCAAAACACTGTCTAAAATTACTGTTTGAGACGTAACATAATGCTCCATATATTTATGAAAATGAAACTGTGGAACAAAAATCCTGCCGAAAGTATTTGAAATAAAAAGCTTGTTGTGTTCCACAAATCAACAACAAAAAAGCATTTCAATTAACAGTGCTTGCATTTTAATGCATTGTATTTTCATGGCTTGCATTTTTATGCACTGCATTTTAACATGATTGTATATTTACTTTCACAAACATTAGAAACATTTCACAAACATTGTCATGGTTAAAATTCAGTAATCAATATTCACCTCACAAAGTTAATTTGTGGGTCCCCACATTGAATACATTGTGGAAAATCGTGGACCAGGAGCACCTAGACCTGACCAAAAGGCACTTTAGCGTTGCAACAGGGACTCGAGCCACAACGCCACTCTTACAGTGAAATTATGCTTTTAAAAAAAACATTTTTTATTATTAAATATTCATATTGAATATCACTAAATCTAAATAAATCATTCATTTAAAGTTTTGTACAGTGGCTGAGAGCCAGGCCTGTCGCCACGACATGGCCCCTGTTTCCATGATCAAGAGTGAACTTATTACTGAGAACGAAAAATATTTTCTAGTTAATTTTATCTAGTAGAGAAAATCACATATTCAGCAGCATTTAACTCAAAGAACCTCTAATTTCTGCAATGGTGACTTATGTAAAAAGCTAAAATAACATGGAGTAGCGGACGCGCACAAATATAGCAGCACAAAAATAAGGATTCAGACACATATCGTCATCTCACGCACCTGCAGCGCTTCTGTGTAGGAGAAGAACACAATAAAACGGTACAGGCCTGTATAAAATGAATAAAATACACTCAACAAAAATATAAATGCAACACCTTTGTTTCTGCTCTGATTTTTCATGAGATGGACTTAAAGATCTAAAATTAATTCCAGATACACAATGTTACCATTATCTCCCAAGGGTAACATGTAAAGCGTAAAAAGTAACGGCCCTAGTACTGAGCCCTGAGGTACTCCATACTGCACT
>JAUMHI010000069.1:515637-528932 GCA_032359435.1 Enteromius unitaeniatus
CTCGCGCTTCCTTCGTGTTTGAGTATTCCACTACGCAACAAGGGGACTCGTTCAGATCATTCATCTCTCGTCCAGCTTCCGTGACATATATATATATATATATATGTGTGTGTGTGTGTGTGTGTGTGTACGTGTATATAATCAAAAAACAACCACTGAAGAGCAAAAGTAAGAACATAAACAGAATAAACAACTGATAGCAGAAAAACCGTCATGCATGACAACAGCTGAAAGAAACTTTATTTTAAAGTTAAAGGAAAAAAGTGACATTATACATTATACAACTAATTATCTCTGTGCATAGCTGTTTATAGGCCTAATCAGAATAATTTAAATCAAATTCTACCAAAAAATATATTCAACCGAACAAGTTAAGACTGCACGTCTATCTAGCACATGCTTAGCACACAAACTCAGTAACAAGATCTTTACTGTATATACTCCAAGTGAGCCATGTGTTCACGAGGATCAGCTGTACACATCAGTCAGAGCATATATCTTCCATATTTACTTAAACATTACTCACTAACTCTTACTCTTTGCAGAACTTCGACGTGAATGTTGTCCAAAGAAAGACCTCCTGCCAAAAAAGTTCAGCTTCTTCTGCTTATCTGCCATTGTAAGCCACAGGTTCAAAGAGCAGTCCAGTTTCCTAAAGAGAGCCAAAGTCTGCTCTGACGAAACTAATCATTTACAAGCCAGCATGAACCCGGTCAGCGTGAAGTCATGAACTCGCCTGCTTGTGCAGGATTTTGCTCAAATAATGTAGAACAGAAACTTTCTTCAACAACTTCCTCATCTGAGTTTGCAGTTGTCATGCCTCCAGTCACATGCATCACTGTACAAACAAGTGTAAACAAGACTTTACAATGCAGCAGGAGAAGCTTAACACACCTTTTTATGAAATACAGTCAACTTTTGCACAACGAATGTGAAGTACTGCATGCTAGTTTCAACTAATTATACATCAGACTAGCGACACTTCATATTTAACTAAGATGCACTTTATTTTTTCAGTACGTGGACTTAGAAAGAAAGTACTAAGAAAGTACCTAAGAAAGTACTGAGTACTATAAGGTAACTAGGCACATAATTTCAAGGTTCAGGGGTACAGTATGTTCTGGTTTAGTCTTACTTTTAAATTAGAATATTCCAGACTACATGATACACTATATATCCAAAAGTATTGGGTCACCCCCTTCCGATGAACAGATCTGACTACTTTAGCAATTTCCATGAGTGCAAACCTTAATATTTATGCATATAATAATAAGGAACTGTGTGCCTCTAATTTTATAGTAACAGTTTGGACAGGACCCTTTTCTGTTCTAACATGACAATGCCTATGTGTATAAGGCAAGGCTTAAAAAGAATGATTAAAGAACTTGACTGGTCCACAGAGAGCAAAGTCATAATGCCAGCTGGACACCTCTGGTGTGACTTTAATTCAGACCCTGATATAATAACTCATCAAACACCAAAAACTTGTACATACACGAAAGTATTTTTGAAGTCCCTTTATTAGAACAGAAAAAGGCACTTTCAAAGCTGTGGCAGCAAAGATGGAATGTGTTGACTAATTGCACTTCCTTCCCTGTTGCAACATTTTTGGTGTCTAAAATGACTGTACCCATATATACAAGTCATTGGTGTTTAGGGATTAGTTATTGGCTCAGGGTCTGCATTTCAAATTACACCAGAGGTGACCAGCTGGCATTATGACTTTTGCTCTCTGTGGACCAGTCAAATTCTTCCACACTGACTGAATCAATCATTTCTTTTTAAACCCTGCCTATACTTATACAGAGGCATTGTCATGTTAGAATAGAAAAGGGTATTTTCCAAACTGTTACTATAAAATTAGAAGCACACAATTCCCTAGAATATTATTACATGCATAAATATTTAGGTTTGCACTCATGGAAATTACTAAAGTAGTCAGATCTGTTCATCAGAAGGGGGTGACCCAATATTTTTGGCAATATAGTGTATTTACACATTCTGAATGTATTTTTCTGTTAATTTACCAAATCACAAACCTAATAAGAAAGGGCTTCTCTAAATATGCTATTAGTTAAATCACAGCATTAATAAGTAATGGTCAATTAGTAAGTAAAATAACACTGGCATTGAACCATCAATGCTTGTTATCAGACCCTAGTTTCAACCTAAGTCGATACAAGAACTGTTTATGACTAATAGTGATGAATTAAAAGAGAGTACAGGTGAAGATCTCAGTGAGCAGATGAGATCCATTTCCACACATGCACACAGAGTACATGCAGTCATGGAGATGTGCTGTGGACACAGTCAAATTCACACTTCTTGCATAAGATCTCTGGAGACGGATCTCATGCACCATCTGTCCTGGCAAACACTGACACATTCCTCTCTCGCGGGTGGCCAGCCTACCTAGTGCTCAAACACAAATGCCAGTACACAGTTTAGAAGCCATGCTGCTCGTGTAAATTCGGAATGATTTGAGTGTGCATTTACTGATAAATCCTGACGCATTAGGATTTAACTTTTGTAACATGTAAAGGATATTATTATGCAGCATCATTCATGCACTGAACAACTTTTGTCACTTATGTCAACATTTGCAAAGCAGAGCTCAAGTTTTGCTCAACCTTATTGGCGCCCTCCTGATCCTGTGCTGCAAGTGCACCCTCCAGTTATGTGATCTTAGTAAATCAAGAAGAGTTATTTGTTTGGCTACTCCCACGTTTTCATGTTTTCTGGGTGAAATGTAACAGTTTAATTGTATCTTTGAATAACACTGTTCAAATACAAATTATAATACAAAATAAATGTACATTATTACAAATGCCTGCAAAGGGCACCAAAGGGCTGGTCAAATCTTTTAATCATTTAATTCAAATATCCAGTTTTGGCAAACTTTTTGCAAATTTGGCATTGTGTGTGTGTGTGTGTGTGTGTGTGAGTGTGTGAGAGAGAGAGAAAGAGAGAGTTTGACAAATATCATGGGTATTCCAACATTCCAAGTGAATAAAGGTGGATGAGAAAGAGGGCAGGAAAAATCTTTGGGAGTCCATCACGTTAATGAAGAGCAGACTTTAGCCCTGTGTGTGTGTGTCTGAGCATGCTGGTAATCTCAATTGGATTTCCATATGTGCCTGAAACACACTGCAGATCACATGACCCAGTTGCAGTTTCACTGTAGATGACAGTCAAACACAACATCACATATTAAACATACAGCGATCTCAAATAGTGTTTAGACACTTAAACCACAAAGCCACACTTAAAAGCCATCATATTCGATAACTTAAATAAATGCCACTTGGTTTGATATTTAAAGAGGGCAGCCAACCCAATGTTAAAAAAAGACAAAGTGTTGTAGCTTTGAAGTGAACTACAACAAATGAGATTTACAGCTCCAAACGACTGCTAGAGTATCGGGAGACTTTTTTGCTTTGTCAAACATTAATAGAGCGTTTCATAGCTGTGATTAACTATATGAACTACCTGTACACCTGGTCACTCGAGGAGAACGGACTTGCAGAAGTGGAATGTAATTAAGAAAAACTCTAGCAGAAATAGTTGATAAGAAATACTGCTTTCACTTGCTTTGATATTTTGTTATCTAATGCAATAACATTCAGGCATTTAAAGTGTAACGTAAATTCTTTTTTAAGCTGCTATTTCCTACATATGAGCTTTTCTTGCAGACCTTTCACAAATAGTCACTGAATTATTGGATGACACAAACACAGGCAACCAGAAAAGCAAACAGGCATCCCATAACCAACAATGCTATGACAAAAAAAATGTGTCCCGAGTCAAATGGTCTGTTGATTTGTGGTGTTGATGTAGGGCTGTTGGCACAGGATATGAGGTGGCTGTTATGTGTCCTCCAGTAAAGGAAGCAGCCGTTCCCTGCTGATCTTTCTGGTGTTATCTAGCTCAGCACTGCAGACATGTGACACAGACAAAAACATAACACACAAGTGTTCAACTCACAGCTCAGGCCCTGATTTCCGTTACCACAGGGGGAAAAAAAATCCATAAAAAGGTAACAAAAATATTTTGGAAAAATTAAAACAATTCAGTAACACGTTATTTTAAGGTGTCCTTTGTTACATGTTACATGTACTTTCTATTATAATAACAAATTAGCTATAATTACATGCAAAAACCCCAATTCTAACCAGGTAAGTACATGTATTTAATTAATATTACTCAAGGACACCCTAAAATAAAGTACAACTGAAAATTAGTCCAGAATGACAAATGCCTCATGGCCCTCCACTAACTATTTCCACAGAGAAGCATAGATCTTCCACAACAACACTGGACATTATAAATAAACCATAACATGAAGCTTTAAAATGAAGCGCTCCTTTGGATGAAAGCCTTGAGTAAGATATCTAACCTCAGCCGAGGTTATCTCTGACAAGCAAATATATTCAGTTTTACACTGTCTAAGAACTCTGTGTTTGAGACCTAAAGAATTTAGACTGTCATGTTGCACTGTATTTCTCAGTTGGACGGGCTAAAAAACACCTTCACTAATGTGATCATCTCTTAAATATAGAGCAACACTTCTGTCAGGCCACATGAACAAAGCATGAATGAAAGTGGTGCTAAATTTACATAAACCAGGCAACAGCATATGACAAGCTTCTCTATACACAGGCGTTTCAATACAAACATTATATTGCACTATTTTACAGCACTTTGAAACCTTTGCTGACTTAATTCAGATATACTGTAACTTGACGAAGGCCACTTCCAGTAACAACACTGAGTACATTGCTGTAATAATAACAATAACTATTGGAATAAACTATTGCTGTCAAAGGATTAATCACAAATGGGTAACACTTCAGAATAGGGGGTCAGAATAATACATTAGTTAAGCATTATTAATGGTTAATTTGTTCACAATTAAACATTAGTTGAGCACAAAAGCACTAGTAATTTATGATTAACAATTATGCATCAGTTAAGCATGAACACGTGTATAACTAATGGTTATCTGTACATATAGTAAGGGCATATTATCCATTATTTACAATTCATTAGTCATTTTAAAAGCAAACATTTATCAAACGTCCTTTATTAGCACTAAATTAGTGGCAGTTTAGCCTTAATTATTACCTTATAGTCTGTAAACTTGAATATTAAAATGACTAATTAATTGTAAATAACGGCTAATATGCCCTTATTATATGTTCAGGTAATTATTATTTAGATGTGTGTTCATGCTTAACTGATGCATAATTGTGAAAAAGTAAATCATAAATTACTAGTTTATTTACGCTTAACTAATGCATAATTCAGGCCCTTAAAATGCTAGGTTAATCATTACTTACTAGTGTTTTTTTTGCTCAACCAATTATTAATTATGAACAAATTAACTATTAATTACCCAAAATAAAAAATTTTGTTCACATAGCATATATGTGTGTACTGTGTATATTTGATCATATATAAATAAACATTAATGTATGTATATATATTTATATATAATATTAATTATATGAATATAAATATACACACGTAAATGCATGTAAATATTTTCTAAATATATGCTGTATATGTGTGTATTTATATATAAATAATAAATACACACACACACACACACACACACACATATCATGTTAACTTTTATTTTGTATGCGATTAATCATTTGACAGCACTAATACATAAACCTAACATATTCTTAAATATATATATATTACACATATATTATGTAAACAAAAACTTTTATTTTAGATTAATCATTTGACAGCATTAACTGAAACACATTTTCTTTAATGACATTAATTTTATAATCAATACATCCAAAATACACTGTTTAAACATTAGTTCAGACCTAAACTTTGACCCAAACACTACTTATAGTCCAGTCTTACCAGCTGTCCAGCTCCAGCTCAAGCAGAGACTGTGTTTTCTCTGAGTTGCACTGCAAACACCACATATCTGCAGAAGAACACACATCCACAACGCAGCCAACTCAACCATCCCTGGACCCAAGCGCAGCACAAGACTATCTGTCACATCCACCGAGAGGAATCCCACGACAGACCTGACCAAACGCAAACCCTGCTTCAGATCTACAGTGAGAGGCTGAGCTTCTGAAGGAAGGCGGGAGAGAGGGAAGGAGCCAATGAATGAGTGAACACTCACAGGGTGACTTCAGCACAGGGCGGCGGAGGAATGCATGTGGGAAAAAGAGGAAGCACCTCTATTAATAGAGCCTTTTAGAGAGAGAGAGAGAGAGAGAGACAGAGAGATTGTCCTGTTCAATCTCTCCAGCTTTAGCTGTTCTGCTCTGACGGTCATGAGTTTATGTTTCCTGTCTACATGCTTGTTCACGTGTTTAGATTCTGAAAGACAAATGCACATGCTTTCTCAGCATTACAAAAACATGCTGCATGTTTTTAAAGAAAGAAAGACATTGAGTATTCTGTGACCTTGATCCTTGATTCAATGACCTTCCTTTGAATTTATATGTGGAATATCTGTAGAAGAAGCAATGTTCATTTTAAAAGGAATGAGACTGGATTTATATATATAGTTTCAACATGAACAAAGTAACAGTAACCTTGATGTGGTATATTGGGCCCTAATTATTTAATTACATCATAAGTCACTATATATAGTTCAAGTATATATAGAGGTCAAGTATAAAAATGTATGTGACAAGCAGCTGACAGGGCTCTAGATGAAGGCATGAGGTTCACTGGCCCTCTCTAAATAATGACATGTGAGGTGACCGGAAAAAGAGAAAATAAGTACCAGATGGCCAACTGTTTCCTTTATAAGGACACCAATCACTGCATTACTGGAGGAAGGTGACCATGTCCTTTAATTAGAAGCGGGACATATTCTCTCCCTGTGGAGAAAACGACTGCTTCCTTTGGTTTCCTGCAACTAAAACTTCAAACGGTGCATTGCTGAAGGGAATGGTTCACAAGTTCAGAGTAGCAGCGTAAACATCCGTAAGTCAAGGAAAAAATAATACTGTGAGCATGTGATATTATGGGCTATTTTACTCACTCAAGTTTTGAAGCAGTGAAGTCCAGACCTCACAGTTTACCTGTCACATCTAACTTCTCTATCTCACATATTCTATTTTGCTCACCAGTGCGTAAAACAGACATACATGCAGCAAACCTGAAGCAGCTGATCTTGATTCTTATTTCGCAGCACAGAGTTATTCAGAAAACGTTTGATGTCAGATCCGGGAAACCCAACTGGCCTCTTAGAAACATCTGCTTTAACTCAAAGCAGGCCTGCAGTGGATAACTCCCAGCAGGCCCACAATCACAGTGTCTTATTATTGTGCCTGCCAGTCATTATTATATTCTCATTAACTAGCCTTAAGTCATCACAATGTTATATGGTTCAACAAGAACTTACCAGAAGAAATAAAATGGGGCCTTCACCGTCGAGGGTGCTAAAAAGCAATGCCACCCTTGAAAAATGTCACACAGTACAAGCAGAAACTAGCTATGTTATACGAATTAAAGGGGTCATATTCGATTTAAATATTTCTTTCTTAACTTTTCTCCTTGGAGTTTTAGAAACTGTTAGTGCATAGATATAAGGTCTCTAAACTTGGAAAGACTAAAGTGGGTAGTGTCATTACTTTTATAAAAAAAAAAAATATATATATATATATATATATTGTATATTTAGTGTAATGCAATGTGTTTATGTTATATAATTTTCAAAAAACACATAATTTTCCACATACTGTACATTATTGTGTCCCCTCTAAGCCCTGAAACAAAACAAATAAAAGCAAGGTGCGCTGTGAATGGCCAATTATCCAATGCATTGTGATTGGCCAAATACCTCAAGCAATTGGTGTAAAAGTTATGCCCCTTACCATAACGTGTTGCCATGTCCCAGCACTATGACACGGAAACAATAAAACACATTACAAATGAGGCATTACCCATTGGGACATAATTATTTGGGATAATTATGACTTGTGTCGTGTGTGCATCGCATCTTCCATACAAGGAAGTAATTTTACCCTCTATGGTCATGTGACCCAGGGCACACAATCCTCACAATTAATTTTAAAGCTAGATGAGTGGAGAATTAACAGGCCTATAAAAAGAATAATTGAAGTTGTTTTGTTGTGATGTACTGTATTACAGGAGATTTTACCACTTATGTCAAGAGTTTCATATGAAGTTTTAAATAAGTTGGTAAGAAATTGTGTAGTAAAAGTAAATGCATTAAATAAATGTGACTACATGCAGGGTGTAACATCCACACCAGGCTCCACCCTCACATTCCTGCCACGATCCCAGTCACCCAAATATTAACCTGTCATCCTCACCTGATCACGATCCCAGCACCAACCAAGCAACAGTTAAAACCACACACCGCTCTTTAGTAACTGTCCGAGCTCGTTTTACGAAAGTGGACTCTAACCTTTTTGTCTCCATACTTACCTCTTGCTCCTTACCTATTTCTATACAGAAGGCTCCCTGAATCTCCGTGTTGTCTCTGCTCCAGTGAATCCTCTCCTCTTCTCCGTGGATACAAGTGGTGTGTGGCTGTGGTCATCATTCTGTCTGTTCCCGACTCAGTTTGATTATTGTTCCCAGATTTGGAAGAACCTCCGTTTGCTTACTTTTGTTTCATTTGATCTCATTCTGTTAAATAAACATTGTTAATATTTTTACCTCCTGAGTCATTCTGCTTTGCTACAGAAGCTCGGACTGAAGCTGATTTGACAGGGTGAGTTCAGAGGATCCTTTTCAAGAGCTCGTGGATGCCCTTCACTGAACCATTCTTTCCACACAATCCACACCACCACCAGCATTGGCACCCACGCCAGCACATGAACCTCACAGGTTCTGCATTAAAATGGGCTGAGTCTATCTAAAGTCAGGCAGGACCTGTAGTCAGCTCCTTCTCAGCATTTGCTCAACACTTTTTGGAAGTCTTTGGACGAACAGATCATGTATCATCTGCTGGTGAGGAACTATACAGTTTTCGCCAAAATGATATCTCTGTGCATGAATATACCATCAGGTTCCGAACGTTGGCGACCGCTAGCGACTGGAACGAGAAGGCACTCATCACCACGTTCCGTCAAGGATTAGAACCCAGTCTATGTCTGATGCTGGGTTCCTATGATGACTCAATCGGCTTGGAGCGATTCATTCAGCTGACTCTTCGTTGTTAAGCCCAGGTAACATCATACACTCAGTTTCCATCTTGCATTGCAACAAATCTTTGACGTCCGCCAGAGTTTTCAAGCCCTCCAGTAACCACTCCAGATCCCATGGATATAAATCGGCAACGCCTAACACCACAAGAACGCCAACATAGAATCACCAAGGGGTTTTGCTTGTACTGTGGACAATCAACTCACCTACTTAAGGACTGTCCAGTTCGCCCTCCGAGACCGGTGGTGAGTACGATTCTTCCTATGAGTGAAAATATGCAACCGTTCTCTACCCCTGTCACTCTTACTGCCAATGGTGGCTAATTACGCCCTAATTACAGTGGCGGCCCTAATTGATTCTGGTTCTGCTGGCAACTTTATCACCGGGCACCTGGCAGGGCGTCTGAAGATCAAGACCCCACCCACCGATCTGATATATCAAGTTCAATCCATTACGTAAACCCCTATCCGAGCGTAATGTGAGACGCCGCGCAGGGCTGGTAAGACACTGTGTGGGTTTGTGTCACGAGGAGGAAATTTCATTTCTGGTACTGGAGGGCTCCAAGATGGATCTTGTGCTAGGGCGTCCGTGGCTGGAAAGGCATGAACCCATCCTCTCCTGGGGCACCGGGGAGATCCTCAAGTGGGGTTCGCAGTGCTGGCCTGAATGCTTCCCCAACTTACCTCTTCAGTCATCACGCCCTATACAAGTATGTACTACTTCTGTTGAGAGTACCGTTGACAAACTGTTTGTTGAAATCCCTGCAGAGTACTCTGATTTCCAGGACGTCTTTTGCACCAGGAGAGCTGCCCATCTGCCGCCACATCGCCCATGGGACTGTGCGATCGATCTGCTCCCGGATGTCCAAGTGCCCAAAGGAAGGATTTGTCCCTTATCCATTCCTGAAATGAAGGCTATGGAGGAGTACATCAAGAAGGGAATTGCACACGGCTATATTCGACCTTCAACTTCCCCTGCTGCTCCAAGCTTCTTTGTCGCCAAGAAGGATGGCGGACTCTGTCCGTGTATAGATTACAGAGCTCTAAACAAAGTAACTATACCATTTTAATAATCGTTACCCCTTGTTCCAGCAGCCCTGGAGAAGTTGAGAGGAGCGAAAGTAGTACCTAAGAAGTGCATACAACCTCGTCAGGATGGAGACAAGTGGAAAATTGCCTTAATCACACCCACGGGGCACTACGAGTACCTCGTTATGCCTTATGGGCTTGCCAACGCAACGCAAAGTATCTCTCAAGATTTTATGCACAAATTTTATGCTTATGATTTTATGCTTCATTAAGTACCTCAACCAGTTTTTAGTAATTTACATTGATGATATTTTAATTTACTCCTAGTCTCCAGGAACATTGCCAACACGTCAGAAAGGTCCTCTTCAAGCTCAGGGAATTCCAGTTGTTTTTAAAAATCGAGAAGTGCACGTTCCATCAGACACACACCCAGTTTCTAGGGTATAACATAGATTCCTCTGGGGTGAGCATGTACAACCAAAAGATTGATGCCATAGTTAACTGGCCAGCTCCTAGCAGAGTAAAAGAGTTACAGAGATTTTTAGGCTTTTCTAATTTCTACCGACGTTTTATTAATAATTACAGCATTGTAGCTAGCCCCTTAACCTCTCTCCTCAAGGGGAAACCTAAGACCCTGACACGGACCCCCAAAGCCTCACATGCCTTCGAAGCGTTGAAGACCACCTTCACTACAGCACATATCTGCGTGCATCCTGACCCACAGAAGCCATTTATTTTGGAGGTAGATGCTTCTATGACATGTGTCGGAGCCATCCTGTCTCATCAGCAGGGGAACCCACCACTTCTCAGGCGATGTGCATACTTCTCACGGAAGTTCAACCCGGCGGAGAGAAATTACGACATCGGCAACAGGGAGCTCCTTGCAATCAAGCTGGCACTGGAAGAATGGAGACACAGGCTGGAGGGGTCAAATCATCCATTTCAGGTACTCACCGACCATAAAAACTTGCAATTTCTCTGTGATGCTAAAAGACTTAATCCCTGTCAGGCCAGATGGGCCCTATTCTTTACTCGTTTTCAGTTCTCCATCTCCTACAGACCAGGCTCCAAGAATGTGCCTATGCACTCTCTCGAATCCACGCTCCCGAGGAAGAACCAGAGACCTCATAACCCATCATCCCACAACACATGATTTTCAGTCCTATTCAGTGGGTAACCCCTCCAGTCGAAGCTGACCCTGCTCCAGCTCCTCCGCCGGGTTGCTCACCAAACCGCCACTAGGTACCTGGACCAGAGCGCATCCCGCTCATTCATACCACTCACACGTCACTGGGCACTGGGCATCTAGGGACCAACAGAACCCTCTCAATGCTGAAAGATCGGATCTGGTGGCCTTGCATGGAACAGGATGTGCAAAGGTACGTGAGAGGGTGTCGGGAATGCACTATGTCCAGGACTCCAAAACACTTACTAGCAGAAAAGCTCCAACCTCTCCCAACACCTAACCGCCCCTGGTCACACCTAGGGGTCGACTTTATCACCGACCTGCCCGCCTCCGAAGGTAACACTTGTGTTTTGGTCATAGTAGATTGATTCTCAAAATTCTGTCATCTCATCCCTTTAAACAGTCTGCCCACTGCCTGGGAATCAATCAAGTCTTCAGAGCCTATGGACTGCCTGAGAATATTGTATCTGACCGGGGACCACACTTTATATCCAGAGTGTGGCGGGCATTCTTCAGACTCCTAGGTGTGACTGTCAGTCTGTCTTCTGGTTATCATCCACAGGCTAATGGACAGACTGAGAGGAAGATCCAGGAGGTGGGGCGGTTCCTCCATACCTTCTGTCATGGCCACCAGGACACCTGGAACCAGTACCTGGGTTGGGCCGAGTATGCACAGAATTCTCTGCGTCAAGCCTCCACCATACTCACTCCATTCCAGTGCATGTTCGGTTACCAGCCCCCTCTCTTCCCATGGTCAGGAGAGCCCTCGGATGTTCCTGCGGTTGACTACTGGTTCCAGGAAAGTGAGAGAGTCTGGGATGAGGCCCATCACCATCTCCAGAGGGCAGTGAGTAGACACACGACCAATGCAGACACCTGAAGGTCCAGTGCTCCAGCATACCAGGTCGGACAAAAGGTATGGCTATCCACCTGTGATCTGCGCCTATGCCTGCCCTGCAGAAAACTTAGTCCCATGTTTGTTGGTCCCTTTAACATCATGGAGCAGATCAACCCAGTTCTCCGTGTTGTCTCCGCTCCAGTGAATCCTCTCCTTGTCTCCATGGATACAAGTGGTGTGTGGCTGTGGTCATGATTCTGTCTGTTCCCGACTCAGTTCCTGTGAAAGATACAAGAGATTCTTTAGTTTGATTATTATTCCCAGATTTGGAAGAACATCAGTTTGCTTACCTTTGTTTCATTTTATCTCATTCTGTTGAATAAACATTGTTAACATTTTTACCTCCTGAGTCCGTCTGCTTCGTTACAGAGAGTCCTTAAAAATAAAGTGCTTCATGGTAAGGTCCTCGTGATTTTTGTGATCAACATTACAGTCCAAAAATATAGACTAATCCCAATAAAACCCCTAAACCTACCCAAAAGTTATGCATAAAATCAGTGAGAAATGATAGCTATTTAACAAGGGTGTAGTAGCACCTAACCCTGATCATAAGCCTAAAACATATTTCCTGAAAAATTATCTCTCAATTCTGACAGATTGATTGGAATGTTGTTCCAGGATCAACAAAGATGTTCATGAACATCTTGTGCTTGGTGAAATCAAGCCACCATTACACAATGTGCCAGTCACACAATGAGAATTAACACGCTTAACAAAATAGAGTTCCAAAAAAAACCTTATGTGACTGGAGAGTGAGCAATTCCTGCAATACTGAAGCATTGATGCTATGGACTGGCCCGCCCACTCCCCAGTCCAGAATCCAATTGAGCACATCTGGGACATCATGTCTCGCCTTCATCCACCAACGTCACATTGCACCACAGACTGTCCAGGAGTTAACAGATGCTTTAGTCCAGGTCTGGGAGAAGATCCCTCAGAAGACCATCCACCACTTCATCAGGAGCATGCCCAGGTGTTGTAGGGAGGTCATACACACTACTGAGCCTCATTTTGACTT
>JAUMHI010000069.1:529032-541617 GCA_032359435.1 Enteromius unitaeniatus
CGGGTGGAAACTAGTATTCGGGCGAAGGTTCCCGCTGCAGCCTTTCGGGAAGCGCCACAGAGGTCTGGTTTGTGACACAATCAGTTTATTTGATTTTTTTTCTTGTAGATGATTAGTTACGCTGTAGCTCTGGGTCAACTGTGTGGCTACCTTTTTGCATTTGTGGACTATGGCCGAACTATATTATAAAAGCAACTCCTGGGGTGTATTTGAGATTAAATCTTCATGCTGTTCAGACATCCAAGTACAGGACATCATCAGCAGCCTCCTTAATTCTGCTCATCTACAGACAGGACTGCTTTTCCTTATTTTATGAACTATGGTCACAACCAGCAGTGGACGTGTTGACCCTTTCAACACTCACACATCCTTTTTCTCATGGAGAACTCGAATCAAATGCATATATTTGTATCATGATTTGCAGTATATGGGGTTTGAATCTGTTCAAATGTGTGTATATAGTTTGAAAACATGCTAAAAGGAAAAAAACATTTTTGTTTGTGTATAAATGTATTTTTTGATAGAACTCTTTCACATCAGACCAGTTTCAGTATTTGCAAAGAAGGGGATTTCCCCCCTTTTATTTCTCATAGCTCAACTAGTGAGAAGTAATTAGGATGGTTATAATGTATTACAAAAGTCAAGTCACTTTTATTTATATAGTGCTTTTAACAATACAGATTGTACAATACAGATTGTAGCAAAGAAACCAGAAAAAAATCAGGTTTCCCCAACTAAGCAAGCCAGAGGTGACAGCAAGCAAGGAACCAAAACCCCATCCATGAGAGAATGGGGAAAAATCCTTGGGAGAACCAGGCTTAGTTGGGCCCAGTTCTCCTCTAGAAACCATACACTCTCTCTTTTCTAGCACTTTAGATACAGTTGCTCCTTTGCGCTTAAGAAAGGTAAAAGAAAACAGTTTGACTCCGGATCTGCCGACTACGAATAAATCCTTTGCACACGCCTCTGGCTCTTTCATGACACATATACTCCACCATACAGACAACTGACACATTTATATTCACAAAAGAAAGCCACAAACACAATCTAAAGGTTGTGCAGGTGCAGATCAGCAGATTCCAGAAGACTGAAATACCGGCTGACTAAAGATCTGGTCAAATAATCAATGAGTTCATTAGTTCAGCAATTATCATACACAATCACACGTTTCTCATTCAGAACACACATGTTTTCTGTAACGTTTGCAGTTGAGATCAGTTATCCACAGATAAAGAACCAACAATGGAATCAACACAATGTCATCAGCTGTAACATGGGATAAAGTCATATCACACAGCGCCTGAAAACAGCCCCGGTCTTTGTACACAATATAACAACAGAAGAGTCAAGTTTTGAATAGGAAAAATATTGAATCTCTTTGGTCATTTTTGAATGCAATGCTACTGCTAATTGGATTCAATAATCTATGCTAAGCTATGCTAAAAGTGCTATAGCCAGAATTGGAGATCGACTGAATATATTCCAAAATGTTAAAACTCAACTTGTTAACTCTGGGGGAGTTGGAGAATGAGCCTATTTCCAAAAAAAAGAGTGTTCCTTTAAAAATATCGGAAAATTCTTAGTCAAGCAATGCCTTTTCAATCCTTTGTATTATTATCTTTCAAAAACTTCATGATGGTAAGCTTGGAGTAACCACTGTGTAAAATACGCATTTTTGAATAGTACATAACATTATATTTTTCTAGTGTTTTACAATTTGTCATGAACCTAAACTAATCTCATATTATCTCAAAAGTCAATTATTTACACAAGTATCTACAAGAAGGACTATTTTCTGTTTGAGGAAGATCACTGTCCAAAGAATTTAGTTTTGACCATACACGAAAGCATGCAATTTTAAGGTCAACGACAGGAGATCCCAAGGTTGTCTCAACAGTTTATGCTGCTATGATAGTAGACTTTGATCCTAATGTTATCGGTTATGTTTTTAGCTTATTCTCGTAAGGATCACTGGTTTCGAGCTGGTTCTTCCTGTAGGAGAGATGGTACTGAATTATTCATGAGAATATCACATTCCCTATCTGACCAAACGCAGAGCACATAACACCCTCAGGACAGAAACAACACTTCCACCGGTAAGGAGCAGCTTACGTAACAGACTTTCAGATATCATTTTGCATTGTTTATAGTTTTTTTACCCAGCAGATGGGGCAACAACATCACATCTGAGCTCTAGTCACCAGCACTGAACTATGAATGCAGACAATAAGTCTTGTGATAACCTAAATTTAACACTTTTCACACTTCTTTGAGAGTGAAAGATGAACATCAGGAGAATTCATTTTTGACATAAAAAATATTGTTAATTGCCTTTTAATAATAAACTGCTAATATGATGTACTGGTTAAATCTTGCGGACAGTAAGCGAAGGTCAGTAGTTAAGAAGCAATAAAACTTATTTTCATCTTGCATACAATAAAACAGGTCAATTAATGACATTAATTCACATTGAAGGAGGGATCAATATATCTACTTGACTTAGGCCGGTATCAACCACCTAGAACAGAGTAGCTGAAACTTAGTAATGCCCTTGAAGTGAATGTGAAATTAAATTAAAACCACTCAGAACTTTAAAGCAACTCCCAGGTTAAAGAATAACTAACTTGAGACAACTTGTGACCTTGAAAGTAAAAGATAATGGGCAGCATGTAGATGGAGTTTAAGTGATCCACGGAGTGCTGAAACACCTGACAGTCTCTGTTAATGTGAAAACAATCAACTGTAGCCTTCAGCAGCCACTCCATTATACAAACTTACACACACACAAACACTCCTAACAGTGCACTGAAATGTTTCCAGCTGTTTCCCGTCAGTCTGAATGCAGCTGACTGCAGCTCTACATAACACGACTATATGAGCTTCAGCCGGGGAAACCCAGACTCTAATAATACACTGGGAATGAAATGCACAGCAAACACACACATGCACACACACATGCACTGCAGTGCTGCAGCATGAAGTCATCACAAAGCCCCGCCCCTCTGCTACCTGCAGCCAATCCTTGTGCTTTCTGAACCCTGCCCCCTTCGCCTGAGTTCAACCCTTCTTTTCTTAGAGCCCCACCTCTTGACCATTAGCATCCCACCCCATCTGATCCCACAGACCCATCCAGCTCTCAGTTCTAGAAGTTACATTAAAGGTGCTGTATGTTAGCCTGGCTTCTGCAACTTTAAAGCTCATAGGAGCTTAGTCTGGCCAAGCTACCTTACTACCCGCCTTCTGAGAGGCGGGCTTAACCTGCGTCCATCAAATGCCTCTGTATAATACCGGACAAATCTACAACCAATCAGACCACTCATTTCGATGACATATGCGTAGTGACGGAACCTGAAACCACCGTAACCAATTGTGGCTATATCTTCATTAAAGCAGTGGGAAAATGTCTTTAATAACTTCTGCTCCATTTTCAAAGAAAACCTTTCATGAAAATTTCTCAAAACAGCTGCAACAGCAGAGTTCTGCACAGTACATTTTATTTTTTTTCAGATAAACAAATATGCTATTTTTTTTTTTTTACATATGTGCAAACATATGATGGTATTTTTATGCTAATAGTCAAAAATTTACATACAGCAATTTTAACATGTACTTGTTTACAGGGGTGTAGGTTTGATTTTGAAATTAGTGGGGACACCCACAGAGTATTTCACTATATTAAAAAGGTTAGAATGTCTCAGAGTTCCACATTTTAACATCTAAATTAAATTAAATTAATAAAGTAATAAATTAAGACTAAATTAAATAAGTAATAATAATAAATAAACAACACATGAAAAGAGCTGGACAACAGTGGTTATTAGGTATAGGGTATTGTAAGGGTATTGTAAATACAGTCGTACTGCAATATAATTTTTTTCCCGATATTACCATGGTCGCGTGACTTGATAAAGCGATGGTCTTCTAAAGAAAGTTTGCTCAGGCGACTGGAGAGAACAGGAGGTAGCGGAAACTACAATTCCCATCAGCCCAGGCGTGGTCATTATTCTTTGCGGTCTGTTGTTGTCGCTACAGATCAGTGTTGCCAACTTAGCAACTGTGTCGCTATATTTAGCAACTTTTCAGCCCCCCTTGGCGACATTTTTCCCTAAAAGCGACTAGCGACAAATCTAGAGACTTCCTGGACAAACCTTAGCAAGTCTCTGGTAGTGCTGCGCGAGCGCGGGCTCGTTTTCTCGGCGCACGTGCACACCTGTTCTGCGTCTGTTCTGTTCAGCGAGTGGCTGAGAGGAGCAGGGCTTTCAGTAAAAATAGATATTTTGTTGCTTCTAACTCTATTTTACATGCAAATATAACCAAAATCACAGCATAGCCATTGTCTATATCTTATGTGTACTTGGTTTCATTATTATGAATTATAAATATAGTTATAAACGATTATAAATAAGGTTTTTAATCTAGATTAACATCTTGTAAGGTAGAGCTAGCTCAGTAGGCCTTATAATGACGTGCATTTCAGTCACTATTTTATATTCATTCCGTTTTTCTGACAACAGAAACCATTATATTAGTGAAAACAGTTATATTGAGAATTAGAGAGTGAGAATAACATTATGTGACCATAGAGATACAAGATAATATGACACAGTGACATAATGAATATGCAAATTGACATATGATGTCATCTAGCAATCTACAGATAGATGGTGTATGATAACATATCAATGGCACACACATTAGCCATCTATCTGTAAACTTCGTGTTCATGTAAACTGTATAATAAACACTTCTGGCACTTCTTTTGAGCCTCTTAATTAGTTTTGTTTTTTATGTAAATGATTCAATAAATACCGTACCGTGAAGTTTTGATACCGTTACATCCCTAGTGGTTATACTAAATATATTTTTATTTTTGATCAAAATTATTTCTATGGACAAAGCGGTGGTTGCTGGATATTGGTAGGGACATGTACATGTACAGGGACACAAAAATTACTAATAAATGAGTCTCCTGAGATATCAGTTTTCATGTGCCGTGTTTAAGAAAGAATAGGGAGTATCAAATAAGATCTGAACTGAAGATCTAAGAACTGAAATTTGTTTTTTGATTGTTTGTTTAAAGGGGTCATATGATGCTATTTTAAAGATCATTATTTGGTGTAACAACAGAATATAACACCCCTTACCATAACAAGTTTAGCTTTAATAATCAGAGCTTAGCTTTAAAAATAAATATAAAGAAGTTAATGATGTCATCAGTTTTACCAGCAGTTACCATCAAGCCGAAAAGAGCAACAGAGTAGCATGACAGACATTGATGATGCTTGTGTGTATTAGCAGTACACAAGCTGCACAAACAGCTACACTAAAGAAAAGGACAAATATATATCACATCACATAATCTATTTAATTTTCACTTCATAAAGAGCAGATTAACTCTGATAAGATTAACTGTTTCTGATAAGTTTCACAAAATGGCCCCCATGATGTTTTGTTGTATTAATATTTGAGCATTTTAAACAAAAAGTTGAGAAAATAGCATGTTTTTGCTATTATGTCTGAATCAGATTCAGAACAATGATCAAATCATAGATGGATAACACCCCCAAAGCTTGAACAGTCCTACACAACTTCTTGGCCTGAAATTTCATTTGATAACTTTAGACAGTTTTGATTTACAGTATATGCTGTTTAACGTATGATGAGCATGTTACATACATCCACTTTTCTTCTACCTTTGTTTTGTTCCAGACATTCAATACTCCATCAGAAGATGTGTAATATTACCTATTACCATATAATAATGAAAACAAGGAAATCCAAAGCAACTATATGTTCACTTCCTGGGAAACTGGCACAGATATTTGGGGTCTGATTTAGACAACTCTCAAATTGGTTATAGCCTTGTTCATGTATTTGGTCCTTGTGGAAAGCGACTGCACAAATAGCATACACTCGCAGTAAATCTATGCAGGTGGAGCTGGGGGAGGTGGAGGGTTCAGACTAACTTACAACAAACACAGGTTTTTAAAACCAAGCTTTTAAATTTCAAGCAGCAATCTTATTGTTTTCTAACAATAATAAATACAGGTTCAGTAGTTAGAGATACCATAAAAAAGAGCGGCAAAGCTGTTAATGATCTTGAATGTCTGAAGGTAATGTTCAGCTTAACACTCTGAGGAAAAAGTGGAAACAGCGTAAAATGGTTCAACAGAGGAAGACTTCAGAATTTTTTGCATTTGTATGACAGAGATCACGTTTATAATCTATATTTGAAAAGAGGGAAATGAGAGTGACTTCCAGTTCTTTCAAATAAGTCTTCCGTCCAGCATTTTGAATGATTTTGATGTCAGATTTTGTGTTGGTCAGTACAGATTCATGAAACCTAAACGAATACCATACTTCCTGAAGTAAACTTGAATCAGTTTGATTTTCAAAAGCATTCTCTTCTTATCATAATGCCATGCAGACATACTGTATCATTGATTATCTGTAAAGAGCAAGAAACCTGACTAAAAACATTCTACTCATGATAAAAATTCAAAAAGGATTAGGCAAAGTCTAACAAACCTGTCTTCCACTATACTAAAGTTCATCAGATTATGACTATGTGTTCACTTAATGAAAAAGAGATGCACACTCACGTCTCGGGAAGCTCAGAGAAGACCACTTGATGTCAGCCAAAGACACAAACACCTTCAACACAACAATCAGGAGACTGCACTGAATGATCTATGAGCCGTGTACAGGCCCAATTCACTGCAGCCTGGGACAGTCAGTAAATAAGTAATGCTGTCTGCTGTCTCAGATGAGTAGATCAAGTTATCTGAGGTCTCCGATGTCACACTGCTTCTTTACTGAGAGAAGTAAACATCATCTACTTCAGAAACTCAAATGGAGTTTTTGCTTAACTGTGCTTCACAAAGAAACCCAAATTAAATTCTAGAGCATCAATAAAAATGCATCTGTTTCGCATTTTCATTCATATTTCCTGTTGGGAAAAGTAGACTGGTAAAATAATTACAAAATAACATAAAATATGAAAATGTGTCTTCATGAATAACGCTTTTTAGAACCATTAATATTTATTTTGATACTTAAGTAAACCCTGCCCCCAAATTCTCACTATTGTGGTAAAAAAAATTAAATAAATAATAATAAAAAAAAAATATATATATATATAATTCTAGTTAACTGTGATGTAAAAATTGCCATTTGTATTATTTTCCTCTGGGCCTTTTGTGTTCGATTGGACTTTTATTTTGTGTTCTCTGTTTTCATAGTTTCCTGCCCTAAAGCAAAACAGTAATTTAATTACTAAATGTAAATAAAATGTTATCAAACTTACTATCTCCTACTGTCTCTGTCTAAGTCTTCTACTTTACATTTGTAGGAAGAAATCAACCCTAACTTTGCTTTAAAATGCATTGCAAGAGCTCCTAACGAAACTCCCTTTGCCTTTCCCTTTGACTTGACTTTTGGAAGGGATTCAGCTGCTAACTACTGTTTGTCACAGCCCTAAAAATGTTCCCATAAAAGCTATTTGGAATATACCCAAAGTCATTGCATCACTGCAGCGGCCGTTATAAGCTCCGGTCATGTGCATTGGCTGGTCTAGCCTGAAAAACGCAAAAATAAAAAACTGATTTGCTGATTTGATGTTGGGTTCAGCAAACAGTTTTTAAGATTTCAGTATTCCCCATTATTTAGGTAGGTCTTGTCTGAGATTCCTGGAGCCGTTTCAAATATAGCTGTTGAGTAAACAGACTTTCCTTGAAAGGGACTTTCATACAGTACTGTCTTCAGGATAAATGCAGTTAAAGAACATTCGCTTTGATGTGTTTGTTTTAAACTGCTTGTTTTAAACATTTTTTTACAGATGTCAGAAGGATCCCAGCATACGGAACTAATGGATAGTTTATTTTAATCGAGCAGCTGCATCACAAACCTTAAGTAAATGATTTCACGATGCTTTGTCTTAGGTTTTATTTCGATTATGTTGTCAAAACACTCACATGCAATAGTGAGAGGGAACTATACTGTTTCTTATGCAAGGATGTTAACCAATCATAACAGTGGCTAATTCCCAACATGCCCCTTAAAACTTATCACATATTTTTCCTACATTTGTTTGTTTGTTTTGGGCAAAAAACTTCAAGGATTATTTAAAAAGAAAATCCATGTCAAAAGATGTCTGTTAGAAACATTTTACATTACTAAAATTCTTCAAGTAATGTAATGTACTTAAATGAAATGTAATTTAATTCATATATCACCGTTGACGCCAAATAGCTCAAACACTCCGTATGCGGTAGTTCAGAGAATTGTATCTTTGATGTTATCTTCATTAAAATATTATTTTTTTTAAATATTTTAATTGCATAATGTGGAATATTTTACAGTTAAACAGAATATTTAATAGGAAAATATGCAGGGAAAGACTTGATGTTATCCCTCGGGAATTGACTGGATGATGAAAAGTGTCTGATCTTTACTAGCACAGAGTCAGAGCGGAAGAACTCACAGTGAAACATTCACTTATGAAGAGGCTTTCTGACTGGGATAGAGCTTGGGGATGGATCCCTTCTCAAATCTAGCATTATTCCTGTTACAATAACAACCAAAGCCCCAAACTACTAAATAAACCATTTGCAAGATTTCAGAAGGACTGCTGTACCAATTACAACCAGCTGAAAACATTGCCTAAACAGCTATCACTGCAACATTCACAGCAGCCCACATGGTCAAGGTGACATCAGATTAAAATCATTTTGATTAAAGCTAAAAACACAAAACAACTGTGCAAATAGGTCGGATCAGTTATGATTGTCGTGTTCAATTTAAATTCTGCTTTTGTAGTCAATCCAAAATGGTTTTAAAAGCATGCAAAATCTTCATTGTTTTGATGGACAACTCACACTTACCTTTTGAAAAATGTGCTATTAGGTTGCAGGCACAAAAACTGCCAATAATCCAAACACAGAGCTTTAAATCTTGACATTTTCAGCGCTCAGTCACATGGCAAAACGATCAACCTCCATTTTCACCTGAGAGATGCAAGCCAAAGACTGGTGCAGCAGAGAAGGTCTCTGAGTGTTACATGCTGTCTGCAGCAATCTAATGGGCCGAGCACATCTGACAGTCCCACCGTCCAGCTTTCTGCTTCCTCTGGAGGCTGTGAAGAAGCCAAAGCATCCTCAAGAGCTCACAGACAAGCCCGGCACAATCCAGGAGGTGATTCCTACTACATCCGGCTCCTTGGTAAGAAACCAGGTCAGCTCCAAATCCACCCTCACTGCATCAACTTCAGCGTCTTCACGTATAGATCCAGCAAACACCCGGAGGATGGAGTCTCTGACATGCACCTCGGCATTTACTGCATATACTGCATCAAATTGACAACTCAGCTCAGGTGCTCTGTGCTGCAGGATTTTCCTCAGCTGTTTCTTACGAGTGCATTACAGCCACTGCATCCATGAAGAGATCTCCACCTATATATGCTGAATGCTGGTTGCCTGGCAACAACATCACTACTGAACTTGCAAATGGTTTGCTGACAATACCCTGGTGCTTGGGCTGTCAGAGGGGAGGGACTCCCTCATCCTCAATACTATGATGTCATGTGCATAAACCACGTTGTGTAATAATTCTACTGCATTGAAAAATATTTTGTTCTTCAGTAAACAGACACATTTATAGCAGCCTTTCTCATCAGAAACATAAGTAAGGCTCAATCCCTCCTCCCAATTCCCATTATTCTCAACAGAACCATTATAAAGCATGAAAAATGCACAGCATTTAATTTGATATTGGTGTAATTGGCTGAGAGACATTTTGAAAGATATATATTTATATTTAATATTTACTGTATATAAATGTTAGAACAAAATGTTCTTAGATCAACATTCTTGTCTTGATTATGTTATTTGTACTTTAAACATTCTACTACATTTTTTGTAACCTTTAAAGAAATAACCTTTAATACTCTTAAAATGTGACAAATAAACATTCCAAAATCATTATATTATCGGTGATAATAAAGTCGGTAGAATGTTGTAAGAAACGTTGGACATTTCATACCTTTTAAAACAATGTTATTTATTTTTATTAGCCACTTTATATTAAGCGGCCTTAACTACAGTACTACGTATTTACATAAAAAAATAAGTATAATATATATTGTGTTCATACTGTATTGCAGAATACGTTTGCTGCTAAAGAGGTGGATACAGGTAAGGTTAGGGACAGGTTTGGAGATATACTGTAAGTAGGTTTAAGGGTAGGCTAAGTTGTAAGGGATGGGTCAACAGAAATGAACTACAGATGTAATTACATGCATTATTTTTTTTACAATATAAGTACAATGTGAAAAACATGTATGTAAAATATTGTATCATATATTAATTTAAATGTAAGCACATATAAGTTAAGGTCCCTTAATACCGTATGAAGTGGGACTCCTAAATTTGGTACCTTCAATTTTGAATCTGTAGTTTTGCTCATTAAATTTTTTTGCATAATAAACATATTTTACATTTTACACCCATAGGGTGTTGCTAAAGGAGGTTGTGAAGGTTTTCTGAGTGCTTGTTAGCTTGTCAATATGGTATAGCTGTTTGGTTGTTTAGGTGGTTAATATACAATATTACAAAGTGTTTGCTTTTGCTTTTTGGTCACATCAAGAAACACATTCTCAAGATGCAGAAAGGTTATCTCATTCATAACGTCAAGGCCAAAGCACTTGTAGCTTTCATCGGTTGTAATATGATGTCACACTCTGTGCGACCACACAATTCAACACAAAATAAAATGTTAAAGGTACTGCATGTAAGACATTTATTGTAATGATCATAAAATGTCTCTGTTATGTTCAACAGGCATTAAGAAAACATGTTAATTAAAAGTATTCATATCGCCGACAGTAGTAGTACAGCCTGGATATTCTCATTTAAAAAGCGCAGTTGCAGCCCTTAACTGATGTTTATGTCACGTTTTGTTTTGATCTGAAGCGCCACCCTCCATCTATCTCCATATCACGAAGTCTGTAGTGTTTCGGCATCCAGGTTGCCTGCTTGGCAGAAAATACAGTGCATTTCATTTAATTCATTGTCATATGCGTTCGTTCTTGTTGGTGTCGTCAATCATGGCAACCTGAGTGTGCGTCAAGTCTAAGAAGGAGGGGCCGGGTGAAAAACCCCTCTCCAGTATTTTGAATTTGGACTGCAATACATAGTTCAACCACTCTGTGTCAATCCTACATACAGTACCTTTATGTGTAAAAAGTACTAACTTCACTTCACTGAAATGCTGCAAGCATGCAGGTTTAAAGACTGTGTTCTTTTAATTCAACTAATACTATAAGTCACGCCATAAATTCTCAAAGTTCTATTGATTACAAACTTGAAGTCTGGAATACAATAAAATTTGCATGACCTTGCATTGCCTGTCTAGTGCATTACTTTACCTTACCTTATATATATATATATATATATATATATATAGACATATATATTTTTTTTTCTAATAATAATAGGGATAGACAGATAGACAGAGGTCTTGTGCTGGTATCATGGGCTAATTCAGCACAGCATTATAATGCTGTCATATTCCATACAGTACATCAGTTCGAGTCTGAGAGCATCAGCCATCAGCATGAAAACAAACCGCCATCAATAAATCAGTCATAAAGGACCGACAAAGAAGAGAACACACAATGCAATTTTAAAACAGCTGGAAAATATAAAAAAAAAAAAAAATTGGATGACAAGAAACTTCTTACTGTTAAATTCTGACAAACAGAGGTGTTTATTATCGGATCTAAAAACCTCACACGTAATAATCTAGAACACCATTCTACCCGCTGTAGTGTGTCTCAGTGACTCTAGAGGTCTCCTGTGTTCCCTTTTGCCTCAGTTCTTTCTTCTTCTCTTGTTAGCATTATTTAGTTCACATGTGCCTTGTTTCCTCCAGTGTATTTAAAATGCTTTATTTTTCTCTTTGCTTTTCACACGGTTTTTGAGTCTTACCCTGTGTCTCCTACCTGACCTCTCTTAAGCCTCCCAAGAAATTCCTAGAAAGGTATTCTGTGACTCAAACTTTGTTTGTTGTTCTCTCTCTCAGTTTTGTTTTTCTCCCCTCGAAGAGCTTTTGTTTTCTCAAGTGAATTTTTGTTCCACCTTTTTTTTATTGTTATATATGCCTCAATCTGGAAAGAATTTGTTCTATTACTGGCAATGATTTTTTTAAATATATTTTTTATATATATAAAGCAACTTTCCCTGAAACCCTGCATCAAGTGTCTCGTTTGGGGCCAACACTATACAGTAAGTCCTGTGGCTCAGTGGTAGGTCTCTCAACCACCACACCAGACACCTGAGTTCAAGCCTCAGTTGTGACACTGTTTAACACTTGATGGCTGCTCTGTCAATTCTTCTTCATCAATTAGGAACCTAGGTGTGCTGTTTAATAGCAATCTCTCATTTGAAATCCATGTTTCAAGAACATATCTAAATTGGGTCCTATGCTTTCAACCTCAAATGCAAAAATGTTAATTCATGCGTTTATGACCTTGAGGTTAGATTATTGTAATGCTTTATTGGGTGGTTGTTCTGCATGCTTGATAAATAG
>JAUMHI010000069.1:552044-568432 GCA_032359435.1 Enteromius unitaeniatus
AATTTTTTTATTTTTTTTTTATTTTATTAAAATTAAAAAAAAAAAAAAAAAAAAATAAAAAAGAGTCAACGTTTTGAAAATTATTTGTTATAATATAAATTTCTTATGTGGTAAAAAAAGGTCATGACTTCATCAAATTAAAGGGTTAGTTCACCCAAAAATGAATAGATGCCATTAATTACTCACCCTCATGTCGTTTCAAACCCATAAGACCTTTGTTCATCTTCAGAACACAAATGAAGATATTTTTGATGATATCAGAAAGCCATCAGACCCTCCATAGACAGCAACACAACTGAAATAATCCAGATCCAGAAAAGCAGTAAAAATAATGGTAAAACAATTCTTGTGACTTCTAGGTGTACAACCTTAGATTACGTTCATGTGCGTGCTTTCCCCCGGATCTAAACAAGGCTGATTATGTCAAATATGTTAAAGTTTGCATATGCGTTGTGCTGTGATACTCTAAAATAGCATACGTCACGGGAGAAGAATGGCATGCTGATGATATGCGATTTTTGTTTTCTTTACGCAACAGAAGTATTCTCCTAGCTTTGCAAAACTGAAGTTGATCCACTGTTTTTACCACGTTTATGGATCTGGATCATTTCAGTTGTGTTGCTGGAGGGTCAGATGGCTCACTGATATCATCAAAAATATCTTAATTTGTGTTCTGAAGAAGAACGAAGGTCTTTTGAGTTTGATATGACATGAGGGTGAGTAATTAATGACAGAATTTTCATTTTTGGGTGAACTAACCCTTTAAGCATTGATACAAATACAGATATCACTGAAACTCGCTATTATTCATTCTAGGTTTCATTCATATTAAAGTGTATCTGTCCCACTTTATATTAAGTGTCCCTAATAACTGTGTACTTACATTTACATAGTAACACACAAGTAGATGTGTATGTAGTATGTAACCACAGTAACCACTACGTATATACTGTGGTTATGTCTAGTTATACAATATACAATGCAACACAATATACAATAGTGTGATTATGTCTAGTTACTAGGTACACAGATATCAGGGGCACAATATAAAGTGGGACCAGTTTATCTAAAATACGCAATAGTTCTATTTCCACTAAAGTGCCATAAGACACCCAGCACAATAAAGTGGTGTAATTTTAACTGAAATTCAGGATGAGATGATATTAAGTGCCTCATCCCCTTAAATACATTTAGTTTTACTGCTCCGACCGACACAGACAATCCACAAAAGCCACATTCATTTAGTTTTGTCAGATCAGTGTGTTACCCAGCTAACATCTGATTTTAGCAGATTGAACACGCTGAATATTTATTTTTCTGTAACTGTATTGTCTGTGAATTATGGGATGAAATAATGTTTAAATTATGCTATAAGAAAGATGTTCATTAGTGCATCAAGTGGCATGTGTGCATTCGCTGGCATTATTTCCTAGTCAATTCTGCTTGATTTGTTTGTATTTTTCACTTTCTTTTTAAAATGTGGTGTTTTTGTGACACTGACACAAACCAGGCTTTGCTCGCCTCAAAGAAAAGCATATTTATGAAGGAATTTAAGCAGTGATATAACATCAGTGTTGGTGTGTGTTTGGGAATCCTGCTTCTGCTTCTGACTCCCCTACTTTCTGCTGTGTATCTGTGCTAAAAATACACCTGAGAGGGTGTCTGCACTGCTCTGCCACGCAAGTCTAACAATGGACTGTTTCTATTCTACCCACAGAAGAAATACAAGACATATTTAACTCTAATACACACAAGCTAAGACAGTATGGGCATTAAAATAGCATGCAAAGCTGCCATGTTTGACCTCTCTGATCTCTAAATGGTGCTAGTCTGCCAGAAAACTCTCAACAAATCACACGCACCTTTCTTACACCATATTAAATAATATGCGTCATTTGTGTATGACAATTAATGTATTTAGTTAGTTTCAATATTTTATAAAAACTATTACTATGATTATTGATTATCACGATTAATTATACTCATAATTTTTTTTTTTACATTATATGTGTGTATATTTATTTTGTGTGTGTATATATATATATATATATATATATATATATATATATTCAATATAGAAACAAATTATTTTCCTTAAGCATATACAGAATGTGTGTGTATTTATATATATATATATATATATATAAAAATAATGACTGATCTAATGACTGATAAAAATACTAAAGGCTCCTCTTGCATTAAGCATAACACACATTTCTTGATGAGGTTCCATAGCATAATATAGCAACTACATGGCAGTACAGTTAACTACAAGTTCAGAAATAAATCCAGAGAACATCCCAAATAACCTGTATAATATTCAGCCTCTGTCTGTCTGTATATCTGTGCCGATAAAGATAAAAGAGGAAGGCTCTACAGCTGCACCTCTCCCTATGTCACATCAGATGAACACCTGTGCCACTGAAAGATGCTGCAATAGTGTGTAAAAATGCCTTCTGATGAACATTTCCACTGACATACATAGTTTAAAGGGTTAATTCAATCATCCTTAAAGGGGATTCATTAGCATGCAATTAATATTCCATCATAAACAAGCTCTGGTTGTATAGACAGGAAACAAACAAAAATGATGATGAAAAGCCTAGTGATGTATATTTGCTAAGAAATCCATTTTGGGCTATTTTTCATAAAACAGTAAATAAAACAAGCTGTTGGACTATGCATGGATGATTGTTCTGTTTCCCTCTACAACATCAAGGCTACACAGTCAATGTGGCTGTCATTTATAAAGCTTTAGGGCTCAGACGAACCACGATCAGAATCATTTTATCCAAATAGAGAGAGTGGAACAGTTGCTAGTCTTTTACCTGCATGATCCTGAATGAATTCTGGACCAAGCCTTATAAACAGAAACAGTACAATTAGAATGCAGAAAGGATGAAAAACAAAAATGAAAGTGTTGGAGGGATCAAGTCAAAGTCCAGCTCAAACTCCTTTTGAAATGCTCACAGATGGTTCTGCAAAGCTAACGACCAAAATTCCTATATGTGTAAATGGTGTGTTAAAACAATATATGCATGATTTGACGTCTTACTCGGTTTTTATTCAATAATAGTAGGTTTTATGCATTTTGTATGTATTTAATGAAGATCTAATGACATGCAGGGTCATATTTTAAAGAGTGGTGCATCTTGAGAGCATTTGTCATTCATCTAGCAGTGGGCCTAAGACTCAGGTATAAGACACAAGCAAAGCCCAAGGACCAAGTGTGCATTTTTGTCATGATGTTGCTCACTTATAAAGAATGTAATCGTAATCTATCTTTAATCATATGAATTAAACACTATACTACAGCTAGTATTCACTGTGCCAGGAACCTGATGTTATGTTCCTTATGTTGCACATTGACAGCACCTGCTGGTGGAATCCCTCAACTGCAAATGAGTTTAAACTATCCAAAATAGACATTGTTTTTAATGTCTACTCGTCTACTTTCTATTTAAAATTGAATATACAACATCACAAGAATGTTAAATGAGCATATGTGTTATGAAAGGTTTATTTTAACCCCTTAAGTTAAGTCACTTTTATTTATATAGCGCTTTTGCAAAGCACTGAACATTATCAAGTAGGAGAACGGAGTGATGATAATGTATAATGACCAGATTAAGCTATTTATTTATCAAATGCAGAGACCGTCTCTGTAATCAAAACGACAGAAATCAGGTGTCCCCAAGGTTTAGATCTCGTCAATTGGGTTACAACACTTCCTTGCCAAAGACAAGTTCAGCATTCCCTGTTTTAGGTTTATTGTGGTATGGAAAGCACATATCCTGAATGAGTTAAGGGACTTCCTGGGTCTACCGTGTTTCGAAAAACGTTAACCGTCATAAACAGAAAGAAGAAATATAGATCATAATATATATCATATATGCAGATCATGCATGTAGATCGTGTTTTCACGATTCCAAATCTGATCTGGACGAAGTAGGCTAGTCAGTGACAGAGATGCCTTTACAGAAACATCACTAATTATGTCACGGATAGATCTATAACCCGGCAATATGAATATGAATATGTATGTATGTGTGTGTGAGTGTGCATGATCTATACGTATATGAATAAAGTATGTGTGTGTGTATATATATGTATTGATGTAGCCTAAATGTATGTGTGTGTGTGTGTGTGCATAAACGTGTGTGTGTGTCTGTTTGTTTGTTCTTTTTACTGAATGCAACTTCATTTATTCATACAATTATTTACAGGTGAAAGAATATGATTTCTGAAGGCATTCTGCTTAAAAATGCAGTACTTTGATAAAAAGCACTGCTTGTCCAAAATGTATTTCTGGTGAAATCTGCATTCAAGAGATAATAAAAAAAGAAGACATAAAGAAAGTTAGTAATTCAATTACTAAAATAGAATCCAGAAAAATAGAATAAAATCTCTCTCTCTCTCTGGCCAACGGCAGCAAACACACACTGACAGCTCGTCCCATGAGCGTGAAGGACACAGCTTTGCCCTGAATGAGGCTTTGTTTCAGACGGGTTTATTCCTCTGAGGAAACTCCAGAGCTGAGCTCTGCCCCACATCACATCAACGCATGTGTCTTTTATGAACACACTGGACAATATTCTGATCTCATTCAATGCATCATACAGTATGTGTACATGTGTGTTTATATTCATCATTTCTGCATTCCCCCAGAGTGAAATACGGAGATTAATGAGCTTCAGGTCACCTTCAAGTCTCACATCTGGAAGTAGAAAAGGGCTGCACATAAAACATCTCAACACATTCGAACCGAACATTTAATTCATTGTTAAAATGCTTGGTACTGAAAAAGCATATCAATAAAGTCCCCGCTTGAATTTCTACATTAAAAAGGCAATAAAGTTTTACCAACATACAGATATTAGAACAAGATATTAGATATTATACCTGCAATCATACTCCAATCATACACCAAACATTGGGTGGACATGTATATATCAGTTCCCAAATTAATTTGATGGGCATTTATAAAGAATTAATGCATGGATTTGACCAAAAAAAATCTTGGAATAAGGTAAACGTCAACACTCTGTACTGTTATTTCAACTATATTTAGTACATATGTTTTAAATGTATTAATTTATTCTGTGTAATATTATAACCGTTCTGCATGTCAGCAAACTCAAATGCAAACAAGCAAAAATCATATCTGGGAAAATTTAAGAAAAAGACAGTGACCTCCAAGGTTGATGTGACTTCTCACATCAGTGATATCTGTCAAGTAGATTTAAAAAAAAAAAAAACTAATACATTTACAGCACATTCAATTATTAGTCCAGCCTTTGTCAACTGTCTTTTATACGCATCCACATATTAGTGTCATTCACAGACTGCAAAAATTAATACAAATTCTATTTCGTTTTCTTGCTTTAAACAAAAGTAATATACTACAGTAATACATTTGTAGTGTAAGGCATTACTAATCAAGTTTCAGTAATATTTTACTCCGTACATATTCAGCAATGCTCATTTTATTATTTTACTAACATTATATCATTCAGAACAGTAAAGGGTTTACATTTATTTGGGTGCACTGACAATATCTTGAACAGGAGTGCTTCACAAAAATTAACTGAAACTCAGCGAAAAAAGACATAAATACAAAAAAGCTTTAAATGGCCACTTAACAACAACAAAAAAAATCTAAAACAAAAACTTTTTCATTATAATTTTAATAAAGTCGTTTAAAGTTTAAATAAAGTTTTGACCCGGAAAACACTAAATAATTTAAATATCTTTTCCACAGACATATTCCTGGTAATTAGGCTACTTTTGCTGATGCTGTGACGAGCTTTAGTCTATTGCGTGTATTTGAATACAGAGCTCTTCAGCTGCGCTGACGGCAGGCTCTCTGTAGTTATTTTGGTGAAAGTAACTCAAAAGTAATACAGGAGTCATTTAACGCATTAACAATTTTGAATCAGTAATATTGTAATGCAAGGAAATACTTTTAAATAACAGTAACAAGTAATTAAATATATCAAAGTTGGAAGAGATCCGCACTTGTCCAGATTCAGCAAAAAAGGCTTATTTGCCTACTGGTTTCTTACACAGAAACAAATTTGCACAGTCAAAGACAAATGACGAACTTGAAATGTGACATTTCATGATGACCTTTAAAAGACTCATTTCTCATCACATATCCTGGTGTTTGGTGTTCTTCGCCAGAGTGACATACAGCATGAAATGAATCTACCTTCAAACTTTAAATTTGTTCCGTTCATTATTATTCACTATTATTCATATAAGTATCGTTCTTTGGGTGTGTTTATTAATGTGCCATACAATGTACTATTGACTACTGTTACAAAATATCAGTGCTAATTATGACTGCTTTTGTGCTCCAGGGTTAAATATGGCATCAAATTGGACAAAGGAAATAAGTAGCCAAACAGTGTATTCCATCTACAACTGTATGACTGTTGATCGGATGTCACTGATAAAATAAGTTCTAGTATGCAAACAGTATACAATGTGATGTCAACAGAGACAAGCGTTTACTGTACCCGAAGGATGCAGACTTCCACTGTCGGCACGGCACAGTTCTTCTGCACACGGCTGATCTGAGGCTGCTGGGACTGTCTGTCATCTCCACAGGAAGAGAGGCATGTCTTCTGTAGACAGAAACACAACACAGACTCCAGACACTAGAGTCTGCAGCAGAGCATCCCAGCTGATGCTGCACCAATTACATACGAATGGATGTGGACCGGGACAGCTGCTGTCACCGAATGTGATGCACTCAAATGAGCTCTCAAACACCTAGCAGGGTGTTAGCGACCACTCACAGAGTAGTATGGTTCATAATCCAAAAGTTTCAAATGTTTTAAAAATGAGACAACATTCACCAGTACAACAGAAGTAAACATACAACATACCTGACGATTCTTGTACTCCCATATTCTGATCTAAAAGACACAAAAATAAGCCGAAATTTTTAGGGAAAACATATCTAACCAGAGTAGAACAACAAGTGCATCGTCAACACTTGTCAAGTTATGCCTACCAAAGAGCTTATTTTGCTCATAACTTACAAAAGCCCATTATAAAACCCACAGGAAACCAGTGCTGAATTAGTCTTCCTGGTTTGACGTCACGGCTGCAGAACTGACCCAGGCACCCAGCTCATATTTCATTGTGTTCTAATATCAAATATCAGCTCCAGAGAGGGTTAAAACTATGAATTATTAACATATTGGCTTTAAAGGTCTGACTGAATGCAAACGTCATGCTGGAGCTGGATGACAAATGTCTGCGGATCTAACGGATCTCAGGACTGTAACACTAGAACAGAAGCCATTAGAGGTAAGTCTCCTCTCAGTTTGAATAAACACCAGGCCAATCCAAGAGAAAAGCAGCAATAAACACATTGACCACTGATCTGATTTACTGCTGGCTTCCTGTATTATACATAACCCTCTAAATGTCTGTTTGTTCCTCACATAAAGCTATATGAGGAACTAGAGCTGGGCGGCATGACCAAAAACGTATATCATGGTATTTTTCAAAATTATATCGGTGTCACGGTATTTAACGGTATTTTTTTTCCATTCATGACTAGATGACAACATTTACATATGATGGTTGTTTGATCAATGTCAGATTTTGCAGACAAAGCAGAAGTATTTCAACGGCTGCCGTCTTAAAAAATGTAGTGCCATCAAAGTACAGTGAGAGCAAAACTAGAGCAGTCGCAGAGGACAGGTGCTGCAGTTGCTCAAAATTGGCTGCGAAAGACGAAAAAAAACAAAAAACACCGGTATTCGATATGAAAAGGTATCCCGCCCAGCCCTATGAGGAACTGTATCTACTTAAAGTATATTTGTAAGGGTAACCCATTAATGAAAATGTCTCAGAATAACTGCCACGAAAAGGAAAACACAGATGGACTTTCTATATATTTAATCTGCTGTAAATAGGGTGCTCATTGATTTTATGACTGTAAGCTGAGTGTCAAAACATAGTTACTTTATGAATATCAGTTAGATATAACTTTGATGAATAATGCTATCAAAATATCTAATGTTAGAAATTATTATTGTAATTTAAAAAAAATTATCATTTGAAAATGTAATTACAAAAAAATATAATATATTTTTTGAATTGTATTAGCTAAGCAATATGGCGTGTCAGCATTTCCCAGATTTTTTTTTTTTTTTTTGACTCATGAACCGCTTTATTGTAAGGATAATTTACGGGGTATCTCACCTGACATGTTTTTGAAATTGCAGCAGAGTTGTGAAATACAGAAGTAGACGAGGGTTTCCTAGACCTCATGAACATCTAAACCGTGGAAGTCCCTCATAACAAATATTAGAAATTCATTATCACTTGGTGCTTATTTTAGCTTGACTTGATTGCTGATTTCAGCAGATTTAACCAGCATCTGCAATACTGCTGATTGGAGCTTGCTACAGTGGATCTCTTTAGTCTCTTCAGATTATTAAACACCAATTCAGAATGCCTGTTTTAATTCAGAAAACAGTTTAGTTAGTCTAACTTAGTCTATCTAAACCTTAAACCACCCTAAGCCGGTTGTTCAGATCTGTAGGTCTTTTTATAAAGTTTTGGCCACATTATGATCAAGCTGGGAGACTACAGCTGCAGCTGTTGGGAAAAAAAGCAAAATATACTGCAATAATGTATTTTTCAAAATTAAACTAGCCAAACACAAACGAGACAAACTCTAAAAACAATACAGCCTGTAGCCTATAAATAAAATCTTGCTTTAATAAGCGTCTTGTTACGGTGTATTCGTTCACCTTCCAATATTTGCTTCCATTAAGAAGCAGTTTTTGACGGAAGTGTATTAGAGGGTCTTACTGCTGTTGCGGGCTGTTTTCCTGGATGGAGCGCAGTCTGCAGGTGAGCAGATGCCGCTGGTACTCGTGTCTCAGGCGGCTGTTCTCGGCGCACAGATCGGACACATGCTGCTCCAGCTCAAAGATGCGCCTCTTCTGCCGCTCCAGCAGCGTCTGCTGCGTCTCTATGATCTTATTCAGCTCCTTCAGATAGCCTGCTGCCTTCGTCGGATTCTCGGTCCGGCTGTCCATCGTCTTCTCATTCAGCCTCGCTAACCCGAGTCAAATATTGCCTGTTTTCTCCAGGTAAAGACGCGCTGTGATTTACGAGAGGTGCGCACGTCCCGCGCTCAGCCATGCTCATGTCAAACACTGACTCTGCGTCTCCTGCGGTGCTTTGTGCCACTAAAGGTTAAATGTGGATAGGTTCGGTCACAGTTCTGGAAGTAGTTAGTGGTGCAGTAGAAAATATTTAATCCACTTGCCATACACTAGAATGCACTTATAAGTTGGTGGCGAGGTAACACCCTGAATACACCGCATGCGACGCGACGCGACACCGCAGCTGTCTACGCTGCGAAAGCGCGACGTAGAAGTTAAACTCGCTGCATGCATAAACAAAGGCTCTGATTGGTCGACTCGTTGTCTGCGTCATTATTCCACCGCAGTCCTGAAGGACGCGTCACGCTTGCAGTGCAGCACTCCGTCTGCAGCGTCGTGTCGCCTGGCGTCTAGCAGTGTAGCTTTTGACCTGTATTTAATCATTGGTTTTCAGACACAGCTGAGTGCTTTAACACATCCCAATACAACATATAGGGAGATATATATATATATACAGTTTGTACTATATTCAGTACAAAAGTATTCAGACCCCCTTAAATTTCACTCTTTGTTATATTGAAGCCATTTGCTTAAATCATTTAAGTTAATTTTTTTCCTCATTAATGTACCCCATATTGACAGAGAAGGCTGCAGATTTGGAGCAAGGCAGTTTTACGGCCCTGTTGTTCCGGATGCGTCCAGCAGGGGGAGTATCTGAGTAACCGAACTCCCCCATATAGATATAGAATCAAACCGAACCGAATCCAAACCAAACGAAGCAGCAACGCGGAAAAAAAATCGGTATAGCGTGTCAACTATTCTTTAAAGTTATTGTTTTGCAGCATCCGTGCAGCTACTATGTTAGCTAAAGTTTCCAATCGCTTCATTTCAATTTGTTAAGAGACATCTTTATAATTCATGTGCAAAGACGATATTGACGGTCAGGTTATGGATGAGTTGTTTGGCTCACACGTGTAAACTTAGCTGCCTCATATTGTATGTTAGGTCTACTCGCTCTGTCTCACTGTCTTAATTTTTTGGTTTTTGGTGTCTTGCTTGCGCGAGATGGCCCTTTCCGGTGTGATATAATCTTCCAACCCTGTTTACTCTTTACACACTTCACATGGATTTTGCAGCAACATGCTATGTATGAATATATATATATATAAAGACATTTATAATAGGTCTGTATGTACTGTATGTAAATCTTTAAGTGAGGGGAATTTAACTGCACACTCAATTATTACTATTATTACAGCTTTATATTGAGAAAACTAATTATCCACTATAAGTAATTGAGCACCAACCACCACAAACATGATAACTGTTTTTTCTCAATGAGATGTTCTAACTATGTAACATCTAATGAAAGTTTATTTGAACTTAATGTGGTTTTTAGTATGTTTGTGATTGTCGGTGCTCAATTATTTATGGTGTATCTTGTTTTATTAATATAAAATGAATAGCATTTTAATTGTTTGCTAGCTTATTATGTTAATTGTGGTCATGTTGATCTCACCTGTGATTTATTGTTTGTTTTATTTGTGGTCCTCTCCATTTTATAGTAAGGTTGCTTGCCTGCCAAAAAATACATAA
This sequence comes from Enteromius unitaeniatus, assembly GCA_032359435.1. Classification (NCBI taxonomy): domain Eukaryota; kingdom Metazoa; phylum Chordata; class Actinopteri; order Cypriniformes; family Cyprinidae; genus Enteromius; species Enteromius unitaeniatus. Next base: position 562,778 of record JAUMHI010000069.1, read on the forward strand.
TGGAGTTAGTAGTTATACTCCTTTTTCAGCTTTCTTATATCATGTTTTCTTTAAGTTGCACCCCACAAAAGGTGGGTGGTTTGTTTAGCTTTTGGTCTATGTGAGTAAATGTAAAGCTCTTTCAGCTTGTATAAACTATGAACACCATCTTCTCTTTACTTTTAATGTAAATTCTATTCTCTCTTTATATGTAGGAATCCCATCAAGTACAGTGAGGTACTGAATTGCCTGTGCTCAACAAATGCACCACCTGCTGTTCCATGTACCACTGTCCATTCTGTTCTTCTACTTTCTACAAACCCGCCAAGAAAAGTAAAGTACAGGCTCATCTACTGCTTCACTTTTCAAGGGCAGTCAGCCTTGAAGGTCACAGTGGTGTTTTTTGTGGTGTTTTTTCCGTTTAAAATATTATGGAATGTTAAATGCATGATTTTGTTTTGGTATTTCTCAAACAAAACACCGTTAACAATGTCAGGGTATGTCGCATATGAGTTTTACAATTAGTTTACAAATACAGTGTGCTGGGTATTTTTACCTATTTTCTAAAACATCATGCTGACATCATAAAGTAGGAACGTCAGTAAGAGAGTTTTTTTATTTATTTAATTTTTTCTTTTTCTCCCAGATTATACAATACATCGGTGTGGTCTAAATTGTAGGACAAAACTACACTACCATTGTGTTCATTGCTCTTCAATTTTATTTCGACGTGCCAACTTCATAGCCCGTCTCAAAGTATGTAAGATCAGCAGTGCACCCTTGACCGCCGCTACATCAGTTACCATTCCAGATGTGCCACCCTCGACCGCCAGTAGATCCTCCGTCCAGCTACGGAAAAGCAGTTGTCTAGATAAAATACCCTCATTGCCAAAAATTTAAGAAAACATCTGGAGAGGAAACACACAAAATATAAGGCCGACATTACAGCAAGCCACCACCTTTATTCTGACTGCATAGACCAAGCTAATGGTGTCTATGCTGTCCAGAAACATTTTCTTTCTTCAAGTTTTCCAGTCCATGTTGTTTACAAAGTCTGGGGAGCAGAGCAGAACGTCAGGTGGGAGTTGCCATCCTGTCAAGTGGACATTGACTTAGCGAGGAGGAGTGGATTAAGCCACTACAGATGCTATCATCTCCGGTCATTAGACTATTGTGGATCCTTTGCTGATGCTCCTACTCTGTCAGAAAGTACCCTGACAAACATGGTTGGGTTAAAATGGTTTGGCAGGGAAAGAAAGACAGATTGCGTACAAAGAAAAAGCCTGGCCACCCAGGACAACAAACCTTTGTCTGTAGCAACAAAGGCTACAACGCCTTCTTTAAAGAGGTGGGTTTCAGTCTCTGAGCCACATGCGTCATATTATGCCCAACTTGGAAGAATAATGGTCACATATGATGTAAAGCAGAACACCTGGCATTGTCCTTGTGCAAGATCAAGAAGATCCTGCCTCCATAAATACATAGCAAAATGGCACCTTTTCCAGACTTCGCGTGAGCTATTCTGGACAGTGCGAAGCACAGAACAGTCTAGTTTATGAAATGGTAAATGATGAAGGCCTTGTGTACCCCCCGACAAAACGGCTTGAGTCTATGATTCAGTATATCACGCACCACAAGACCATCCCAGCAGTTCTTCTTGATTACCTGCGTCTGCCTTCATTTTCAAGCATATTCCTAACGAGATGTTCTGTCTGAGATGCGCTGGAAATGTATCCTTATCAGATCCACTTCTTATCACACCAAAGCCAAAATTCTTACAAATACAAGAGTTATCCATGGCAAGTATTTATGGTTCTAACAGGCATCTACAAAATTCATACAAATGACACAAGTTCGGCAATGGGATTGTAGTACATTTTTAACCTTGAGTTTTTCAGATGTTGCCACCTACTCAAAATGTTGCCACCAATGTGGAATCCACTACAGGTATGAAGAGTGGAAAGATGGCCTGCACAATTTTAATTACAGTATTATTCTTGACCTTCCTCTATGTCGAAACATGCTTCAGGTCAGGTTATCTTATTATCTAATATTGTACCATTACCCCTAGTAAAAATACATTAGTGTTCTGCTGGCTTTTAAGAAGTGAATAGCAATTATTAGTTGTTATCTTTAATTATAGGCCCACACAGCTGTTGGAAGAGTGGTCCAGTGTCTGGAGCTCACCATAGGGGAACAATTTCCTCCAGCCAAAACTGTGCTCCATGCCTATCTTCATTTTGAGGCACTCACAAGCCATGAGTTTGAATACGCTTGTGTGACATGCGGAGATCATCCACCTGTTGTCATTATGGATCTCCACAGAAAAGGAGCATTCAACATGTCATGTAAGTATGTTATACGAATATTGTCCTAAAAGGTAGGATAACATTCTGTAAAACATTCTAAAAATGTTTATTGATAACATTGTTAGAACATTTTACTTCAATATTCTAATAAAGGTTTTATTGGGAAGTTTCCCATTGGACATTGAATGTGAACTGTAATGTTGCTTAGATGTCAAATGTTGGTTAAATGTAAAAAAATCAACCTTTGTTTGAAATTATTTAATGAAATTGGAGCTTCAAAGACAGTATTACCAGCTTCGCTTTTTATAAGCCATATTGACATTATTTTGTCATACATTTACAAAAGGTCTTATTGAGATTAAAAGAGGTTTGGATGTTGATGTCAGGGATAAGAGTTTGCTTTACTTGGGTAGTTTTAACTTTTTCAGATGTTTTTCTCTAGCTACTACTACTAGTAACGGTTGTAGCAAAGAGTAAGAGAAAATGTCATCAGATGATGCTGGTAACATGTTGATGGTTCAGATGTCATCATGTAATTTATCTCTTTTCATTCGCTAATCTATGGTGTTATTTGGTCATTATTTATTATAGCAATGCTTATACATAGAAATCCAGCAGAATTTTAATCAGATAATTTCAAGGAAAAAATGTTTTTTCACAAACAATAAGAATCAGTGTATCACATGTCAGCAAAGTTGACGTGATTCATGCTGCAATGTATTCAGGGTGCATCATACAAAAATGTCAGATAGAACCTTATAATATATTATTAGATGATATACCTTTGTTCATATTTAGCCACTGCAGGCATATATCTACTGTTTTCTTTTACGTCATCTTAATATTTTGACTTTGTATGTTAGTGAGTGACATCAAACCACCACCAAAGGATTTCAATGGGAATGTAAATATAGAAGACTTTTGGAAGAACGTGTCACTGCAAATGATCAGTCGTAGCTTGGTAAAAAGTTAGTATCTTGCTTTCATGTGTCCATGCGTCTCTTCCTGACATTTTGTGTGATGCGTGTAATTTATCTTTTTTTATTTAGTTTTTTTTTTTTTTTTTTTTTACTTATTTCTGTTTAATTTAAGAACAGAGCGACAATCCCTTTAGTGTCCACCCCAGTTACCACCTATGGGCGACATGAATTGGAAAAATTCCAATCCAAATTCAAAGTCCAATCAGTGCCTCAACACTGTTCCAGAAAATCCACCAAAAGATGCAGAACTTTGCGAAATAACTGTCTCTGAATATAGGCTGAAAAATGAGCTTTATAAGAAATGAATTTCAATTGTCATTTCTGCAACTAGCATCAAATGTATTTTGGGCTCAGCTGGTCATAATTTTTTGTTGGTGTTGCAAGTATATTTTGACTTGTTTTTTTTAGGTATCAGTGATAAGGAAACTGTGCAAAGAGTGTGGTATTGATTCCATTGGATCAAAAAGTGACATCCTAGAGAGACTTTCATCTGAAATGAAATCTAGACACACATACGACAAAGTATTTGAAAAGGTTTGGGGTGCCTCAGGTGAGAGGAAAAAAGCGTATTCTGTGTCATGTTTGTGACTGCCACTTTACCTTTTGTAGACCTTTTTTAGTTTTATTACTGCTACCTGACATTGATGTTTCTTTCAGGAGGGTGGGCTGTGGTTATGTGCCCTTGTGGAATTGTGTACAGCATAAAATGGTGTTTGCGGGCTGAAAGTCCGAGAGACTTTGCCGACATCCTCCTCTCATGGAAACACATACCCAACATAGTCATCTATGATTTCGCACGCGGACTGGCCACACACACCAATCTTCGTTATCCAGAGACGTTAACCTTCACGCCACATGAAGGGCGTCTAGCTGACCCAACAGATGACAATATAAAGATGGCAAAGGATGGAAAGCTTAAGATCTCTTTTCCATGGCTTAATGTAAAAAAACAAGTCCCAGACAGCCATGGCCACCCAATTACAAGCTCAGCAGAGCACTACGTCCTCAATGACACATTTCATGAAGACAATTCAAAAGACGAACAAGATGTTCTCTGCAAGATTGGTCTCTTAGCCCAACTTGCTGGTAAAGTGAACAGCCAGGTTGCGGAGCAGTTCTTTAGCAAGTTAAAGAAAAATAACTACTTCCTAAATATGACCCTGCCATCAACCCATGTCTTTCTAATGAGAAGTATCATACACCACCACAGCAGAAGAATTTGAGAAGACTGGAGGCCTTCACAAGAGTCTTTGGAACAGAAGTTGTGCTGGTAATGTTCTTGGTAATGTTTGTATTACAGCCATACCACTTAAGAACTGCTTCAAAATTTTACTTGTACAGATTTTGTCATGTACTAATACTTTGTATTCATCCATTTAAGCTTCTTCAGAGATTTCAAAAACCTCCACTAATACTGGTGCCACAAATGATCACCAAGTGACCAGTGAGTAATGCATATGAAAAAAGCCGCTTCATGACACTTAATTTTTTTTTTTTTTTAATTGCTAAGGATTGTATACAATGTAATGTTTGCTTATTTGTTTGTGTCTCATTGTTGTATAATTGTATATTGTATAATTATTATAAATCAACCTCTTATTTCTTCTTTGATTATATCAACCTCTGTTATTTTATTACTGTATTTATTGTATTGCTTTTTTGTGTCGTTAACTAAGAGTCTAATTTTACATGATTGCAGACCTTAGTGACTATTTGTGGTTTCTAACTGTCTTAAAGTTTATTTATTTTATATATAATATGACTAGCAAATGGTAGTCTGCTGAATTCTTTTTGCTTTCACAGGGCAAAGACATATACATTGCTGACATGTATATTGTTGCCACATGGAAAAGCGGAAAAGATCCCAAGCCACTGGCCCAGATCATTATCTTTTATGTGTAAGACAATGGCTTAGCTAATGAGAAGAACTGATGTGATTCACATTTTATACAGCTTTAACTACTTTGTGGGTTGGAGGGATTGTTCTTTTATGTAGGTTTTATAGTGGGTTGAGAATATGGCAACTTGTTTAAGTAAACGTTTAGTTTTGATAAATTAAACCAGTAAAGCAAAATCATGGGTCTTTGTGGATGAGGATGTCCATGTTCTACAGGAGAAAGTAGACTGAAATGTGTGTGAGCAGATGAGGAAAAATGCTGGTTTAATTTATGGCCATTTGTTATGCTGTAGCTTAAGCTTCTAAGCATAGCACTTGTTAATTTGTCTTTTACCTTAATCTTAGGAGTATTGCACATCGTCTTGACCACTGTCTAGGTTGTGTACACCTGTGTACTAGGTTCTGCACGTCTCAGTGTGGCGTTTCTTCCTTGCAAACAGTGGGAGGGGAGGGGAGGCAACAAATTAGATTAATTGTTTTTCTCTTTCTT
>JAUMHI010000069.1:576958-601616 GCA_032359435.1 Enteromius unitaeniatus
TATACATTTATTTATTTTATTAAATTTTTTTTCCAGATTAACCCGACCCGAGACATAACTGATTAAATTAGACCCGAGTCCAACCCGACCACATTTATTTTAGAAACCAAAGTCCTGCTCCATTACTTTCATTCAGTTTATTTACTTATTTATTAGACTATTACTTGATATTGTTCCTGCCTGATGGATACATGCCATGAGTTTGAATTGTAAACAAAGGATTTGAAATATAAATGTGATACTTTTAGAAAAATGTAATCATATAAGATGGATTTCTGAGGTTACCAACGTAGGTTCCTTTTTTACATGCGTTTCTCAAAAATGAACATTTTTTTAATTACCCGAGACCCAAGGCTGCTAATACTGAACCCGAGCCGTGTTCCAGGCACTCCTAGGAGTTTTGGACTGTGAACAGTGTGTAGTAATGTAAATTACTGTGGGTCCCAAATGTATTACTTTTACTGGTGGCCCACTGTCTAAAGACCTTTTGTGTATTGCAGTTTACTTTATTTTGCTATCCTCGCTTACATAAATGAATAGTGTCCTGCACTCGCTACTTAAAAATAAATAAATAGGAGTCTGTATAATATTTGGTTTGACTGTATAAGAAACATTCAATGTAAAGGCAGTAACACAGAACATAGTGCTGCTGTGTGAATGACAGAACGAGATTCAGTCTACCTGTATCTGTATCTCATCATGAAGCTCGAGGGCACCGTCCTGCAGATGTCCAGCCAGAAGATCACTGCTCTTCACCACCACCCTCAGTCCTGTGCGCCCCTTACTCCTGCCAAACACACTCATGGCAAAGTTGTGCTCAGCGCTGAGCTGGACAGACGCCTGCAGGATTGATCACACACAGATAAGGACATAAACTGTTTAAATACAATTACTGGTTAACAAATCTGTATTTGGAACATGCAAGTAAATATTTGAATGTTCGTTCTGTAAAAATCTGTCAGTGGTCAACAGGTTGTTAAACCAAGACTTGAACAATTCTGATTTACCAGCCCAAACTGTGATAAAGTTAAAATCAACACAACATACTGAAATGAAGCGAGTGTTATACTGACCTCTGCGTGGCGCGTGTTAACGTCCAGAATGTCTCTCTTAGTCACAGACCAGTGGAAGGTCAATCCCGGAAGAGCGTTCCCAAAGGAGAAGGGTGTCTGGCTGCTGGTCAGGCCCATCACATACACCGGCATCTACCACCAGACACCAAACCTTCATCACAACCTTTACATACTCACAACACTCTACAGTAGGGGTGTGCGATACTGACCAAAAATGGTATCTTAATATTTTCTGGAATTTTATAGATAATAATTATAAATATTTTGCTGAGTGTGCTGACTCCTAAAGTGTTTGATGTTCTTCATAATTTGTGTCGAGTTCACACTCAGGAATAATTTTTTTTGCAATAAGTTTAAACCGATTTTACATTTTTACCTCTATTAAGGGCATTTTATCAAAAGGTGTCCATTATCATTTGAGCCAAATTGAAACACATACCAACCATCTTTGCAGCAACTCAGGGGTATGGATGGGTGTCATTAAGGTTTTAATGGTATTACTACTTTTATCGATAACACTTATCGATCCAGTACTTTAACCATACTTTTTGCATTTTCTGTGTTTTTTTTTATAATAAATAATAATAATAATAATCATTTAAAAAAATTTTAACAGAACAACAATTTGTTTTTAAATGTAAAATAATAATCTGTAGCCTAACAAAGACCAATGTTTAAGCAAATATTACACAAAAAAAACAAATGATTGTAAAACAAATAAATAAACAACTATTTTCCTGTAAAAGAATGTTTAAGAGGACTAAAAGTTGTGAACTGCAGCTTTACCCAAAAAGGTGCTAAATGCAGCTAAACAATCAGCTTTGGCTACTCACATAAATTAGTGTTTGGGATTAAAAGTAATACAAGTAGGTAAGCTCTGCTTTATATCTTAATTGTACCTGTTTTCTATCATCGCTGCTTTATTTCTTAATAAGCATAGTTTATTATTATCCATCTATTTATAAATGCAGTACTGTAAAGGCATTTTTAGTGTGTACAACTTATTTAGGAAAAAATGACAAACATTTAGATGACCAAAATAATGTAACCAAAATGTGTGTTTATTAAATTATTAACATTATTATAACTAATTTAGAGAGACCTTATGTGATGTTTATGTCATTATTTGAAAGACTGCTAGCACAAATAATTCTGAATGTTTTCTTATGCGTGATTGTTTTTTATTTTAAAAGATTGCATTTGACAGTAGAACGGCTTTCATGGGCGTTTAATAAGTAAAGACGAACTGCCGATCTGAATTCATACAAACATATATACATACACGTATACAAACACACCCCCCTACTTCTTAAAGATCAAAACTGAACTCAAACTCGTTTACCAGCGTCCCGGTCTTCATTCTTGTGATGGGAGCTCGGATCCTGATGGCCTTCAGCTGGACCACCTCCACATCCACCTGATCCTGTAAGAGACGCTGTTTAACTCACTCATCACACGCATCAATGCTCTTTCTGTCTGCTAAGCATCACCTTTGACACCACCACCAGTTTGCCGGTTTCTGTGTCGACTGCCTGGACCACACCGGTCACACTCATGTTGCCCACCGACAGGCCTTTGACATGCCCCAGAGCGCTGACAGAGGCGATGCTCTCATGGGACAGAGAGAAGAAGATGTTGGACTGGGGCTGAGGGCCTCCCTCTGATGTGATCTACAAATAAACAGGTGCAATGCTTCCAGTCAGTCCATCTCTGAAGATCATCACTGATCACACACTTCAGAAACAGTATACATATTACTCAAAGTTATCATAAAGCACGTATCAGAACAACAGCTAATAGCATTAGCACAATGGAAGTCTTGGTCAGTGTGACGTCATAGCTGGGGGAAAACAATCCTTTCCCCCTGACTGGCAAAGCGTGGTGTTAACTCAGGGTGACCTACATAAAATCACTTCTGCTGCTCGACAGAGCAAGATACGCAGAAAAAGTGAGCCATATTGGGTTGGACTGTCCCTACAGTATCTGTGAATGGCCAAAGGTGTTGTTTACTGACATTTCTGCGATTATGTTTCCAGATGGAGACAGCTTACTACAAGTCCACAAATACGTGACGGCTTGTGAAAGTAAAAATTTGTTTTAATTCATTTTAATAAATGGATAAAGTCCAGGGGAAAAGCCTGCCATGCGTTTTACTGGTATATTAAAAGGACTTTCAATATTGACAAAACATTGGTAACATTAAATATAAAATTAAAATGACTATTAAATCGTTCTTTTCACAAACGCATGTGGTAAAATAAAAAGATGTTTTTTTGTACGTTGATCTGCTCTAGGCAAGAGGAAAATAAGTGAAGTGTGCGGAAATAAATAAAAGAGGATTAGTTACCTGCATCATTGCTCCGACTATTAGAGTGACTTTCCTGGGCAACAGCCTGAAGGGAGGAAATACCTATAGTCCCCCCCCCAAAAGAAATTATCATCATGAAGACACCAATGATCTCATTTGAATTTTCAGTAGCAACATATGTAGCCTTAACCCTCTGTCTATATTACATTCTCAGCGTGGCAAACTTTCACACACGTTGGTTTTCCAGCACCTAACAACTGCTTTTTAGGTTTGGTCTCTTTCTACCTAAAGTCGGTATCTCAAAAAATGAGTTACAGTCAGATTTTGTATGGGTGTAGTACCAAACTTTCATGATACTTCATGTGCATTACTATTCAAAATTCATGTAATAAATTAAATCATTATGAGTCTTGCTGCAAATTAATGAACAACTGTTTCTACTGTTTCAACTGTTTTGAAACCTCCCGCCATGTTTTCACCTCCCTCTCTGCTCCAACAGAGAGCGCTCATCCACTAGAAGATTACACTAGAGACCTACACTCCCGCGGGACAAGATCTGATGGGTGAATGCGGGCGTGGGTGGTAAGGTCCTCGTGTTAGTGCGGGTTGCGAGAGAATATAATTATTCGCGGGACTCCCGCAAAAAATGGATTTATCTTAAAATTTTATTAGATAAAAACAAATATTCTGTTATTTATCTAACGTTACTGCACAAAAGCAACAAGAACGAATGAAGTAAAAACAATTTACAGGCGCAAGTTCGGAAGCGTGGTTTATGTGCGGAACTATTACATAGACTCACACCGTGGCACAATGTTCTGAAGAGCAAGACACAGATGGAAGCCAAGTTGTACTGTAAGTATTAGGCCAATGCTTTTCTGTTTGACCACTTGAGAAATCAACGTTTATTATTATTTTGTTTCATTGCAAAATTATCAGCCTATTTGCAACTGTATTTCTGTGAAATACATGTTCTGAATACATGTTCTGAAAAGCTCCTCGTTTGTGTCCATGTTTATCATTCCATTTAATTAAACTCAAATAAAACTAAACATATTTATTTATTTTCCATTTCTTTTCTATTCACATTCAAAAGGGAAGCAAGTGAAAGAAATAATAGAGTAGTGGGAAGAAGCGGTGAAAATAAAACTACTTTTTTTTTACCTGCGGGCCCTGTATATTGCTTATTCTTACCTGTTTGGTACTATCTGATTCAATTTTACTTTGAGTTATTTAAAAAATATATAATTACTCAGTCTTCTACTTTGTGTTTTATTTATAACATGGTCAAATTTGTCTGAAAGCATATTTTGGCATTTACAAAAAAACTTTGTATAGTCTCACCCAAAACAAATGCGTCACTTTTAACTTGCGATAAAATCTAAAACTTAAGAGTTTACGTTCATTACAATGGTTTATTGATTTCAGCCTTTATGCAGCTATTGAGTACTACAGCCTATTGATATTATTTGTATGCCACTATATACCCTGTCAGAAAATATCCCATTTGTTTTTAAAAACCCATGCCAGCACTCAGCAGAGTATTGTCTGACACCCAGAACCAGTTAAAGTCCCAAAACTGGATTGACTGCCTACTAAGTTTTGAAAACTTCTCACAGGATCTGGTGAAAGGGGCTGGATCTAATGCTCCTAGCATAAAGAATCAGTTCACTAAATTACATTGCAAAAACATACCAGACCTATCTATACCTAATCTGCACACATTAAGCTTGGCACAAAACATTCATAAATCTGTAAATAATGGCACATCAGAGGTTTACTTCAATTTGCTGTGGCGCAGAGGTGATTTTTCTGCCATTTTTGTCTATGATGACAGCAGACACGCTAGTTTGTCCGATCACCAGACCGTTGACCAGAAACGTGGCCGTATCTTCCTCTGATGAATCTGGCAGGGTTCTGACAAACAGCAGAGATGTATTAGTTCTCTCAGACAGCAGAACTTCGAGCTCAGATCTAGAGAGGGTTACTCACTGCAGGGATATAATGGAGGACGCTGCCCTCAGCTTCAGGTCCATGACAGAGAAATATCTGGACAGGAAAGGCTTCTTGTTGCCATCCAAAACCCGAACATATGCTTTGACTGACTTACTGATCTCCACCTGAAATGAATGCATCATCAGGACTTTATGTTTTATTAAAAATTGATGAAAAAGCATGGAATTTCGTTTTTGTGAAAGTCTTTAAATCATTATTTTAACATATGAATGTTGTTTTGTTTTGTTGGATGTCACCAACCTTGTCAACCACTCGCACATAAACCTCCAGAATATCAGAGATGTGAACTGTAGCCGTAGCAGGAGAAGGGAAGGTCAGGCAAAGGTCATGAACCATCACCTGCAGGACCCCCGCCTGAGCTGGGACCACCTGAATCACAACCAAATGAGATTACATTCAAACTAAACCACACAAGAAACACATTATTAACACACAATATAGTGTAGTCAGCTGTAAGGCTCAACAGAAGTCCACTCAAATCTTTTTTTTTCTATATAACTTTATATATTACAGACAGTAATCTCCAGCCTTAACAATGACTTCAAATATTAGAAAATATGGGTGTGGATTTTTGGAATATTGTGTTGAAATAATGCTCCAGGTTCAACAAATAAAGCTTTATTGACAGATTTTGTGGCATAATGCTCATTCTGAAGAAACTACTTCATTTATTTCTCAATTAAATAATAATAATAATGTTTTTTACACATGTTGGAGTAAAGTTCAACTGTCCGTATAAAGGAATAAAGAATATGTTTAAGAACAAAAGGAATAAAGAAAGAAAAACCTTACATAATATACCGTATTACTGTATTGTTTTTGGACACCTAAAATAGAATATTTACTGCAATTAAATGAAACTGTATTATAGTGTAAATTAAAAGTACGAACTTAAGAGGTAAAAAGTTGTCATAGGATTAAAATGTACTGAACAAATATGTATGCTAAATTAAAATTTCATTTCTAATGAAACATGCTACATGCATTTAAACTAGGGCTGCACGATTTGGGAAAAATGTCCAATTGCGATTATTAAGGTCAAAATTGCGATTGCGATACGATAAACAAGTGCTTTGACTCAACTTGCCTGTTTTGAAGCAAAATGCATACACAGATTACTAATAATGCTGAAACCTGTATTTCTCAACTGAGATACAGTATACAGTGCAATCTAGAAACAACTAATTAAAACTAAAATGTCCAAAATTAAACAACAGTAACATCTTTACATTACTGAATTAAATTACATTAAATTAACTTTAATTTTGACACATAATTTACACAGGTTTTTGCCTGTGTAAAAAAACCCTCAAATGTCTATTTAATGAATAAAACTAGAGGTGTTTGTTAGCTTTAAGATTAGTTTTTCAATTCAATTATTCAATCCAAACAAATTTATTGTTGGAATTCTTTCTGAAATTTGTTTTGGATCTCAAAGTAACCTATTTCGTCTAGCATCAGCATGCAAGCCTTCTGTTGCCTGGCAAATGTAATATTTCTTGTACAAAATGTGAGAAGGGTCAGACATAATTTTTCCTGACAGGCCCTGTTATTTTTTCATATACACATATTGAAAACTTTGCTCAAGTTTATTGTTTGAACTATAGACCATCTCATAACAAAGTATGCATAAATAACAAATCAAAGCACACAGTGTTCGGAGAAGAACACTAGAAAATAAGACCGAAAGATGCTTGTCTATAGCCTGCTGCAGTAAAAGCTGCCCATGACAAACGCTGCCAGTATGAAAGCACAATCAGCGAGAACTGCTTATACATGTATGCATTATGAGTAATAACACAATACACTTAAGTTAAAAAAAAAAAGTTTACATGAAATTTTATTTTCCACATCAAAATAACTAATTTTTAAAGCACAACAAAACAGTAACAAAAAATAAAAGTAAAATTTAATTTGGTGTTATTACAAAGTATTTTATTTCAAAAGGGAAGCATACCAGAAAGAAACTATGTCTGCATTAATAAAAATATGAAAGAAAGTATCACCTCAAACGTTTCACTGACAACTTTGACCTTTTATTGTGTTTTTCACAAAATGACAAGCTGAAATTTAAGTTAAACAGTTCCAATAGCTGGCTTGTAAAGGACTATGTTACAATAAACCCATTTATTTTTAAAGTCTACTGAAAAAGTAAATCCTTTGCTGTATTATAAAGTATGGGTGTTCCACACTTGTTTAATCAGAAAAGATTGATTAGTTCCAGGTCTGTGATCCCCTGGCAACACATGTGATTTGCTTTTCTCCCTAAAGTAAGGTTCGAATTTGTACCACACCATTGGACAAAATTAGCCATTTCAGATTTTCTTTGTTACCTGAGCGATACCCTGGGACTCCTGGAACGTGACGTCTGCGATTCCCCTGACGCTCGCATTGACGTAGAAATACCCAGAGCCCTGCTGCAGAACCAGATCGGCCTGCAGAGAAATAAACAGCAGCAGAAGTCACACACACAGACAAGCTCTCCCAGACCACCCAGAGCTATCAGGCACGTGTGTGCGCTTACCGTCACATCAGGATGGTTGTATATGGTCATAGTGTCAGGGGTCACCCTTACGTCCTCCACTAACAGCAGGTCAAGCGTGGCAGAGACGGGGCTCAGCGGATCAAACTAACACATGTGAACACAACACACATCAATCAGAGCTCAACTTCACACAAAAACTCAATAATTAACAATATCAAAATAGGATTAAATAACAATATAAAGTCCACAACGTGGTATTTCCTGCCATATTAAAAAAAACGGTTTCATTTCATATCAACATGCGGCCACTACAATATCAAAACAGCTTTGCAATTGTTATACCAAAATATTGATAATACTGATCCTCTTAATCATTAAATAAATATCCTTAATTACTGTTAACTTAGCAACATGCTAATATGATAAGGACTGGAATAAGATTCTATACATGGCACTAATGTGTGACTACAAAAAGGAGTAGATGTGGAACTGATAAAGAGCCTTTCAAATTAAAGTGAGGCTCTGTTTGAACAGAGCCAGCCTTTGAGGTATCACCATTGAGGTTTCCTGTGTTGGTTTGTTTTGTTGTTGGCAATAGTAACTGTTGTGATGGTGTGGTTAGAGAGCATCGTCTGGCTGAGGAAATGAAACTACTTGTGTTCTCCAAAAACGGCGGGTCAGCCCCCCCCTGAGCCTCAGGCAGTGTTCACATCCGGTTTGATGACTAATCTAAACCAAAGACTCAATTTACTAGACAAACCAACTAGTCAACTTCATGTAATTGGTTTCTGTCTGACTATTCGAGTCGCAATAGGGAATCGACAACTAAACCGGCAACAGCAACAGGTCGTGACAATAACATTGTTCCTGCTGCACGTTCAATTATTCAGTTCTGTACTCTAATAAATTTTAATACTGCACCATAAAACTAGATTAGTTCAATAGTGCACCAGATCAGCCACGAGTGAATGAATTTGAACACGCAAATACTCCTCTGTGTGTCAAAGCCATAGACTGTAAGAAACCTGGACATAGTGTCCGTGATGTCACACAGGTTTCTGAAGAGAGTTTTTGAAACTCCAAGTGGGTGGAGTCGGACATCGCCAGCTTGGAATAAAAAAATGGGCAATAAGGCGGGAACTCACTGATGAAACCAAGCCCCCTTCCTCAGCGGAAATCCACCTGTCACTCAAGTTGCCACTCCCTTAATTATGCAGAACTCTAGAGCTCATCTGTTTCAATTCTATTAAGCTTTAAAGAAAAAATTCACACCCACAGTTAGTTGTATAGACCAAAACCACTTTTTGTACCAGGCTGTAAAAGAAAAAAAAATTTCTGCTGAAAATTTAACATGGAGAGTCCCTTTTGGAGCCAGCCTCTAACGGCCAGTCGGCGATGGATTGCAGTTTTAGTCACTTCCGTGTTGGTTTCACGAAAGACTGGGAGGTTGCCGCTTGGTCAGAGCTGAAGCTGTCACACAGACTTTACATTTTAAATATTCATGTCATAACATAAATATTCTTTTGGTTTGCATGGATATCCTAATTAAAAAAGGTAACACTTTAGAATAGGTAACACTTAACAACTATTAACTATGACTTCAATAAATTGTCAATTTGCTGCTCATTAACAGAAAAAGTTAGGCATTAATAATTAATATGTGCTTAATTAGCACTAGTAAGTGGCTAATATTCTAGTATTATTCATGCTAATAAGCAACTAATGGGGGTAACCATAAAAAGTGTGACCTACAGAAAAAACTGCCAACAACAATAAACATTAAGTGTACACTATTGTTTGTTTGTAGTGTCTTGAACTCGTCTTCTTGTGACTTGCACCCATTTTACTGCACACTTGGTGGGAGTTTGAAAATTGATTTAATTAAAAAGAAACCTGAATCTGAGCCTGCACTAAATTATTGTGGGAAAAAAAACAAAACAGGATAGAGCTTTTCATGGGACACTACAGATGAACTCACTCCACTCAGAACGGCTGCTGCATCTAGATGGGATGTTTGATAGCCGACTGCGGTCACAGTGATGGCTGCCACACCTGATTCACGATGGACAAGAACCGTCTGATGACCTGGGAAAAACACCACACACACACACACATAAGAGGATCAGGGATGAGTGGTGTGATGGTACATGTTGAAATGTGTGAACTACAATAAATACGCAGTTCAAGTTCATTTCATAATTCTCAATAGTCTTTAGTAATCATGTAAAAATGTGAGGTACCGTGGAGTTTTTTCTGTTTGTTGTCGTCCTCGTGTACATGTAGCTGCATGGCCATGGTCGGTTCGATGCTTGCCAGGGAAACTTTGGAAGACTCCCAGATCATACTCAAAGAGCTGAAGTTGTCAAACTTTCTGCCCTGCTGGTCAAATGCCGCCACATCCAGTTCTGGGTTGTGGTAATTGGAAACCGGCACCTACATAACAAGCACAAACGCTCCTGAACGTCCCGCCATACTGTTGTAAGACTATGTCTGAGAGTTTGAGTGCTCACCATTTGTTTGTTCTGCTGCAGCAGAGGACAGGACACATCCAGCTGAGGGTTCAGGTAGATGGGCGTCAGTGTGAGACGTGACGGAGGTGCACACACAAACTTCACAACAGCCGGCTCCACAGCAGGGTAGGGGTTCGTCACGGTGGGCTGGTTTCCAACAGTCACTGCTAAGACCTGCCGAGTCAGAATTATTCGAATATTTCAACCATATCAGTATACGTTCCTAAAGGATAGTAGTGCTAATTCATTTTGTTAATGAAAAAGTTTTTTTTTACCACATGACTAAAATTAGATGATTACTAGACGACAAGGTCAATAAAAGATTAACATTAACAAAATGCTGATGAAAGAGGAGGTTAAAATGCATTAAAAACTATTAAATTATCTTTTTATTTTTATCAAAAAAAGGAGGCAAAATATTTTTGCTGACTGTTGTTTTATTAGAGAAACATTACTGTAATTTGGAGTTATTGGATTTAGTGTACAATTAGGATTTTTTTAGTTTGTTTTACCAGTTTTCATAGTGTAGACAGAGAGAAGATATACAGAAGATATATAATCAGTGCAATGGGTGAGGTAAAATGTGACCCTGGACAACAAAACCAGTCGTAAGTGTTTATTTTCCAAAATTAAGATTTAAACATGATCTGAAAGCTGAATAAATAAGCTTCCCATTGATGTATGACTTGGATGGATAGGGCAATATTTGACCGAGGTACAACTATATGAAAATCTGGAATCTGAGGGTACAGAAAAATCTTAATGCTGAGAAAATCACCTTTAAAGTTGTCCAAAGGACGATCTTATCAATGCATATTACTAATCAAAAATTAAGTTTTAATATATTTTTGGTAAGAAATTGACTAAATACCTTCATGGAACATGATCTTTACTTACTATCCTAAGGATGTTTGGCAAAAAAGAAAAATCAATAATTTTGACCCATACAAGGTATTTTTGCCTATTGCTAGAAATATACCCCAGCGACTTAAGACTGGTTTTGTGGTCCAGGGTCACAAAAAAGCCATGTGCACATGTTGACATTCTTTTGATTTGTGCTGACTGGTGATGAAATGAAGACTGTGTCGTTTCACAGGATACGATATCAACGACTCCTGACCTGTTCTCCTAGAGCTCTGCAAGTGGCTCTGACCAGATGTCTAGAGTATGTTCTTGAGGCGGGTCCGTAAAGAGACAGAGTGACGCTGCTATGGTCCTCAGCCGTCAGGTTTCTAAAGAAACTGGAGGGCTCCAGCACCCAGGGCCGGGGGCCTCCTTCAAACATCATGTCTTTGGAGGAGCCTAGCGTCACCACAGCCACAGACACTGGGTCAATCGGCTGTCAGAGAAAACAAGCATGGTAATCACTGCTCATAATAACGTCACTGATCCTGCTACAGCTTTAAAGTGTACTTATGCACTCACCCTGAGAGGAGGGTAGGCAGCAATGGTGATCTTTGCGCTGAGGTGAACGTTACCGTGGGTGTAGCTAACCAACAGGTTGGTGAAAGTGGATGTCAAGGCCTTAACTCGAACCCCACTGCAGTGGCCCAGACTTGGGGGAAGTCGATCTGAAGACACAAATGCTCAAAATGTTACAACCATTTACATATCGTTCTGTTAAGGACTCAGTCCCTTCATGGCCACTCACAGCCGTTTGCTTGTGTTTTGCGCAGGAGCTGCACGCACCCCATGAAACTGCTTAATCGACCATCGATAACTTTGATCGACTGCATCTCTTAATCGTTGATCAATCATTGACATCCCTGATTGGGAGACTGCTTTATGGGCTGTACCATTAAATAAAGTGTTCTAAAAAAAATCTAACTATGCCTTCTCTAATAAAAGTTGTGATTGCAAGCATGAATGAAGAACTTGATCTTGCTGTTTTTCTATAATGAATTATACTTGAATTGTACTTTCCGTTGTAACATATATATTTATTTATTTAATTTGGGTAGTAAATGCTGGTGATATTTTAAACTATTTAATAACACACATGAACACATCTTAAATCTGAGACTTCTGTCCCTCTGTTGTCCCTCTGTTGTCCCTCCTTTCCTTCGGTCAGCGCTATTTTGAAAGCCAACCTAACTGTAATTTTGCTCTGTGGAAGCACATCAAAACCGCTTTTTTTGTTCAACACAAGTAAGAAAAGCCAATTCTCTCAGATGAACTCACCCTCCATCAGCTGAAAGATACCATGGCTCTCCATGTCCACTAGCATGTCGAAGTGAGAGCAGTCACTGAGGGTCACTCTCTCTCCGGCCAGCTGACCGAAAATTCGCAGTGGCAGGTCCAAACTCAAACCCACCCGGGCCTCCACCACACACGGGCTGAACTCCATCCCCACCGGCTCGATCACATACACCTACAGCAGCAGTAGCAGCTCAGTATTATATAGCTCAGTACACTACACATGCTCGATACACATACTAAGTCATTTAAAACAACCCTTATGACTGCTTTTGTGCTCTACATTTGTACAAGCGTAAGTGATTGCAGACTTCACCTTCATTTCACCATAGTGCAGAGGATTTCTCATGTCATGGGCATAAATCACACTGACTCCAACGTCTCGGACCGTGGTCATCATGCCTCTCACCGTGACTGTGGCAACTGCCAAGTTAGTGGACGACCAGCTGAAGTTGCCACTTCCTCCAGTCGCCTGAAACAGAGGCAACTTCACATTAACATATAGATTCAACCACACACAGATAACTACATTCAAACTTTATTACTTCTCATGTAGGGCCCTATAAGTTTCTCATGTGGAAAACATATACAAAACTGCAGAATCCAGTCATAAAAACTGAATTTACTGTATAACAGGGAATGGCATGGAATTTGCCCAATTTCAGGAGGAAATCAAAAAAGGTCAATATACTTAAATCTTTGTGTGAATGGAGCAGACGTATCCTTTACCTCACATACTTAAGCACGGGACCAAAATTCACTTAGCAAAATAATACAACATATTTCATTTAATTTAATTATTTAGCTTTTTAATGAATAAAATGGGAAACGTGGAACTTTAAATTAGCTAGACTGAAACTTCAAGTTCTCATTGTTTATAATCATATATGCCACTTGATGCTGACTGATTAGGAAAATTAAGAAAGGCGCCCACAAAGGGTTCTAGTTCTTTAAGGGTTAAAACAGGGAGAAAAACTAAATTCAAAAAGAGAAAAAAAAGCTATATGAAAATTTGAATTTTGAAAAAAAATAAAACGACATTGGGGAAAAAATAACACTGATTGAATAGGGTCCTATTTATATAATTAGATGCTGATATCTGATGAAAGACCAAACACTGTCAGGCACCTTGATGGTGTACTGGTATGCTCCCTCTTTAGGCTGCCATGGGAATGTGAGGATGGCGGGAGTGAGAAAAATGGGGTCGTAGATCTCCACGTCCTGCTCATTATGCACAGGAACAAAGAGATCGTGGACATTTCCTGCCTGAAAAAGACACAAACAAGGTCACATAGGACTACATAAGCCCACTGGGAAGACCCCGAATGCTTAAAAAGGGAGACAAAAACCTACTTGATCAACAACCGCTTTCAGCGTGCCATCAATGATGGTCTGCCCGCGCTTCAAAGCTTTCACGTGGTGGTAAGATCCATTAACAGACGAGTCCAGAACCTCAAAGTACTCAGTGGGGAACATGGCTTCTATACGGATATTCTGTGAAAACATGAATGCTTAATAATAATAAAAATAAATAAAAAACTACCACAAGATGGGAATTTAATGCTCATTAAATATTGAGGAAACAATTTGTTAAAGAATCTTCCAAAGCCATGTGTTCAAAAGAACAGAAGCTTTATCTACAGGAAAACTTTGGAGACATTGAGGAAACCAAACCACCGTTTTTTTAATAAATTACTCATGGTTTAGAGTGCACTTCCAAACTACCCTGACAAACTTGATGTCTGTGAGCGATTAGAGGCAGATGTCTTATGCCTGAGACAAAAGCAGGGTTGCCAAGTCTGTGGTCGTCTTAAACTGTCACTGTGTGTTGCTTTTCTTTCATGCTTAAGTTTTAAAGGTTTGACATTTCGCATATTTGAATTAAACGCTTTTATTCAAATATTTTAGCCTTTGAGCTCCTGTATTCTTTATACGGCCAATGGACAAAATCAGAGAGAAAATCATTTAATATAATATCAATAAAATTTCATTTTTGGTGAACTGACCCTTTAACTTGTGACTAACTTACCTGTCCAACCTAGACGATCTAAACCAAAAGACTTTTTAAGCATGCATCCATACTTGACTTACATCAGACAGGTAAATCTTGTGTCCTGACTTATCAAACACTTCAATGAAGATCTCATATTTCATCCCTTTCTCAAGAACCCAGCGATCCTCAGGATGAATCTTGAATGCTAGTAGACAAGACAACAAAAAGACTTTCATTATGCTATTTCATTCAAATACAGTGTGTTTTTGATTTACTCATTACTAAGATTACAAGTTGTCAGTAGTAAAATTACAATCATGCATAGCTAATGAAGAGACAAACCCAAGTATCCAGGCTCCACGACATAGATGGTGCTGTTGGGAAGTCGCGAAACGCCCTGCATCCCGAGACCTTGACATTCAGAATGAAGGAAAACTCAAAGCAACTGATGCTAATACACGGTCCTCTCTAAACATGCTACAGAAACAGCCCGTTATGGGGTGAAATCATTACTGAAGCAGGAAAGCATCAGGCTGGTGTGAAGGATACTCTTGTGGTCCAGCACGATGTGGGTGTGTCCGTGCTGAAGTGCAAGCACCGTGGAGCTGCTTCGGTCCAGGGCTGCCACAGGGGCGTCTGGGTTTCCATAAGGGGCCGCCACACTGTTCTGAATGTGAAGCTCATACTGATCACAGGGCATGGACAGCTCTGGAAGAGACCAGGAGACACGCAATTAGAAACAGACAAAGCATGTTCACTGCAATAAGGCAAACCCAAAAACAATGGGTCTCACTCACTAAACATGCTTACGCTCAAAATTTGGCTTGAAATGTGTTCGTGAAAAGACGCTTTCACAAATAAATCATGATTCATCAGAAACTTTCGTACTGAAATTTATTCTAAATGTACAAAACAAAACATCTTATACTCCATGTACACAATAATCATGTAGAAAGAACTTTACATATAATTAGATGTTATTTACAAGGTGGGTGAAAAGTAACTAGGCATTAAAAATTTACAATACAGTACAATTAGAGGTCTAATTATACACAAAGGTAGATATAGACTGTTTCACCGACAACAAAATAAACCAACGTTACTGTGCATGCATGCTTTTGTGGCCCTAACTTAACTTCCAGCAGACATCCCAACAGAATCAGCAGAATGCCAGCAGGAGGTGCTTTAAGCATGGGAAATCAGAGCTTTCCATGTTATCGGCTGTAGACAAAGTAGCTCTGAGCTTACAAGTGCCGCCTTATATGAGAGATGAAATGAAAACGACATTTTCTAAAGACAGTCTTCCTTCAGAAATGGTGATATAAAAACACCCATGCCTCGATTGCAATTATTCACTTCCCCCTCCTCAATATTTAAATTAAGATGAAACACTGCAGTTAGCACCTAGATAAAAAAAATCTACACACTAGATGACGTCAGTTTTATATACAAGTCAGAAGTCAGTTTAGCTATTGAAACAAATAGATAAAGTAATATGAAAGAAACTTTTGGATGTTTTCTTTCCACCAGTCTAAAAATACTATGAAAACCCCCAAATCTCAAATTTGACAGGTGCATGAAAAAACAGGGTTAATTTTTGAATGTTTTTATGATCTAGAAGAGCTCCTGGAGGGCCACAGCTCTGCAGATTTTTGCTCCTTTTTTTCCATTGTAAACTTAAAAATAGTACAATCCAAAAGTATTGCTTAGTGTAAAACAAGTGGAAGATTAGCAGACAGGTTGTCGATTCATTCAAAAATTAGTTGTTTCTTCTAAAAAGCTTTTATTCAGCATAGTGATCGATCTTCTTCATTGACATCCTTGCAAAAAACAGCTTCTGGTCTCCTTTATATTAGCCATAATGGCTGCAGGCTTGCCATCTATTGGATTTGACTAAACTCTGTCGATCTGTGGCCCTCCAGGAATTGAGTTTGAGACCCCTGATCTAGAACAAGGATGTCTAATCCAGCTCCTGAAGGACTCCTACAGTGTTTAAAATGGCACTAGTTCAATAGAGCAGCTTTCATTTAAATCAGTTTAGACCCTTTTAATAATGTTATTTTGAAAATCTTTTTAGTTTTAGTTAAGATTTAGTGCTTGTAAGGTCACCTGTAATCTTTCCCTGCCGAATCTTCTGGACCTTGTATTTGATGGAGGTGCCAGCAAGCAGATAAACATCATACGCAGGACTCAGAAGGATGTTTTCCAGAATCAGCAATCTGACTTCAGCAGCACCAACATCCTGAAAAACAGGTAGAACATAACTAACATATTCTAACATATCTGCTAGAACGTTCTCCAAATACGGCCAAGAATATATTTGTATGATGACATATGTAAAGAGTGACACGCACCTTGTAGATTGCTTCTTGTATTTTGGCTTTTAGCTTGGCATGGCCAGTTTTGATTCCTGACACTAGGATGATATCTCCCTGATGTCCCACTCGCTCCATCTCAGAGATATACACAGGAGGAGTGTATGCTGACTCCGCAAACCTCAGCACCCTGGAGACAGACACAGGAGACACCACATAAAACCAAAAACAAGGATGTGAAGGTTTGCTGGGCTGGATAGTTTTCAAGGGGGTTTTGTCACCAGGAATGGTTTTTGGAAAGATGCATCTTCAAATGCTAAACCGAATCCACTGAAGAAACCTCACAGCCTCATTCTCATTCATGAAAAATTAAATAGATAGTTCCTCTAAAAGTCTGAAATCATCTCATACTGAATTCCTCATGTCTTTCTAAACCTGCATGACTTCCTTTCTTCTATTCATAAAAAGATGACATTCTGAAAAATGTTGTTTCACTGAATTCCATTTTTACACAACAACCTCTTAAAACTCAATCTGTCTTTTTGGGTGAACATGGTGTCAAGTACACAAACTTTTAAACATGGTGTCTAGTCCAGCTAAATGATAAAATCCCTTTGGTGAAATCCAGATTAATTTCAGCTACATATGCTGATAAAATAACATTAATAAATATTCAATTGTAAATAGTCAGGAAACTGACAAAACAGGATCATCAAAGTGAAAGTCTGATTAGGTCAGCCTCTGAGAGATGGTGCTTACCGCAGGGTGTTGTAGGAGTCGGGGAAGCCGGCCATCTCAGCATCCTTTACGATCGTCCACTCAAACAGTAGACTGGCTAGAGTACTGAAGGTGTTTCCTAAAGACAGATAGAGGAACACTTTACCCAGACTGACATGAACAACATGACACAACCCCTCATCACTGCCAGAGATATCCAACCTACATCCATTTCATGTGTGCTTATTTGTTTTTAATAAAAACAGCATCAAAAATCAAATTTTAATTCAATAAATTGAAAGCATGCAAATCATAGAATGTGCATTTAAAGCATTACATTACATGTTTTAATTACTTTTTAAGTTAAAGCCAGATGTGCTGATCAGCTACTGAGCATGAATACAAAGCCCAGGTGAAGAAGCGCCCACTTTCAAAATGAAACATATGGTATAAATCAAAACTATTTCATCAAAGATGGTAAGCCTCAATTACATTATGACTGTTTTTGGTCAGTGGTCAATGAAAGAAAGCAGATGTGCACTGACCCTCTGAGTCCAGCGCATGGATCTTCAGCTCCAGCGGAGAATCCTCCAGATGAAGCTCTCTCGTAGTGGACACAATCTGGATCTCACTGATCACATCCACTATAGCATCACAGCGCAGCACCTGCCCGGTCACTGACACACACACACACACACACACACACAAATCATCAGCAGTGTACACACAGATGGACATGAACAACAACATCTGCTGATAATACAGCCAAACAACAACAGAAACCGCTCTTACTGAAACCATTAAGGCACAAAATAATATCAAACTGAAATCATTTCCAATTAGAGTACCCTGATTCTGTTCGCTCAAAATATGCCTTAGATTAAAAACATATCCATCTCACTGCAGCTCAAGCTGATGCAGATATTACCGTTTTCTGAAAAGACTATCTACTATTTACTGTAACATAAAAGGTGATTTATTATTTATCACAGTCTTGTCAGTATAATAAGAGTGAATAAAGGCTGGAACTGTCAAGCTCAAATGACAAAAGAACACTATTAGAGTGGTCTGCACAACTATATTTCAAGTATTTAAGGCAGCTTTTTTGTGAGGAACAGACAGAAATTCAGTTTGTTATTCATAGACATTTGTTAGCAGCTTTTTAACTTTCAAGTTAGAGAGAGAATTTGTTAACAAATTGTTGTTTTGAGTTGAGGGGGATCCAACCTGAATGAGGAGCGCAAAAAAGATCCAGCAGAAGGGGACAATGAGCAACCAATAAAAATCTACATTGAAACTTAAATTGAAACATAAATGTTCCTGCGATAACGAACACAACACGATGTGCGTCAGCAGATGTCGCTGTTTTAATGTCATAAATGTTTTGTTTTTTTTATTGTTGATGGCATAACTGTTGCGAATTGTAGAATTATACATTTCGAAAATCCTTTCAAGGTTCAGCTACGCCTTTTGATTTAAGGTTTCCATGGCACCTATGCATTGAATGACACTTGTATGCCAACTAGGATCAAGGGTGAGAATCGGCCTGTCGAGAGCAAAGTTCCTGTCCTGCATTTGCATGCTCTGTTTCCTTTTGTCTTCACATCTGTACTCCCCTTCCTTGTAAATGTATTTAAACCACAGACAAGTCAGACCATTCAGATTTACTTTGATGACTGCAGGGCGGACAGAGTTCTCACAATAAAGAGAATTTTGCTTCCAAATCCAAAGTCTTTCTCCTGGTCTCTCTGAAGAAATTTCACAACAGAATAAACATACATTTTATATTTTATATATGTTTTTAAAATATGATAATATATAAAAACGAATAAAACTCTTTTTTAATGCAATGCATCTGTCCCTTAACGAATCTGCTGACGCACACCGCAAAGTTGGTTATCACAGGAACATCCCAGCTGAAGATAATGAGGAAATCACATCGCTCCACTTGTGGACAAGTGCATTCCAAACAACTGAAGAACTTTTGCACTGCTCTCTCAAGTCTCCACTAACAAGGAGATACAAATGATCACTTTGATGATTTGGAAAATGACCATGAATCGCTCTTGCAGGCGATCCCTGGCTCTGTCTATTAACTGCTGCCCAATTTAATAACAGGTGATGGAGATTTAACCAGCTTTACTGATGAGATGCACACAAATATATCGTGCAATACCTAGTTATCAATAATAAGAACATTGCAAATGACGAAGCCACACCAGCTGTAAGAGAGGAGTCACTCACAGATGTCCTCGGCGAGTATGATGCTGGTGAGTCTAGATGGTTGCGTGGAGCGAGCTTGAAGAACTGCCTTATGAGAACACTGACGTTCGTCCACATCCAGCGCTTCTACACTGGCCACCTCCGGCCTGTTAGACGACCTGAGAGAGTAAAAAACAGCAGAAATATTTAATCACTTGAATTAATATCATCAAATATTTCATTCTAAATCACAGTTACTATAAAGCCTTTTTACTTTGAGATCGTTCTGAGGTTAAATACAGATTTAAATCACAACAATATCTAGTTTAATAGCTTTAAAATCAATTCTTTGCATGGATATGATCAGAAACATTGGCATTTAGCAATGCCTTTAATCTTAAAACCCAAATAGGAAATGAAGTAGTTATTGAATAAGCATGTGTCCTAAACTCCTGAAACTACAAAAAAGGTAAGGATTACATTTACGTTACAATTACTAATTTAGCTGATGTTTTAATCCAAAGTGACTTGCAAATTAGAAAAATTTAAGCAATCGAAATCAATGGTACACAAGTGCTATAACAAGTTAAAATGAAATGCAACTCTTGCAGTTTAAACAATAATATAATTTTTCTAATCTAGATGTACAAGACATTTAAAAGGTGGGTCCCATTTGATATTAGGTGGTCTTAACTATGTACTTACATAATAAAAATAAGTACCATACACTTATTGTGTTCATACCGTATTGCAAAACTCATTTGCTGCTATTGAGGTAGGATACAGGTAAGGTTGGAGACCGGTTTGGTGGTTTGGGTACATTTAAGATATTTAAGGAATGGGTCAACAGTGTAATTATAATGTAATTATAATATAGAAAACAATAAAAGATGTAATCACATAGGTGTTTCAGAAAATAATAAGTGCACTGCATTAAATGATTAATTTAAATGTTAAGGCCATAAAGTGGGCGCTACAACAGATCAAACGTCACAGCCTCCTTCACAACAGCACCACGTGCTTCAGCTTTCATCTTTATTGTAGCAACAGCTTTATTGATACTTTATCAAAATATCCGCCGTGTTCCTTTTTCTACTGTAGTTTGTGGTCCGGCACTTTCTCATTTGATAATACGGTTGATGTTACAAAGCATTTTATTAACCAGGTAAAGTAACGTTATACGAGGTGTGCCATAACACTATTAATGCAGCAGGACGTATAGACTATATTCAGCGCACTTACCATCGATAACATCCTTCAGTTGCTTCCAGTGTAAAATTAATCTTCGTGCTTCTGGCAAGAGGTAGTAAAACTTTAGGTATATTGAGTTTGGCCGCGTTTGTCAAACTGCAGATGAAGGTCAGAATAACGAGCGTGCGAGGGTTCACCATCTTCACTAATCACGAAGATATGTCAGGTTTTCTTGTTGAGGTTATGAGATAATAAGCGAGGGTTTCTCCAGTAGCTTCATGCAGAAAGTCAAGCTCCCGCCACATCCCTCAGAGAACTGGGCAGAAGTGTCAGAGATGAGCAATGCATCAGACTACAGCAGCAGCACGCGCTACACTTCACAGACCGGCAAGAGTACTTTCATTTTTGCTTCTTCACCAATTCAGCGCTGCATATATTTAAACAAGAGGAAAAAACGTTAATATTTCAAACTGCAAGTCCGAAAAACAGGCAAAACCCTTAAGCGGGCATGAAAAAAAAAAATATTTTTTGAACACGCATAGTCGCATGGAAATACCCGCCGTGGGTTACTATTGAAGCGCCGTAATGCATGCTGGGACATGATCTCCGTCATTATGAAAATAGTGACGATTTTCCTTAAAGGCGCGCGGTACTAAAGCGCCAACACAGAGTTGGTTGAATAAATAAGAAAATAAATGAATATACCACAAAATATAGACGTGTTTTAAATGAATGGATGAATAAGAAACATAGTGAGGCTGCTCTACTAGTGTTTCTCAGCCGCTTGTAACCTACATTACTCAGATCAACTACTTGTTCAACCTGCACATCACGGTTTTGCCAAGAACTATATGTCCCTCTCATCTACTCACTTGTTGGCATCATGAACAAATTGCAAATGCATATTTGCACATTCATGCTATTGTGTAAACAAGCATTGACTATGATTATGTAACACTAGTCATTAGTTCCTTGCATAAGTCAAATGCAAAATGGTTGCACTATCAAGGATATTTTCTATATATTTCCTTTAGGCTTGTTTGTCCTGAACATATGTACTGTTATACTTACTGACTGTAATGCTTCACATACAGCAGTCCACTTGCATTATGGATATACTTTATCGAGACATACTGAGACTAATCTAGTCTCTTCCAATCAATATGTGTAAGTTTGTGAATTTTAGTTTTCACTGGGGCTAAAATGCATTGATCACAATTAGACCCTTGTGTCCCTTTCAGCACTTCAGTGCAGAAACTCTTGCATAATATGTAATACGTATTAAATTGTTCTTAAGTGAAGGCTTTTTTCAGAAAGAAATAAAACTGTTCATGTAGATATTCAACTTTGTCTTAGGTTTGTTTCCTAGAGAATGCATGAAAAGATAAAATGTATTCGTGAGCTTGGAGCACAAAAATCTTCTACACTGGTTTTAAAACATTTGTAATTTTTACCGAAATCATTAGGATATTAAGTAAAGATCATATTCCATGAAGATATCATGTAAAAATGTATTAGTCTTATCGTAAACATATTAGTAGCCTACATTAGTAATGTGCAATGCTAATAACTTTTTTTGGGCACCTTTAAAGGTGATTTTCTCAATATTTAGATTTTTTTCAGATACTAGATTTTCAAACAGTTGTATCTTGGCCAAATATCCTAACAAACCATCGATGTTTATTCAGCTTTCATATGATGTATAAATGTCCATTTAAATTTTTTTTCCAGAAATTGACTCTTTGAATTGTTTCATGGTTCAGTGTCACACCTTGAAATGAGATGCAAGTTGTTTTGGATAAACGGCTACCAAATACATAAGTAAAAACCATAATTTCATATAATGTCTATGTAAAATGTGAGTAAAGTGGAACCTGTACTAACTACAGTACTAACATGATCCATCCACAATTAATTTATTAGTAAAATAATTACTTTAAACTCCATAGAGTCCTGAAGCCACCGTAACCAATTTTTTGCAAGCAATGAAAGCTTGAATTGCTACCTTTTGCTCAGTTTTCAAAGAAAACCTGTCATGAAAATTTCTCAAAATAGCTGCAACAGCAGAGTCGAACAATTGTTGCTGCTTGGTACATGCCATGTTTGAAAGCCGGTATGGTTTCCGGTCGCAGAACTGCTGCGTCATCGTGTTACACCCGCCTTAGGGATTGCTCGTTTCTCATTGGTTCTCACTTTTTTTTTTTTTTCTCGAAAATGAATGTAGCGTCACAGGAAGTATGGGCGGGCCCAGGCTAACAGATCAGTATATTTGAAGATCTGTTAGGCTACGGAGACAAACAGATGGGTGCATTATCTAATTACAACCCCCTTAAAATTTAGCCCCCAGTTTCACAAACAGTGCTTAGGCTTAATCCCAGCTTAAACTGTAAATCTGAGGTCATTTAACTTAAAGAATGGCACTAACTGATCTTAAAATATGTCTGCATTTGTGTTGTCTCAAGATGCACAACAGTCTTGTTTTTTAAAAAACTACTTAAATAACGTAATTGAACTATTGCCTAATTTTGTCTTAACCTAAAGACTGTCTGTGAAACCAGGCCTAGATCTCCTAGAAATGTAAAGTGGTAAATTACAATGCCTTGCGAAAGTATTCTTACCCCTTAATTATATTCATGTTTTGTTATATTTGCCTTATGTTAAACTGCTGTAAACTATTTTTTTTCCACATCAGTCCACACTTCATACACCATATTGACAAAGTGAAAATAGAATAGTCACATCTTCATTCATTTATTAAAAATAAAAAATAAAATAAGTCCACCGCATAAGAATTCATACCAAGAGATTCACAGAAACTAAATATTTAGCTAAACTAGAGTCTCAAGTCTTTTCTGCTTGACGTGACAAGCTTTAGGCTTTTTAGCTTTACATTCAGCATTAGGCACTTCTCTGCCACTCTTCTCCTTTTCTCTTCACCTCTAAAGCTCTGTCAGCTTGGATAGGGACAGGTTTCTCCAGAAATATTTGATTGGGTTCAACCTCAGGGTCCCTCAAGGACCTTCACAGAGCTGTCTTAAGCTGCTCTTGCTGTGTGTTTAGGGTCATTGTTGGAAGGTGAACCTTTTGCCCAGTCTGAGTTTCTGAATGACGAGTGTGCAGTGATCTCCACATATTATTGTGGAACATGAGTGACCATCAGGTTCTTGGTCACCATGGTAACCAAAGCCCTTATCAATTAGTTGCTCAGTTTGACCAAGAGGCTAGATCAAGGAAGAGTCCTGGTTGTTTCAAATGTATTTTTCATGTATAATTCATTGAGGTTAACAGAGATTACATGCTTCTGTGTCCCCCAAACTCTTCCCCAGATGTGTGGCTTGCTTCAAACCTGTTTCTGAGTACTACAGATAGTTATTTTGACCTCAGGGCTTGTTTTTTTATCTGCAAGCAATATGAATACTCTATATGAGCTAAATTTTAACTGTCCTAGATAAGAGTGTGATGATCAGCTGGATGTGCCAGCCCAAATCTTTGGCTGACACTCCAGCATCAGGCTATATATTGTCGCGGTGGAGCCAACACAGACACAGTGGTAGTGACATCGCGCCTCGGAGAGGCTGTTTTTATTAAATAAAAATACATAAATAAAGTGACATGGGGGAAGAGTGTCCAAATAAAAAGGGGAACTGGTGTC
>JAUMHI010000069.1:610299-649366 GCA_032359435.1 Enteromius unitaeniatus
CTATTTGAAACACTGACAAAATTCTTGCTAAGTGAACTAAGACCGCTGACACCAAAATAACACGAAATGTCCTCACTGAAATAAAACTGGTAAATGTTTACAGACATTTCCCTAGACTCTAGAAACAAAAAACTGCAGGTAAAACATCTGTGAAAAATGAACACAATACTCTATTTTTACAGCTTTTTCTATATGAAAAGGTTGTGTACATGAGCAACAAAGCACCAATTGACAATGGAAATACACACTAGCTATATTTTCATCCGCCTATTTTTATGTGCATATTGGGATTTAGCATTAAAAAAAACATGTTCATATTGATTTCCCTCCTGACACTCTTGTTGAAATATTAGGTTTTAACCAAACACAGACAGTTCAATATGGGATGGCCAACACAAAGAAGCTAATTTTGTTAATGTGGGATATTTGTATTATTTAATTTTTTTGCTTGCATGGGGGTTGGGGGATTGTGTTTTGAAACGTGAAAAGCTTTAAATAAAAAAATAATAATAATAATAAAAAAATGCAAGACGGAAATGCCAAGATGCCCATAAATTCTACATATGTGCATTAAACCGCTCTATTAATACGCTTTCTTTTTTCTTGTTTGGAATTGAACGTGCAAATTTTGTTGTGTTTTTATGTGTATGTTTTTTTTTTTATTAATTTAAAATTATTTTAATTAATCTTTATTCATTCATATGATTTATTATTTTTGTAATATGATTATCTTTATCGTTTATCATTATATTTTATTAAGTTTTTTATTCATTCATTCATTATGTTTCTATATTTTATATCATTTTTTTCCTGCTTATGTATTTCCATTGTTGTCCAATCCAATGCCTGTATTGGATTTCCTATATTGGTTTCATGAACTGCTTTGTCTGTATGAATAGAGAAGGGGGAATATTTATGGAAGCCCAAGGTTTATGGGACGTTACTGTGAAGCTGTTTTGGTATAAAAGCACATGCTGAATTTGTGCTGGTCAGATGAAGTTTGAACATGGAGACTGTTCAATAAACCATTTACTTTTTACAATTATCACTTATACTAACTGGCGGGATTCGTCCGGGGCTGGATCCTAAATATAATCTACTATTATGTACTTTCAACAGACTGCAACCTCTTAGCTTTCATTAAAACATCTTAATTTTTGGTTCAAACATGAATAGAAGTCTTGGGTTTGGACAGAATTGTTCAACTAACACTCTGCTAAGCTAATTATCTCAAAACGCCCAAATATTGACATATCAGCTGTATGGTTTTCCAGTTTTGTTTAGTTGTAGCGAAGCACTCTTCTTCCTCTTTCCTCTATGCACTCTCACGGTGAGACTGCAGCCTTTTCGGACGACATCGCTTCAACAGCTTGACTCTCAGACTCCCATAGCTGAAGCAGACATGCTGTAGGACAGGAGAGGAAGAAGAGTGCTGCTGTGAACCCTGCTCCCGTGTCTGGTGAGCGAGCAGACAGTAACAGCAGTCTTCTCTCCGCCTCGTCACATCTGTCAGTTTGATAGAAGAGCAGCTCAGGGGTATGAATAAGGCATGAAGTATTTCCTGCGGCGCTGCAGACAACAGGAAGAGGCCTTACCCAGCCGTGAAAGCAGTGTTATGCTCCGGATACTTCCCAGTTTGTGGAGTGATGTCCAGCGCTAAGGATTGATGGGAGCTTTGGCCCAATTGTACAAGAAACTTTGATGCGGTACGTATAGTTGAAGAAATCACCCAAAAATGAATATCTACTGAGAGCCTCAGGCAATCCACGAGTTTGTTTCTTCATTAGAACAGTTAATAGTTATCCAAAACTTTTGAGCATAGTTCAGATACAGTGACCAAATCTGGATCAGCTGTGGAGAGAGCTGTGTTACAAGCTCTATATTTGGTTTCGTTTCACACATCTGTGGTCAGCCACCCTGTAGTGACTCAAATATAGTCAAACTTGGAAACCTGTATGTTACCAAAATACAGACTAGCAGATCATAACCTGATGAACAGAAGAGTCAGCTGTGTCCACTCAAAGATACAAATTAATATTTTGTTTCAAGCGCAAAATTGTAATATTGCATACATATTTGCAAATAAAGCACAGATTTGAGTTCCATCCAAAATAGTCACTTTGAACTTTGTTTTGGAAGTTAATTATAACGAAGCACTTAAACGAGACTTTACTCAAGCATTTTAGATGCTGTGCAATGGTTTTGTTTGTCCAGTTTTGCTGTCTCACTTCGAAGTTACACAATGAAAAGTTTTCATCGTATGTTTTCTTGCCAGATAAGCATTCATAAATGGACTTATCCTAATATCCTAAAATTATTATTATTTATTTATTTATTTTATTTTGCAAAATTGTTAAGCAGCACAACTGTTTTCAGACCAAATCAGCAGTTTTGCTGCATAACATTTTTTAAATATATTCTATTTTTACAGTTATAACAAATAAATTCTATCATGCTTTATTATATAACATAATATAATTATATATTCATTTTAAAATAAACCATAACTACTGTATAACATCTCACAATATAACTATTTTCACTGAATTTTTGATTAAAAAAATACAACTTTAATGAGCATAAGATATTTATTTCAAAACCTTTCCAACTTTAAACTTTTTAATATACAATAACATAAAAAAAAAAAAAAAACATAAAACAGCTGTAAAAATGACTTCAACAGCTTCAATTAATACATACATTTTAACAGAAATGTTATTTCTGCATTTAAATCCTCATTTACTTTCATGGAATCTTTATTTTCGTTTTTTTATTATTAAAAAGGGAGGAGATGAAAACATTTGCTTGCTTTAATCAGCATTATGCCACAAATGCTGTCAACTTGGCTTTCCTTGAACTGAACCCAGAATATTCCATTAACAAACCGACTGACTTCTTATAGAAAATCCTCCAGTAATCTCCTCAAGAAGATTTGTGGAGTGGAAGACTGAAGGCAAAAAGAGCAGGAAAATGTGCTGGCAAAAGTTAGACAGGTAGAGAAAGCGAGCGGAAAACAGGCAAGACACATGGCTGACTTCAGCCCCGCCGGTGTGAGACAGCGAGTGCTCGGCCCGGCTGGATCACGTGCACCGGCCGTACCAACCTCAGCCAAACACAGCCAGACCTGTACTGTATCAGTGCTGCTGCTGACACTGCCCATTCTCTTTTTATACTAATATCTACTAATATTTCACTTATCTTTTATTTTTAGAGTAGTTTTCAATCAATTTAAAATTTATTTTTTGAATGTTTGGTAATTTTGTTGTGCTTTTAATTGGTATTAGTTTTTAATGTGTGTTCATTTTATATCTGTTTTGATTTGCATAATTTTTGTACTTATTTAACTTATTTTACTAATATTCATTAAAGTTTTTCACCTAAAACATATTATTATATTAATTATATTTCACCTTTTTCATTACCAATTCATTTTTTAAACATTAATAATTGGCTTGTGTGTAGCTCAAGTGGTTTCATATTGGGGAAAAAAGAAAGAAAGTTTGATGAGAAGATTTCAGAGGAAGGTTGGCTGGCAGTGAGATATTTTAGTCATGCTAAACACTTAAACACTTCAGATACCAAAGCTACTTATGTGAAGCCTCATTAAGTCCTTGTCTGTGTTTTCCTCCCTTCAACGTTCATGCCTCGGTGGGCCAGTTTCAAACCTGAATAACGTCCACTTTGGTCTGAAAGGAGAGGACCCAACACTTTCATCCTTTAATCTCTCTGAAGACAAATACAATCTTGTTGTTGCCACATAAACAAAGTGACCTTACAGAACATGCTTCAGCTCAATATGACAGCAAGACACGTCTGAGGAAACCATTTCAATTGAGGTAATAATCTAATATTAAAGCTTAAATATAGGCTGACAACACTATGTGATACTGGTTCAATCTGGCAGATAAATACAATGATCACTGTAGCCCAGGGCTGTCCAAACTCAGTCCTGGAGGGCCGGTGTCCTGCAGACTTTAGCTCCAACCCTAATCAAACACACCTAAATCAGCTAATCAAGCTCTTACTATGTTAGGTGCACTCTCAGAAATAAACTGGGGCTGTACCTTTTTAAAAGGTACATGTTTGTACCTAAAGTGTCCTTAAAAATATGTATTAGTGCTTAAAGTGTACTTATTTGAACCTAATAGCTGCCCCAGTGACAGCTTTTGTACATTTATTTCTGAGAGTTTGTGTCGAGGCATGTTGGAGCCGGACACCAGCCCTCCAGGAAAGAGTTTGGACAGCCCTGCTGTAGCCAATCACAGTTGAGCGTGTGAACACAACGGCCAATCAGCAGTGTTTAAGAATCCACTGAACAGCAGTCAAATGCTTCTGTCACTTTATCTCCTATTAATTGAATACTACAACAGTCCTGTACAAGAGCTGAGTGATGGGGGGGCAATAATTAATCTGTTAGGATGTTGTTCTGTGGTCAGCACATCCTTAACCTGCAGGATCAACTTATGTCAGGAGACATGTGCATGGCTGAGAAAAAGTAAGCCACTGTTCACAAATTGTTACCAAAATCAAATCAGTGTGTATAATACAATTCACCCTCTTACATACTTATAATGGCACGCCAGCTGAGAGAAACTTTGTTTGCTTGTATTTTAATTAACAGTCTTTTCCTAAACCTGTTATTTTCTCAAATCTTGTGAAGTCAGCTTACAACAACAGGGCATCAAAGCCAAAAGAAGGGGCTCAAAATTTAAATTGAACATGGAATTGGAACTAAAGTATAAAATAACATAAATTGCAATATAAAAGCTAAGCATTCATAAATGGATTTGCATGCTTGCACAAAGCATGTTTTGGCCCAAAGGTGTGGTCACATTAATCAAATTATGGCAAAATTTTTGTTTATAATATTAGCAATGTATTCACACAGCTCACTCAGAAGTCATTTTCAAAACAAGATTTTTTTTTGTGCTCAACAAAGCTAATTTGCATGGCCAACTCAATAACAAACTAAATTTAAACTTTTTTCCTCTCTGAAACTCCCAACTGTGAAGATTTAGGGCTGCATTAATCGAACGCAATTCATCTCTACTTCACTGAAAGATACATAGAATGAGAG
Organism: Enteromius unitaeniatus; assembly: GCA_032359435.1. Lineage (NCBI taxonomy): Eukaryota > Metazoa > Chordata > Actinopteri > Cypriniformes > Cyprinidae > Enteromius > Enteromius unitaeniatus. The sequence continues at coordinate 615,377 of JAUMHI010000069.1, forward strand.
CATAGTTCCTACATCAGCCTGGGGGATCGCGACTTTTCATTTTTCGTCGGTCTTCGTACACGATGTAACTACAGAAAGTCAAATTTTAAATATTTGGACATTTTTGAGGGAGATGCAAACGCTCTAATCAGATTCAATGATCTCTGTTAAGCTGTAGCTAAAGGTGCTACCGCCTATGTTCACAAATATAGTGGAGCATTCCTTTTAAAAATGGGGTCAGATAGCAATACGTAATGGGCAAAAAAGACCAACTGTAGGCCTACACTGTCAATAGCAACTCAATTTAGAAAGCCCAGCTCACAAGTAAGTTTTAAACCAAGCAGATTTGTGTGACATCTGCGTGGGGAAATTTATCAACCTCACATGAAACTCCTGAAGGTGCAGAATTCATTGAAATGACTAGATTTCACCCACAAAATGTTGCAGAGCAACAGTTAATGTGACTGCACTTTAACAATGATTAAAAAAAAGCTCATCATACACTCCTAAAACCGGCCTGTATTGATCAACGTCCTACAGCACAAATAAAAACCATTCTTTCAGCTGAACATGAACTGTGGTGGCAAAGCGCAGCATGCATTTGTAAGGCATACAGAACACCATTGTTTAGGATACAGACAAATCATACAGTTTATTCTGATACCTAGGAACTCTAGTCAAAAGCACACACCGCACACACGCAATAAAAATGTCGAAATGCAAACAAACTGACAAACATAGATTTGCTCGCATAACCGCTCATGTAAAACAGTCACGGTGGTTAAAGATGCTACATGTGCACCAGTTTGCACACCCTGCCTTGTCAACAAATCGAAAGTCACATGACTGGATCACTCCTGCTTTATGACGCTTGTAACCAAATTCAGGACCAGACATGCCGACACAAACTGGTTTTCAGATTCCTCACTAAATCACACATTAACTATTAGTGAAAGTTATTATTTTCTCAATATCAAGATTTCAGGTTAAAACCATACATAGGTTTAATATTCAAGGTCCTGTAACACTATGTTGTATCAAAATATATTCATGATAGAATATATTATTAATTAATAATATATGGCATTTTATATATATATAAATATTATAAAAATTAATATCGTGTATACTAGCTATATATAGAATATACTTTTAAATTAATCAAGTTTAGACAAATTGAGGCTTTTATTCACATTTAAACAATGCTTCCATGTTTACTAATCATTATTGATACATTTAAAAATATATTATTATTATTTAATAAAATACAATATTTAAAAAAAAAAATGTATGCAGCATAATCTTTAAAAAAAATATATATTCTAGTTAATTAAAAATACTTTTTGTTACATGTTCATCATACGTCTAATAATTTCCCAAACATTATAAACCTACTTTGGCTTTAATTAAAAAGATAACATCTCACAGCTCATCCTTCATGTAAAACTAATATATAATAATAAACTCAATGATTATAATAATACCGTAATCACAAACTGTCAGACCGATGCATTACGACATGTTTGAGAGAAATCACAATGAGTTATACAAACAGAGAGAGGTGGTAACGCCATGTAAACTGAAGTAGTAACATAAAATGTTAAATAAAAGTTATAAATAAAGGTGAAATGTTAGAGAGAAGAAGGCGGTCTGATTCAGACCAGAAAGAGACTTCAGTTTCTCTTTTCAGTTCTACGTTATTCAGAGTAAAAATCTGCTCACTCTCTAGTTATGATAATAAAAAGTATACAAAACTAGTTTTCTAGTAAGATCTGTGTGTTTCCACCGGATGAAGATGCTGGTTAGCACATCATCTAATTGAGCTAACAGTGCTGACTGCATGATGCTGCCAGCTAATACACACATTTAAAGCATTTTAACACAAGCAGTGGAAGAATATGGCCTATTAGCTCTTATAAAAGCACATTCTGTTACTAAAGAAGCTGTTATAAGCCGCTAACTCACCGATGCACTGGCCTACGGGAGTGCTGTACGGATTCCCCAACAAGAACTCCATCTTGATGACAACAACTATCCGCCGACGGAGAGAGGCCGGCGGACAGCGCGCGTAAGCCCCGCCCAGAGCGCTGTGTGATTGGTCTATACAAGCGAAACTTTTAATTGATTTGTCAATACTCGTGTCAATCACGGGAATCAAGTTCCTCTTATAAAGGCTGTTGATGAAAACGTATGGAAATTAACGTTACCTGGGGGAAATAAACATTAATTCCAGTTCAAATGATTTGTGCATATTGTTTGACAGGTGCACGTGAAATATGACTGTAATAGTTTGCTTTTAAATTTGCTTTTAGGTCCTACAAATGTAAATAAAGTCGAATAACGTCGGTGTATGGTTCATAAATAAATAAAACAAGTGATCCATTGATGTCGCAGAAAGCTGCTAGTGAGTTATTAAAACCAGGTTCAATGTTAAAAAAAATAAAATAGCAAAGCTACTAAAATCTCCGGAAGTTGCGAGTGGTCTGCGGTTGCTAAGCAACGGCGTTAGCGTCCAGCAGACGTGCGCTTGCTCCAGAGAGGTCTGTTATCAACTGAGAGTTTATTACCAAATATGACTTTATGATACATAAGAATAACCTTTGAAATGATGAGTGATACAATGTTTTGATTGATTTTATGGTGAAAGGTCTCCAAAATAAGCAATTGCTTTATATGCACTAGATGCTGCGTTATTGCGCTCCTGATTTCCGCAGGCCTCGTCTTTCTTGCAGGTAATAAACGACCGCAGTCACCAGAAGCAGTGGAAAATGAACTGGAAACAGGACGAACCTAAAGTAATAGATGAGGAGATGCTAAAACAAGCAATTGAGGAACAAGGACCTCAAGGGCAAGCTGGAGATATTGCCAAGAAAGAGGGCATCCAGTATGAAGATGTGCTACAACTAAGACTAGACTACAAGAGTATGATTTCACAACTAAACTGGATCATTTTATTAGACTTATTAAGTTCACATTGAATATAGATTTGTGGATATTGCTTTCTTTATTCATTTTTAAGTATATTTCAGCCCAAAATTGAGAAAAAATATATATTTATATATATATTTTCACTTTACATTAATGAGAATTGCATGAGAAATTATTACTATTATTATTTTTTCCAAATATAATTATTTATGTGTTTTTTTTGGTAGACATCCTGAAGATTTACCACCTGTGGCATTTCACCTCTTTAACAAAACTTCAGCTGGATAATAATGTTATCGAGAGGATTGATGGATTAGAAAACCTCACTAATTTGGTCTGGCTTGGTGAGTTTGTGTTGTCTTATTGATATCGAAACAGAAGCGGACACTAATAATATGTAATTCTTGTATTCCTCAGATTTGTCGTTCAATAATATTGAAAAGATTGAAGGGCTGGACTCTCTTGTGAAACTTCAGGACTTGAGCTTGTTCAACAACCGCATTTCTTTCATCGAAAACCTGGATGCGCTGCAAAACCTGCACATCCTCTCTTTAGGAAACAATGCGATTGCTCAACTTGAAAATGTAAGTAGACTGTATTTTATATGATAAAGGGTGTCCGATTTGGTTGTATGCAACTATCCACTAATCACTTGAATGATCCTTGAATGTCTTAACTATAAAGCTGAGGAAAATCATATCCAATCCTGTAGGTGTTATACCTAAGAATGTTTAAGAATTTGCGCACTCTCAATCTTGCGGGAAACCCCATCTGTGATGAAGAGAGGTACAAGACATTTGTGGCAGCGTATCTTCCAGACTTAGTTTATCTGGACTACAGACTGCTGGATGAACAAACGGTAAGGAAGACATGAATTAGTCAAAGACCAGCGTGTTTTAAAAGAACATGAACGTAATATAAATACCTTTTAGTTACACATTTGTGATGAATTTGTAATTTAGCATGCTGAACGTGTTAAAAACTAACACACTGCGGTTAAAATTATAATCAAGTACTTCTGTAAATACAATTGCCTTTTATTTAATTCATATTTTATCTGAAGTACACTAGAAGAACACATTCCGTACGATTAAGCACCGTTATTATTCTCAAGAGATAGGTAACATGTGTCCTAATGTTCTTTTTTTATTATTAAAATGAGTATGTTTGACATATATTCACATAGCGTGAAACTGCCAATACAAAGTATAAGTATGCAATTGAGGGAATGCAACAAAATGAGCTGCAGGAGCAGGAGGCAATGGAGGCTCAGAAGGTCAGCAACGAGGAGCTTCAGCTGCACAAGGTGACCACCATTACCAGTTAAATAAAGGTCTTTTATCTTCATAATTCAGATCCAGTCTCGCTTACCTTTTTCTACCGGACTAGCCTAATATATACTCTTCAGACTGGTGTATAAATATTGCTTCCTTCTTTTACAGGACGCATTCGTGGAGTTGTTGAATGGACCTCAGCTCTTTAACAGCATGTATGATGAAGATCCTGATGGGCAGAAGCTGGCTCTCCTGCCTGGAATGGAAGCACTGCTTGAGTCATATCCTTGTCAGGAATGGCAAAAATAATAGAAGTGTTATTAAAACACTTAAACATATGTGCATATATATTTACCTTGACAATCCATTCATATTTAAGAGCAAAATGGAGGCTCTATGTGTGCAGATATTTGATGCGGGTTTGACTCAGCATGCTCAGAGAATGGCTGAGGTGGAATCCTTTTTTACCTGCTCCCGTGAGGCAGTGGCTGACAATCAGCAGAAAGCAGCACAAATAGCAGCTGACTTTGAAAGCTCCAGGAGGCAGGTTAGTTTCTCCCTGAATGATGCAAGCAATTTCTCACCAGCTGGACAGAACAAAATGCTCACAAATGAAATTCCATTCCATTGCAGGAAATAGTGGAGATGCAACAGATCACAGATGTCGAGCTGCTTGAAGACCACATCACTTCCTGCCAGGAGCAGGCCAGCCAGTTCTCTGAAACCCTCATGAGTCTGGAACTGCAGCTGGTGGACCAACTGGAGGTCAGGATAAAAAAAACCTATAGACGTACAGTAGTCAACATTCGAAGTGGATCAAAACCTTTCATCAAAGTTGTCCTAAAATCAAAAACAATACCTATTCTTGCCTTGGGACAACTTTGATGAAAGGTTTTGATCAACTTGGAATTGTTGAGCCAAAAATGTAAACATTTAGTGTAAATGTACTCACCCTCAGGACTTCATACAAAATTTAGTTTGTTTCTTCATATGAACAGATTTGGAAAAATTAGACTAGCATTTCATCACTCGCTGAAAAATGGATTCTCTGCAGTCAATGGGTGCCGTCAGAATGAGAATCCAAAAACATCGCAGTAATCCACAAGTAATCCACTCAACTCCAGTCCAGCAACAGATACCTTGTAGAGCAAAAACCTGCGTGTTTCGTGTCTCATTCTGACGGCACCCACTCACTGCATAGCATCCATCGGTGAGCAAGTAATGTGAGTTTTCTTTTTTGAGAGAAGTATTGCTATATCATATCGTAACACAACTAAAGTTTCACAAATCTGCTTTTTTAAAGGACGTCTTCAAAGACTTTGAGAGGAACATCTCAGACATGGTTGGAGGGTTTCTTGAATATGTGCAAGGGATATATCCTTTATTCAACAAATCCTAAACACACGCACAATAACATCTTTTAAAAAAATACTTCTTTGACTCTGGCACACATTTGCACAGTGCAGAGACCTGGAGAACCAGCATCATGAACAACAGCTTGAGATTGCACTGGCAACACTGGAGAAGATGGTCAAAAATGAGCTAGAGGAGGAAATACCTGATGATATAGCCATGGTCAGTGGAAAACAGTCTTTATCACTTAACCTAGAAACAAATAAGAATTTATACATTATGTTTAGTAAAGAAGTCATGTCCCAGACACGTATATTGGTAATGATTGCTGTTTCGTCCTTATTTCTTATCCTGCTTTGTAGCTGCTGGTAGATAAAGACACAATGACCAATGCAGTCAGTGCTTCCCATGACACTCACCTGCTGAAGATTGATAACAGAGAGGATGAGCTACTGACACGGATCAACAGCTGGATGAGCGGACTGCTGAATTCAGTACGTAATTATAAACGCTCTTCCTTTTCTTTTAGACTTTAACAATATATTACGTCATGTTATATTGCAGGCCTGTTTTATTTTATTTAGTTTTGTCATAGTGTAGCCTAACAGGCCTTCCTGTGCATTCCTGTGCGTATACTAATTTACAAATGTATTTATTTATAATTAATATTATAATATATGAATTATAAATGAATTTATATGATATTATATTTTTGTCAGTGCAGCCTATCAGGCTTTTTTATTATTAAATAAAATGCACATGTTGGAATCGTTGTGTTTGTGTTAACAGATACAGGACGAAGAAGTGAAGAGGAACCGCAAGCGCATCTCTGAGATCCGGAACTATGTTAGTTACGTGAAGGACAAGCTGGGGGAAATGCGATTGCCTGAAAACCTTTAAAATGTTCCTCAAGTCAGATTCGTAAAAAAAAAAAAACATTTTAATCAAATTTTGCTGTTAGTAAACAAGTCTGCAGCTGTATTAATTTTGTTTATTAAAAACCTAGATGCATCAGTTCCAATGTATTTTATGCAATGCTGTCATCTACAGGAAAGCACCAGTGTTACAGCAAATCTCATTTGTTGACTGTAAGAGAGAGCTGTACATAAAAGGACATTTCTCAAATGGGTTGTAGGCAGCTATATATAAATGTAACGTTACAATTACAGACGTTCCCATATCTAACACGAAAAATGTACTTTTTTTCTGGTTCATGTACTTTGTTTGTCAAAATATCACACATTAAACACAACATAGTACCAACAAGAAGCTTATATATTTATACAAACATGTTAAACATGTTTTACTGGCAAATTCGTTGTTGAGAAACAGCTGTCACATCTACAACACTCACGACTCCCTATATTTCTACACTAACGCCTCATATAAGTAGAACTACAAATCCCATAATGCTTTAACCGATACAGCCAATGAGCTCTCGGCGTCATTGCTACTCGACGTCCGTCATCCAATCAATTAACAGCATGCTGAGTCACATGACTTGCCGTTGAGCGCCTTCATTCTGCCGTGAAGGGACGTAACCGCGCGTCCTGCGGGAGAAACTCCAAAACTTACGCATCGCGCTGTCAGTGTCGCGTTTTCTCCCGTCCCAGCGCGTCAGATAAGCACAGCTCGGCGGCTTGAGCTCGGGGAGAGCCCCGCGGAAGCGATCGATCATGCCGGTCCGTACCGACTGCTGTCAGGGCTCGCCGCTGGCCTGCTTGGCCTCGGCCTCTCTCGTTCCGCCCCCGCCGATCAATACCCAGCAGCCCGGCGTCAACACCTCTCTACTCTACAGCGGCTCCCAGTTCCGCGGCTACCAGAAGAGCAAAGGAAACTCCTATGATGTGGAGGTGGTTCTGCAGGTAAACACGCTTGCTGAGCTCCCTAGCTAGGCAGCATTCTGGGGTTCAGGGCACCTGCGAATCCTTAACTGCTGTCTAGGTAGGCAGCTCAATGCTGTTTGTTGGCTTGCTTGTACGTGGGAAGTCTTCTGGGAAGTGCTGTCTAGGTAGTTTAGATGCAGTGGTGGGCAACATGTTTAGTATTTTCAGCAGCTAAATGTGGTTTTAAGTCTGTCTTTTGCTGCAGTGTGTCAGGAGGAAATATCAGTTTACAGTAATTGGGTGAGATTGTTGTCTGATAACAGCTGGTGCTCCACACAGAGATCAGTCTGGCTGGAATCACATGAAGAAACTGAACCATCTGAGACAGACTCAATCCTGTCAATGTCTCCGAGACGTCTCCAAGAAGCTTACCAGCAAAGCTGCAGTGCTGTTCAAAGTTTTGGGCACTTTTGTAAAAGCGCTGTAGATTAAGGATGTTGTGAAAAATAATGTCATGAACAGATTTTCTTTATCGGTCAGCTTTTGTTAACTAAATTAAATGAGTATTTGGTGAGGGTCGTTTGCGGTTTGTCTTAGTTTTTCAGGTAGCTTTGCAGGAAGGTTTCTTGAAGCATCTTTTGACACAGGTCAAGGGTGAGTTTCTTCATTCTTCAGTTCTTTCTACAGACTGATGGTTATCGGACCTCTGTGTGGAGCATCAGGCAAAAATCACTCGAAAAGTACAATTAAATGAATGTTTGGGGGAAAGTGTGATTTCCATTTCTAATACTGTATATCAGTGAATCTGGAGTTACAGTCATCACGGATCACTTACCCATTTTTGCCAATTTGAGTGATTTATGACTTCCTTTTTGAAGCCATGTTAGCACATGTTTTATTGACTGTTATTACACTGACTCACATTTGCACACCTGTTCTTAAGTGATTTTATTAAAAACCTTTGCTTTGGATCCACAGCACGTGACCATGGAGGACTCGTACCTTTGTGGATACCTTAAGATCAAAGGTCTGACCGAGGTGAGACAGACACTGACCGTGATATAATCATACTGTGACTGTTAACTTCATCTGTGGTGTGGTATTTAGTAGCTGGTGATCAGTGGATGACAGGACGTGAGATAAACAAAAACGACTTTTGTTTGTCTGAGAGTTTCTGCTTTTGTGGTTTTCTGGTTCGTCTGTGATACAGTGCACTGTGGATCCTTAAAGTGCTGCTGTCCTCACAATGATAGTCGGTGATTTCACTTGAAACAGCCAAATGCACTTCCCTTTATTGATCTGCAGCTCCTTTTATAGTGCGTCAAGGAATTATAAAACCGCTATGATTATATAAATAATTTCTTTTATTTTTATAATCTATAATTCCAAACAAACAGATTTCAAATGCTTAAAAGAAAGAAATTACGTTTGGGTAAAAATAATCAAACAATAGTCTATTATTTTCCCCTAAAAACAAATTCAGAGAAGTATAATATTTAATAATTGTGCAGTACTTTTATGAAATATTTTTACAATTTCAAATAATTATTCACTGTTTGAATATGGTTTAAAATATAATTTATCAGATAATGGTAAAGCATAATTTCTTATAATCATCAATGTTGAAAACGGTTGTGCTGCTTAATTTCTATTTTATTTGTGTTTATTCTAGTGCTGACAAAGGATTAATCGTGATGAATCGCATCAAAATAAAAATTTTTCTTTATATAATAGATTTGTATGTACAGTGTATATTTATTAAGCATATATAAATACAAACACATGCATGTATATATTTAATGAAAATATGTTATGTTTTAAAATGTTTGATATATTAAATGTATTTAGATATAATATAAGAAAATAAATATATAAATGCATTTACATGTAAATACTTTCAAAATGTAAACTGTATGTGTGTGTTTTAATATAGACATAATAAGTAAACACAGCATAAACGCATATTTTATGTAAATAAAGACTTATTTTGGATGCGATTTATCATTTGACAGCACTAATTTATTTATTTTTTGAAACCTTAATACAAATTAGTTTGATGAATAGAAAGTTGAAAAGTATGATATTTATTTAAAACGAATCTTTTGTAAGATTATAATTTTAAATATCTTTACTGTCCCTTCTGATCCATTTAACACATCCTAGCTAAAAGCATAAAATAAAAACCCTTTGAACAATATTTGAAGAGTGTGTTTTATAAAAAACCTTCCAATACATAAAAATACAACATTAATACTACAGTAAATTGAATCAGGGTTTTGAATCCATTTAAATTGATTGATGAAAAGGAACTGGACTTACTCACTTTAATGCTGTACTTAAGTTTCAAAAAGAAATGCCATTAAAATATAATGAGACAAGGAAGAATGGGCAAAGAAAAAGTGCACTGATAGTGATGTTGGTTTGGTTTGATGATCTTTACTTTTCTTCTTCGAGAATAATTAGTGTGACGGCATCAGAAATGTTTTCAGATCTTGGGAGAGCATTACTCATCAAGCTCTGCTGCTCTCTGCAGGAATATCCCACACTTACTACATTCTTTGCTGGGGAGATCATAAGCAAGAAACGGCCTTTTTTAACCAGGAAATGGGATGCGGATGAGGATGTTGACCGAAAACATTGGGTAATAAATAATGTCATGTTTCAGTGTGTGCATCATTTGAGTAGAGCATTATGATTATGAATCATCTGATGTGCCTCATAAGTTTTTTTTTTTTTTTCTCTCTCTCTCTCTCTTTTTTTTCCTCAGGGGAAGTTTCAAGCCTTTTATCAGTATGCAAAAAGTTTTAATTCAGATGATTTTGACTATGAAGAGCTTAAGAACAGTGACTACGTCTTCATGCGGTGGAAGGTATACTATAATTTGTGAATAAAACCAAATGCAGTACTGTTTAAAATGTTTGGGGCTCTGTAAGATTTTTCTTGATGCAAGGATGCATTCATTTGGTCAGAACTGTGAATTTCAGTTTCAAATAAATGCTGTTCTTATGAACGTTTATATCCATCAAAGAATCCTGAGAAAAAAAAAAGTATTGATACTAAGCAGCTCAACCGTTTTCATTATTGATAATTATAACAAATGTTTTTTGAGCAGCAAATCATCATATTATAAAGATTTGTGAAAGATCGTTTGACACTGAAATGGAGTAATAATGCTGCAAATTTAGCTTCGCATCGCAGGAATAAATTACGTTAAATATTGCTGTCAAATGATTTATTTTTGTTTACATAATATATGTGTGTACTGTGTATATTTATTATTAGAAATACACACACATGCATGTATTAAAAAAATTCAATATATTTAAATTGTACAAATAAAATATATGCATGTAAGTGTTAAAAAATATATATAATGTATGAGTGTGTATTTATATATGCATAATAAATATACACGGTACACACATATTATGTAAACAAAAACTTTTATTTTGAATGTAATTAATTGATTAAACTTTTGACAGCACACATTTTTTAAATATGCAAAAATAGAAATTTTAATTTGTAATAATATTTCAGAATATTATTAATATTATTTTAACTGTGTTTTTTAATTCAAATAAATCAGAAACAACTTCTAGAAAAATCTTGCTCACCTTAAACATTTAAACAGGAAGTGCATATCTACAAATCCATAGAAGTAAAATAAATAAATACTGTCTATATGAAGAAATAGTGTAAATAAAGAACATTTTTGTTTGTTTTGTTTGTTTCAGGAGCAGTTCCTAGTTCCAGATCACACAATCAAAGACATCAGCGGTGCTTCCTTCGCTGGCTTCTACTACATCTGTTTCCAGAAGTCTACAGCCACCATAGAGGGTTACTACTACCATAGAAGCTCTGAATGGTATATTGTTTAAAGTCCCCTTGAAATAAACATTCAGGTTTAGTGGTTAGTATCAGTATGTTAGTCTTAATAAGGCAGTATGCTCTAAAACAGTGGCAAAATTTGCATTTAAAAGAGTGTTCAACCTTGCTGTTTTGTCACTTCCACAAAACAAATCAAAGATACGCAGCTTTACCGAGCTCAACGGCTCTCGCCAGAGCAGATACAAACAAACGCTATCGCCTATAAGTAAAAGGGGGCAGGGCTTCTCAATGTCCTGCCCTGTCTTTCAGTTCCACATGAAATAACACTGTGTGTCAAGGGGGACTTAAAAAAATCATTTAATTTTTGTTTATATACATGTATGTGTGTATATATGTATATACATATATATATATATATATATACACACACACACACACACATGTATATACGTATATATGTGTGTGTGTGTGTGTATATATATATATCATGAATAGAACACAGCTGCTAACCAAACAGAATCCAGGAATGGAACTAACAGTTTTATAAAAAAAAATTATATTTGTATGTACATATATATGTATATATGTATGTGTGTATATATATATATATATATACATATATATGCATATATATGTGTGTGTGTGTGTGTGTATGTGTATGTGTATGTGTATGTATATATATATATATATATACATATACATATGCATATATATACACATATATATACATACATACACATATATATATATATACATGCATATATACATATATATGTACATACAAATATATATATATATATTTTTTTTTTTTTAATAAAACTGTTCTGTGGATTCTGATTGGTTAGCAGCTGTGTTCTATTCATGATACAGCACGGCTATGACTGTTTCACGTTTTGTTATGCAGAGAGAAAATATCATATATGGTGTAAAAAAAATAAACAATGCAGCGGATGATAAGCTATTCACCTCAGCCCCATTTTCATCTTGTTCTCATCAGGTATCAGTCTTTGAATCTCACACACGTCCCTGAACACAGCGCTCCCATCTACGAGTTCCGGTGACACTGAAGTCCACGAGGTGATTCTACAGCGGACAGAGGAAATGGACATGAGCGAAAGAGAGGAGCCGTCTAATGATTACGCCCAGGACTCGGCTGTCCTCTCCCCTCAGTGAAAGAATAAACAGAGGTACAGATGATGGAGGAAGGAACTCTTTCAGGAGACACTCTACACAAGCCGATCAAGCGAGTGGGATTCGGGGATTCGCAGCAGTGTTAGCGATTTGTTTTTCCTTTTATGTTTTTAACGCCTCTGTCCTCCGATCATCTTAGAAAACTATTTTTATCCTTAAGGTTTGGGGATTAAAATCACAGTTTTTCTTTGCCCCGGATGGAAGAGCCAATGGTGATATTTTTCTTGTTTTTTTGCCTTGTAATTTGATAAAAGAGCATGGCCAATATAGAAGTTTTGAAATTGGTTTTAATTTATTTTTAGTCATTCTGTATGAAAAGACTGTGAGCAGAACGCTGTATACAGACACTGGGACGTCTTTTGAAGACGTATCAAAGATTCAGTGTGCGAGATGATGGATGTGGAGAGTTGCTATGGTCTGTGGCTTGCTTGGCCCTCAGACGTTGATTTCTTTTATTTAATTTTTTTTTATTAACGTAAGGTGTATCATCAAAAGTCACACATATAGCAGCTGGGTCCTTCGCTTCTATGTGTGATATATTTTTATTATGAAATGAAATGGAGTCAGATGTTTTGGATAGAGGTATATATATATATATATATCTATATCTATATATATTATCCCATGGTGGTAAAGCTATTGGTAAAGCTATTTGTAAAGCTGCTTTGGATGAAACATTTTTTTCTGAGTTTGGAAAAAAAAAATCTGTTGGTAGTTTTACACTCCTTGTTTTGCTATGCAACCTGAAAAAATCTCTCATTCTAAGAATCTTAAGTATATGGAAGCCTGTTTTACCACACAATGCAAACATAAATGTAATTAACTTTATTACACAATTCTTAATTTAATTCCTTGCAATTTTTTTTGTAAACATCCCATCATTCAGACTTTGTTCTTACAATTACAAATTTCTCACTACATTTAGATTTAAAATCTTGCAATTCAAAATTTCGTAGCTTTGAACTTTTCCCTCTTTTTTTTGTTTTTTTATCTCACAATTCTGACTTTCCCCCCGAAAATTCTGAGTTAACAGCTCACAATCCTGACCTTTTTCCTTTAAATTCTGGATGTTTATGTCTTACAATTTCATCTTATTTCTCAGAATTCAGAGTTCTTGCAATTCTATTTTTTTCCTTGGAATTTCAAGCTTATATCATGCAACTTTTATTTCTCTTCATCAATATTTCACACTTATATCTCAGAATTCCAGGTAAGAAAAGTATTTTTTCTTGGAAGTATATAGCTCAGCAATTCTGAATTTTTTTATTTTTTTTTCCCAGAATTTGGAAATCTCACAATTTAATGTTTTTCATTCAAATTTTTAATTAACATCTCACAATTAACTTACTTTCCTGGAATTCTAAATTAACATCTCATAATTCTGACAATTTCTCTCTGTTCCAACTTAAACATTTTTAGAATTGTGTTTTAAAAATTCGTGAATTAACGTTTTAAATATTCTGATGTGGAAACAGGCTTCCTTACAGGTCTCTTAAGTTTGAGAGTAATCACTTCTCACTTGTTCACTTTAATATTGACAGCTCAGAGAGTATTGATTGGTATTCGCATCAATGTCACGCGACGTCTGTGAACACAACGTGGCTTACAGTCCCCTGCTGAAGATGTCATGATGAATAAGCAAGTGTTTTTATTGGAAGGCTCAGGAAGATTTCTCAAAATAAACAGTCCAGATGGTGGACAACACTGTTATAAACTACCCATCAGCTTCGAGGCGCAATTTCTTTTGACGGCCGTGATCAGATGCTACGGCCGCTCTGGCGATCTACATCTATAACAGCCTAACAACGCACAAAATGTAACGGCTGAGACTTGAAGAAACTTCTCACGAGGAGCTGAACGATTGGGAGACACATTTATGAGACAACACCCAGATGCGTCCGTTTAAGCTTTAGTCAAACCCTTTGCCTTAAAAGTCAGTGATTTGTCTATAAACCACTTTTCTAATCATTAGTTTTAAGCTCTGTACAGAAAGAAAGACTTATAAGAATGTGAGAATTCCGAAAAAGGCGTTAGTAATGAAAGATTGCTGTACCTCATTCGCCAAAACCTCCTTTTAAATTGCAGACTAGCAAGTGTTTAATAACAGGTTCGCGCCACATTTCAACCTAGCTATGTTGAGATGTCCTAACGACATTCTGTACATAGAAAATGTCTTATTTTAGCTCATCCCATGGCCAAAACCCACTAACGCTTCACATTAACTCTCATGCAAAATGTCTAAAACACACCCAATAATTGAGATGTTTTGCGAAGATGTATAAATTTGACATTTTCCTGTTGTGTTTATGAAGATGTGGGATGTTTGTTTGCTGCACCTAATAATCTGCTGCCTGAAGGTCAAGATTTATTTAAAGAAATGCTTAGCAAATGAAAGGCCACTGCACATACTGTTACAGTATAGAAGGAGGGGATGTACATAATAGGGCTGTTTGTGGTGTACACAAGTTATTTCATTCTCTACAATTATGAGTGATCTTTTTATTGGCACAAAAGGATAAGAAAATAAAGACTATACATCGGGATGCAAGTTGTTTTTGTTTGTTTTTGAGTTGAGAAAATGGATTGCCTTTTATAATACAAAGTGTAATGAAAGTTGATTTCCTAATGTATTACACAGAGAGAGTTATGGGATTGGCTTAAGCACTAGATGGCGTAGTATCATCTCTTTGGTACATGGACTGTGATCAAGTGTTGTAGGCCATATACAGTACTCTGAATACCATCTACCCTTTATGCACCAAAACTTCTCGATTCTCTTCCAACTTTATTTAACTGGCAAACGTACCAAGAAAAGATTTCCTAAGTTTTCACTCACCAACTTGTAATTGTATTTTGTACGTATAAACAAAAATTGATTTTAATGGCTGCAACACTCCAAAGAAGTTGGAACAGAGGTATGTTTACAGTGTTTCTCAGTCACTTTGGTGCATTTCTCACAACATTATTTAAATTTGCACAAAAGTTAATGCATTTCTCAAACCTATCAGTGCAAACTGCAAAACATAGTTGATAACCTGCAAAAAAGCATGTCACTTGCTCAGAATGGATAGTTCATTGCTCAAAAGCAAGTATTCATATCAATGAAAGTGTCAGTGTGGTCAAAATGAAAAGTCACGACACCATTGTTTATGAACATGGCTTTGTCATGTTTTCATTATGACAAAAAATAATGTCTTTTTTTAAAATAAAAGTCTTTTTTGTGACAAGATTTTGGTGACACTTCCTGAAAATGCTCAAGACAGCACTATATACTATTTGCAAAGCCATTTGAAAACTACAGTGAAGTTAGACATTACTGTATGTAGTGAGGGTTACCGTGATTTTGCCAAGTAGGACATGATCCTGGATCAACATTACTGTCCAAAAATATAAACGTATCCCAATCCTTAGCCTTAAACCTACCCCTACCCCAACATTTATACAAGGTTGTTGATCCAGGAACATCTTGTACTTGGTGAAATCACGCTCACCATGTAGTGAGGTATCCGAGTACAAGATATTCAATATTCAAGAAAAAAAATTCTAATAAAATTCTAATTTACTGTATTCAAAGCATTGTGCAAATGATTTAATTTAGAAGACGTTTTCAGGGGGAAAAAAAAAGATTTAAACTTTTAAATTTACCTGACAGATTTTGAAAAGTAGTTCAACATTTTTGTATGTAATGACTCAAGCAATGAAATGAGGACTATTAGTTTTATATGGAATGACTATTCAGCAGTCACAAGTTTAGTTCATTTTACAGTTTTTTCTCGATTGGTTTGACTCATTTCCTAAAACAGAAATTACATTCTCAAAACAACATGGACAAACTTACAAACCACTTGGCAGTTGTCCACAACAGAATTAAATTTCTCATTCATTTCATCAAATTGCAAATGTCTAAGTACATCTTTGCAAATGATTAAGTAGAGATAGCCTACATTTAGCAAAATTTCCAAGTGAATAGATCTTGTTGATCTAAACTGATTGTCAGTTCTTAGTCTAATGGTTGTTCTCTCCAAAATGTGTCAGCGTCATTTCATTGCATAAGTCATTACATTGCATAAGTCATTACATGCACAATAGTCTGTTCCATTGTCAAAATTAGTCAAGATCATAATACCATGAATACCATACAGTACACAGTAAAAACTAGGTTCATCAAATATCCTTTTGAGTTCTCAAGGAACCTAAAAATGTATTTTAAGAACTTATGGGATCCTTGAAGCACTTTGTTTCCAGTTCAGAGTTTCTGGAGTCACCCTTTTATTACACTAAAACCTCAAAGTACTCTGGATTTTCTGATATTAAAAACGGGTTATTGTAAGATCTGTTAAAATCCAAGTGGTTCCTGGAAGATCTGACATATATGTAGGAACCAGAGATTCATGTTACAAAAATAAGAAAGACTGTTATTATTTATTTATTTACTTTTTGGGGATGCTGCAGAATAATGACTTCTGTGGCACTTGGCACAAAAACATGGGCGTGATTAGAAAAGAGATTTTTGAGAGAAAAGAGAAAATTGTATAGCCCATAAATAACCCCCCCAAAAATATGTCTGAAAACACTGTTTTCAGAGCAACAGATAATGTATACATATTGGGCCATACATACATATTATTCACCATAATAGCTTATTACAGATTATTTTCTCATATTTCTTTCCGCCATATTACACTTTTATGTGCTTCCATGTTGGATTTTAAATAATAATGTTGTATAACTTACATACAATAACTATACATATGTATGTATATATATATATATAAGAGTGTATATATATATATATATATTCGATTTCAAATACAAAGTAACTTTAACGGTTCCTCTCTTCAAAGAAACAACAACAGCGCAGGACTGTCTTGCAAAAGGTGAGTAAATTTGCCAAAATAAATCTACAGATTTACTATTTGTACACAAATTACTATATTGACACGCTTATTTTTATGTTTTTATACTTAAATGTTTGTTTTATATCATTAACGTTACCATAACTGCTAACTTGCTCATCATGTTTACTTTTAGTCATTGAACTATTTGTTGTCATTTACATTTGTTAAAAAGTTAACGTTAACTGTTAATGTAAGTTACCTAATGTTATCCTTGTTGCATGTATTTAGCATATTTTCCCGATTAATTTACACACAAATAAAAACTGTTTTTGTCCTTTTCAAGCCTTGATCTACCCATTAAATGATGATTCTGCTGTGCTGGACTGTACATGATAAATAAGGCAAGTTTGTGTATTATGCACACACACACGCACACACATGCATATATATATATACTATTGTATATAGATAGATAGATAGATGCTTATCATGAAAAAATAATTTAAATTTGGATTATTCGAGTGAACAGCTTAAAATACAGTCGAATATTTAATAAATGCTTCCTAAGACCAATTTAAAAAAAGGAAAAACAAAACAGAAAAGTTCATTTTATTTAAAGTGTGATTTCTGCACTCAATACTTTCATGAGCTATAAGGTCTAACCTTTAAATTAAGTTAAAGAACATTTTCTAATTTGAGATGCACCAGTATGTCAAGTCAAGTCAAGTCACTTTTATTTATATAGCCCTTTTAACAATACAAATTGTAGCAAAGCACTGAACATTATCAAGTATGTGAGCATGTATTGTGTTCTTTCAACAGACATTGTCCATTAAACTAGTCTACAACCTTTAATCAGCACACTAATAAAACAAACAAAAAAAACATTGCCTGTGATATTCCTCATCTTTAAGATGCCATGAAAAAGCCATGTGCTGAATGGCAATATTTTTTTACTACATAAAATGGTTCCTTCCTTTTCCCTCTTACACAGAATCTTACTCCAACTGTAGTGATGGAGACTCATTTGGTGAGAGCAGCACTGCAGATATTCCTGATGGTGAGGAGCTACTTGCTGACAAACCTACCAACATTCACCTTACTATAAGTGCTTGTGTTCTGTGTAATATTACAGAAAAGCTGTTAAATCTAGTGTACAGTGTAGATATTTTTCTGTTGTATCTGTTGGGTATTCAGGAGGAGATGATCCAGCTACCTACAGATGTCTTGAGGCTTATCAATTTCTCATAATGGCCTGTGTGAATTTCTATAATCTGACCTCCATTTAGAACAAGAATATTATCATTTACTGCAATGCACATTCAATTTGTGATTAAATTTGCTAATTTGAATTGTACTATTTTTGAGGTACATTAAATGTGAAAATGTGAGAGGCAAATATTAAAGAACTGAAATTAGAAAAATGGCGCCTCGAAGCACACAAGGTGGTTCCTGACCATTCTTAATAAAACGGTTCTTCCAGGAACTGTTAAAGCTCCTCAAAGAACCACCCCTCTTAAAAGGGTGCCTAGAGGTTCCACAGAGGGTTCCGCCGGCGTGGCAAAGTGAAGAACCCCAAAAGGTGCCTCCAGGAACCTTTAGTTTTTACAGTGTAGAGGCAGTGCAACTATAATAACACGTGAATAATCCCTATTTATTTTTATAATTGCATTTGAATTATGTCAGTTTATGCGTCCAAATATGGAAAATGCAATTTGCAATTCCTTTTGAAAAAAGTCCGGGAAATCATTCCATATAAGTTAAGCCAAGTCAATTTTATTTATATAGCACTTTTAACAATACAGATTGTAGCAAAGCACTAAACATTATCAAGTAGGAAGACAGTGTTACGTAGCGTGTGTGATACACCAGCCAAGAGTCGTCAAGTATAAACAAAACCAAAGTCTTTTTAATATAACTCAGCAAGGAAACTTACATAAAGAGAATCACAGAACACATGTCTAAATATTAACGATAACGGACAATTACTGAGACACAGGGAGCAACTTAAGTAGGGAAGACAATCAACGTAAATGAGCGAGACACACCTGAAAGGAATACATAATTAACAGAACTAGGTCACAAGAGGAAAACACAGAGCACATGGGAAAAGACAAGCACAACATGTAACACATAGGATACAATGCAGACTTGAAGATAAGGACCGACCAGGAAAAACAGGGTTATTATACACAAGGAATTAATTGGAGAACTGAAAATAGGGGACAGGAAAAATCAAATAAGGGCAAAGGCGGACACGGGAAAAACCAAGACACAACAAACAGAGAACGTGACAACGTGTGTGTTTTAATATAATAAATAAACACAGTATAACCCCATATATTATGTAAAGGAAAACTTTTATTTCGGATGCGATTAATCACGATTAATCGTTTGACAGCACTATTATATATATATATAGAGAGAGAGAGAGAGAGAGAGATAAGTTTTCTTGTTTCATTAGGCTCTAAATCTAAGGTGACGCCAAGACAAATTCCTATAGTCATCCATCACTATAGGAAGGACCTGAAAATATTGCAATGAAGTACAATAAAGTGTAATTGAGCTGCACAAATTAAGGGGAAAAAACTATAGCGTGGACCACTATATAACCAAAACATAGAAGCAGATTTGAATCCGTTGTCTGCTCAAAATATCAGTTAAATGTGAATGCATTTATATTTGCAAAATGATTTTTTCTGTATCAGTTCTTCTTCATATTAGCTTCCCTGAGGGATAATGGCTACCTGCAGGGCCATGTTTTTCTCCTTTGCCTCATTGAGCAGAATATGGGCTTCCTTTATGGCCGATCACCAAACTTGTCTCCACAGGACCAAAGAACTCAAACACTATAAAACAAGCATGGTAAAAAGCAAGCAACTACTAAGACATTCAGACCGAGTAACATGGCTAACTGCATAATCCATGACATCATCTAGACATGACATGAGCCAAGCAGGATTTTACTCCTGTGATCAAGTTACAAAATGAATATGTGATCATGCAAACATGACAGGCGTGAAATTATGTTGTGTTGGAAATTCAGTCACAGCTGCAGGTTTTGCTTAAAAATCATAAAGGATATGCATGTAAAGAAGTAGACCAATCCTTGAAACCGGCCAAATAAACATGTAATATGAACTCAATCATGCATTCATCACAGCCATAAGGCAAGAGCTAGAACAAAGAAAACACTGCTATCTATCTAGTGTGAGAAATTAGACTTCTTGTGCTTTATCTAAATTTGTAAATAAATCAATAAATACATACATATTTGACAGAAGGATGAGTACATATGAATATGAGTTTATGTGATCAAATTATCTGTTATTATGACTTATTTATTTTATGACTGTTTATGTACCAGAAAATTCAGCGTTTTCTGCAAAAATCTTCATTAAAGATTTTAATTATACTGCACAGTTGTTTGTGTGAATGAGAGCGAGGCTGTAAAATGAGCAGTGACAGTGGAAGTACATGCCGGTTCACATAGTTCCTTGGCTCAAAGCCTCCAGGGATTCAGGCAATTTTTCACATAATTACAGCAAACCTGCCTGACGAGCTCTCTGAGCTCAAATACACCACATTTGAGTTTCTCTCGACTGTATGAGAGGGAACCAACTCAAGAATGAGTTTATGAAAAATAGTGGAAAGGAATCATAGCTCCAATGGAGATAAACCTTGTATAAAAACCTTATAATGTGATAAGAGCTTGTTTAACAACCTGATCTCACAGAATTGCATGAAATAACCACAAACTCTTAACGTGTAATTCCGTGTTAGTATCACGTAATCATCGAACATTCCGTGATGGGTTCACATAAAAAATTACAATGTAGTGCAATCCACTCACGGATATCTGTTTCTAACATATTGGGTTTGCGTCATTTTACGGGACGAGAGTGTCATTTGAATAAGATGTCAACACATTAACGGAGCGGGGTAATTTCATTGATTAAAACCTTGTATTTTACTCTCTTCTTTGCATAAAGACATCATAAGGCTTCAGAAGGGCTTGAAATGCAACACAACATGTTTGTAATGCTTTTTTTACTGCTTATGGACAGTTTTATGCAACAAATTCTTGTGACTGTGCTTATATTGTCTGTGTGTGTTTTATATTGTTCAGAAGTGGGTAGGTTTAGGGGAAAGGTGGGGCTAAGTGCTACAATGAAAGTATTAATTTTATGTCAAATGAATCCAGTTATCCGTACGTGGATCACGGCTGATGCCTGTCACTGATTAAATTGTATTCTTTTCTGTGAGCCCATAACAGAATTTTTGATGATACGTGATACTAACACGGAATTACGCGTTAAGAGTCCTTGGTTATTTCACGCAATTCTGTGAGATCAGGTTGTTGTTTAAATAATTAGGAACTGATTTTAAATACTGAGGAACTGAACCATTCAGGGCTTTATAAGTAGTTAACGAGATTTTAACACCTATATGATGTTTGATAGGGAGCCAGTGCAGTGTTGACAGAACTATAGTGAGGACTTTTGGTCCATCCAGAGCAACCACTTAATAAAGCATTACAACAGTCTAGCCTTGATATCATGAACACATGAATGAACATTTTTGCTTTTGACATTAAGAGTAACATTACACATCAACTAGCACACCTAGGTTTCCACATAATGATGATTATTGTAAAAGAGCATTCATCAAATGTATAACTGTGCTTTGGGTTACTACATGCAGAGGTTTTTGGCCCAATAATTAACACAGTGTTTAGCAATAGGAAATTACTAATCATCCCGTTATTTATTTATTTTTTTAATCAATTATGCATTCTATTTTTAATAATTTTTTCAGGCCACAAAGAAATACAGAGCTGAGTATATACTCATGATATTGAAAACTAACACCATGTTTCCTGATGATATCTCCCAAGGGTAACATGCCCTAGTACTGATCCTTGAGGTACTCCATATTGCACTTGTGATTGATATGATACATCCTCATTCGAATTAATGATGGTCCCATAAATATAATTTTAACCATGCTAATGCACTTCTTGTAATGCCAACATAATTTTCTACTCTCTTCAAAAGAATGTTGTCGAACACACCGCTAAGATCCAGTCCCATGCGGAAATAACCTACATAAACATATACTGTAGGTTTTGATATAGGTTTTTAATATATGTGACATATATAAATTAGCCGTTTTCCTATAATATGTGTTCATATATGCACCTATATGTTTACCTATATATTAGGTATTATTATACGCATATATGCAGCACATATATTATCATATATGCAGCATATATGCAGCATATATATTATCATATATGTGCATATATACTGCATATAGGTTTCATATATGCGCATATATCCTCATATAGGTTCTTTCCATGTAGGGTAGCACTAATAGAGAGATACAACTGCAATCAGATGATGAAAGCAAGTTATTTAATAAAGATAATTAAATAACAAGGAGATGTGGGAGAATACTTCATGTTGAGGCCTCTAGGAACATGGCAGAACAGGGAGCTCAGGAGGCCGAGGATACAACCCCAGCCCCCTACGATCTTATATTCATTAAGCTAAGCTTTATCTGTATTATATCCGTTAAACATCAAATAAATTGTTAACCTTAACTTGGTACAAACGTTTTTTTTATAATTGATATTTCGAAGAATAGACAGTCTCTATAGTATATTTAGGTGTGTTTCAGTTTGAATGTTTCTTTAAACAAGATACTGCTTGTTTTTTACTTTCTGAATTTAAATTATTATTATTTATTTATTTATTTTTCCAAATGTTTCACTCTTGACTGTGTCTGATAATGATGTGCTGAGACTGGATAATTCAAACCACATTCACATAATGAAAAATGGATTTTGACAGCATCCAACATAGATGAGCATCCAACTGCTGAGGATGGAGACACCAGCCAATCACCAACCTGAAGTCATTAAGCAGAGTGACTGCTATATGATTTCTGGACGCCACATCTGTTAAACCGCCAGTGAATGGAGTCAACAGTCATTAACATATAATAGTCATTTTGAATAAAAACCTTCAATGACGTAGCGCTGACAATACATCGCCTTGAAAACTTGCGCTATTTACTTTTTACAAGCTATTCTAAAAATAAATAGCATTATAATTGTAGTGTGAACAGGTTAATGGCCTGAATCCAGAAGCTGTCTATGTAACATCCTGCGTGCTGTGCTTTTATTGTGTGCAAACTTGTTTCTCTTTTAGGATTCTGAACCACTGTCACCTGCAGCAAGAAAGCTTCACTTTACCTGGAAAATATTCTCAGGCTTCTTCTTGCAAAAGATTTATATTGTCTTGCCAATTTAGGCCTAGACATCAAAATTGATTTGTCATAACAAGTATGATTTGCATTAAAAGCGTCTCAGCCTTGGCCAAACATATCTCTGAAAACAAAAACGGTCTTTCAGGACAGCTAACAGGGGTCATGTTTGTTAATGAGAGCCGCAGTTATATTGGGAGTGATTATCTGACAGGCCTCAAAGCTGCAGGTGATAGAGGCGTGAAGCAACCTGCTCATTTCTGCTCAGCTCAATCAACGAAACACACTTAATGAAGCACTTGGAAAGTATGTTTACAGGTTACTTTTCTCTGTATCTGCTGTAAAACAGTGGACATGTAAACCGAAATCCTAATTGCCAGAGCAAACTCATGTCAGAGAAGATTTCTTAGGGTTTTCTCAAGTCGGTTGTTAAATTAGCACACACACACATTACAAAAATGCAATTGGTTTTATACTTGAACTTACTGCCCGGGAAGAAACAATACAGTGTAATAAAAAGCACAGAATTTATGCACAGTGTGACACTATATGGGGTAAGTTGTCACAATGGAGCCTGGCATTAAACAGCCCTATTTAGGGTTATCAAAAACAATTGACAAATGACACATTACGAAATCATTAAAACATTAAATTGTAAACAGCAACATGAACAATTGTATTGGTCAACAAATATTATTAAAAACTGTATGAATTTAATTCAGGACTTAATTTCAGGGGCTGACTCTAAACATTAAGCATTAGGCATTTTAAGACATTCAAGACATTTTATAGTATATAATTATAAATAACATTAATGTAATTGAAACATAAAATATTGTAAGCACAAGCGCAGTCCATTTCAAAATAATAGTGTATTGAGGCAAAAACTCTATTCATAGTGAAAATTGGATCTTAAAATAAAGTGACTGAAAATACATATTCTTTATTTCTTTAAATTACAAAATGCACACGAGAAATATGTTCCCAACAAAATGCTCTTTAGATGCAAATGTTTTAAAGTAACAATATAAGCATTTCAGAAACTATTTGAGAGGGGGTTGGGCACGGATGCCGAGAGAATATATGAAGTAAAACAATACAAAGTACAAGTTTTAAAGAAAGTAAATATTGTTTATTTTAGAACGTAATACAGTACAAAAAAAATTATAAATTGATCCTAAAAATGTATGTCATCAGTGCTTTTAAAATGCATAGGATATTCCACTGTGCTTTTCAAAATTTGCATTTGCATGTACATTCAAGAAAAACAGAAACTGCTAAGTCAGTCATTAGAGAACATCATTCTGTTGAAAGCTGAAGAAGACTGTAAAGTCCTGCATTATAATCTGGTGTACCTCGAGACAAAGGCCTGAACGAGACAATGGTGTGCTAATGTTTCAGACTGATCTTCTATAGGAGGCACCTGTGTTTAATTAATGTCTTTATGGCTCTTTGCAGCAGCTCCATTCAGATGCTGCTGAACTCCTCCCTGTCCTCAGTGGCTTTCTGGCCTCTTCTGTCTTTAATGTAACAGGAGATTGAGTCTTTATAAAGCCTCTCATTTACAAAGACGGGTTATGACACCAGTTACAGCACAGAATGCCAGTGTGCTACTTTCTTTTCCCAAGATACCCTCGACAATGGAAGAGAGCAGAGCCGGTGTTCACTTTCCCCTCCGAGACGCAGCCTGAAAAGACTCCTTCGACACCTTCCCACATTCAGAGCCGGGCCAAAACCACTGACAGATCTGCTTCTGTAAGCCCAGAGAAGCCCTGAGAGAGCACAAGAGAAGACAATGCCATCTCCAGGCACATCCGTCTCCGTCTGTCTCTGTCTTTGGACGCTGTTGTACACTAACTGCAGCATTAAGGGAGTTAGTTAGTGTCTGTGAGTTCAGGTTAATATTCATCAGTGCTGTATCACCAGGCTTTCGTTCTTTTCGGTGAGACACAAAAGCTTTTCTCCGCTTTCCACTATGTCTTTTGTCACATCAAATTGGACTCATTAGCATTCCTATTGTTCAGTTGTGCTGCTCCGACACTGAGCATGACCTTTGACCTTTCTCTGAACCCTTGCTAATAGAGGTCACATTTAGTCACTGAACACAGGTTTCAAACTCTTACACCTCACATGAATCACATTTAGATTTTTTACAAATTGATTATTTAAATTATAAAGAAATTAAGCATTACGAATACTCTAATGACTGCTAGTTGACATGTAGTTGCAAAGCTACTTCCTGTTGGTAAAATGTTTAAAGTGGACTATCGATATAAATTGTTTCTCAACCAATCATTTTCTATAATCCATTGCCTTCGAATGTACGTCACAAGGTGTGCTGCTCTACATCACTGCATCTTTAAAAATGATAAAAAATAAAGTATGGACAAGTAAGTTTACTCTGCAAATACTCACCATCACATATTTCTGAGTGCATTCAAAATTCATCTCAGTGTAGTTGAAAAGAGTTATAGCAGGGATGGAACATGCAGTGTTTTTTCCAGCGTGAACACAGAGTGAGCTCCTAGTGTCTCCAGGCACTGTAACACACAGCCTCTGCCTTCACTCTACCTCTCCACTCCTGTCCAGACCTGCTCTCAATGTATCATTGCAGAAAGCCATGAAATAATTTGAGATGATACTGCCAGTTTAAATGACTAAAGCATGCCATCACACTCATTATGACATCAATCTTTCCTCCAACTCACATGTGCATTCACTTCAAACGAAAGAGAGAGAGAATAACCAGGGAGGCAATCTGTAAACATTCAGTTTATCGGGAAAACTAACAAACACGGTGTGTCTATAAAAATATACTGTTACATAAATATGGCTAATCCTCAAAATCATCAGTGTGGATGATGGGTTTCCTTTGAAATGATCACCTATAAATGTATCGTGTAATGCACAAATGGAATGTGCAGGATTTCTAATGGAATTTCAGAATTTGGAGTCATTCCTTCAGGATCCCATGAGATTAAAAAAGAATTGACTATCTTTCTATATAAAGAGCAGGATTTCAGAGTTGAAGGACACGGATTTTAATGAGTAG
The DNA here is from genome assembly GCA_032359435.1 of Enteromius unitaeniatus. Lineage (NCBI taxonomy): Eukaryota > Metazoa > Chordata > Actinopteri > Cypriniformes > Cyprinidae > Enteromius > Enteromius unitaeniatus. The sequence continues at coordinate 641,919 of JAUMHI010000069.1, forward strand.
TGCTCCTCTATGAAGTCAAATGCAACTATTATTATCTATGAAGACCTTTGTGAGATTGGTTAGGATTAGAGATAAAAAGAGTCCTGCCACAGGATCTCATTCGAGTCCTTACGGATATTCTTATTTGATTCCGAATCAGAGTAGAAATAGTTTTTTTTTAATGGTATTCATTTATTCATTCATTTTTAAGCATAGTAGCTGTAAGTGAAATCAGTGTTGCCAGATGCATTTAGCTTGAATCATTTTGGTGAGACAATTGGTCAAACAAGTCCAAAACCATTTTTTCCTGTGTATTAAAGCACTGTTGACACAGCAAACATGTCTTTAATTCAACAACAGTAATCTGGACTAAGACGTGCTGCTGTTGTCACAACACTGTTGATCTGCACATGTGGTCATTAAGCCAGAGGACATGAAAGACATACACAGCTTCAAAGAGCAAGATTCATCACCATTTGCCAGCACTAATACACCAGCCTGGAGATCAGTAATCATTTGCATCATGAAGATATCTATTCATAAAGATATCTAAAAGATTGGCTTGTATACACTGTAAAAATTGCTTTTCTGCTGCATCCGATTCTTAAAAGACTTTTTTTAGTGACCCTATTGAAAAATAAATATACATGATTGTATTTGAAATACATGCTACATATACTACAAACACATTTATGTATGTGCTTAATACAAATATCCTAACAATATACTATATACTATAATGATACGGCTGCTAGATTGAAATAACTGATTTTGTACTTAATGCACTTTAACTGTGCAGAAGTAGTACTGAAGTCCAGTAAATTCTTGGATTGTGCTTAAGTTGAACTATTGCAAGTATGCTTCAGGCACACTTTAAATATCTTGCATTCAAAGTGATATTTCACCCAAAAAATTTAATTATCCTGTCTTTTTCTCACCTTTGAAACATCTTAGGTGTATGTGACTTTGAGACGAATCCACTCAATCCACTATTCTGATAAAGTCCAAACTCCTCCAAGCCTTTAAATGGGTTTAAATGGGTTACACTTCAGAAGACGGGAAATAAAATGCGCGTATTCACAATAAAACGTCCCGGAAGTGTGTAGTGAATCCATGAACTACATTTCCTGCTTCCGGTTTCCACAGACAGCAGACATGAGAAAAAAGTAAAAAAATATGGATTGTTTGAAATATGGATATTTATAATACAAAAACACATGGCTTTGCTACAGGAAGACTTTATTCACCCCCGGAGCCGTGTGAGGGACGTTCTATTACTGATATGCGCACATTATTTCATGTCTTTTGAAGTGTTACGGCTATCACCCATTTAAATCCATTAAAAGGCTTGGAAGGGTCTGGACAATTTTTTATTATAACTCCGATTGGATTCGTCTGAAAGAAGAACGTTACATGTTTCAAAAATGAGTAAGATACAGCATAACTGTAATTTTTGGCTGTCCCATGTTTGTGCATTTATTTTGATATGCAGAGTCCTGAATGGAATGGACCAGCATGGAATTCAGGAATTACAAGCTATTTTCCAGTAACACTGACTTTCTTTTTTCAAAACATGTATATATATTTACAGTAAGTTGATTAAAGGAATAGTTCACCCCTAAATGAAAATAAAAATTTGCTCAACTTTAAGTTTGTCTAATGTCATATGTCCTCCTTTTCCCACAAAAAAATCTAAATAAAATCTTTATAGAATTTTTTAATTAACTATACTTATATCTCTTATATTTCACGTTATAAACAGATGTGAAATGATTCTGTTTTTTCCCCAATTTTACAGGAGCACTGATACTGCAAGTGTGTGTGTGGATTTCTTGCTTGGTTAAAAACTGCAGAGAACCACATCTTGGTTCTACTTTCTACTACTTTCTCCAAAGAGGTCCAAGCACCATTGACACAGACTTTGTTCAGTGAGCATTAACATACATACATGAGATGCTGTTGTTTAAGCAGATCAATGTAAGCACCATGTAAGCACAGAACAATGCAGCCCAATGACATTAAGAATATATATGGACCAAATATGTATTTTCAGCTTTTTTTGCTTTGGCGTTATGTGTAAGTTTTTTACATCTATTGAAAACACTGAATGTGAAGACATTTTGGTTTTGTAGAGATTTAGAATGATTCAATTAAAATAAATAAATGTAAGGTGTGTTGTTTTTTTTACCTGAACACTGACCACACAATAAACAATGAACTCAGTCCAATTTAACACTCCTGGACTGTATATATGACTCCCTCCATTTTGGAGTGAAAATTACACTTTTAAAAGTGTGAAATATGTTCACATCAGCCGGGGGTTACAACTAAACTCATATGGTGTTAAAATCTACTGATTCCAAATTGAGTTCATTGTACACTGGCGTTTTTGCTGAGCATATGATCATGCAATCCTCATCAATAGTGACATTAAAACACATGTTAGGTTTAATTTTAAGGAATGTGCGTTGTGCACAAGCACTCCAAATACAATTATTCTAATGTTTATATTAGGAAGTTTCGATCTGTTAGTAAATATATTAATAGATTTGAACTATACTTAGAATGAAATATATAAATAAATGCATTTTAAATATATAGTTTTTTACAAGGGAACCATGTAGCAGGTAGATTCAGTCATATTAGATCATCATTTTGCCTAAAACAAAAAAATCTAACCTTTTTTCCACAGTGTACTCAGTCAAATATAAAGAAATCTGAAAACTTTGCCTGCTTTATGCAATACGGAGCATGGCTTTCTCAAAGGTAGAATGGTTTGTGTCTGGAATTCACAGCCAAACAGAAGATGGGATAATTCCTGAAAATCTCTCAGCTTTGAGTTTGTGTTTAGCACATTTAGATACTTCAGACATGTGAGGTTTTCAGTAATCGTTTGTCAGACAGCATTAAAGGTTGAGGGGCTGATGAGGGACCACCATACCCCACACCCAACCACACAGCGAAAGATGAACACTATCATATGGGACTCTACGATTATACCAATCCCAGAACAAGAATTCACGCATGAGCTTCAAAGGCAATTGTTACTGAAGTTCACTCACAAATCCATCTCCCCATATCTCAAACAGTGTTGCGAAATACACACCTAAAGAGGAAGCTTTCTTTTTTTTCTCTCAACAATATCAGCTTTGCTTGCCCGAGAGCTGCAACTTTACAGGTCTAATCTAAGCGTCTAGTAATGTTCCCCGTGGGGTTTCTGAAGCTTTGAACCTTTTGGAAAGGTTACAGGCAAATAGAAGCTGTCAAAAACAACATTTCGTATCCTATAACAAAGCACATTCTGTATCACAGAAGTGTTGCTGGTGAACTATACTACAGAAGAATTATTTCCAAACGCACACGTATCCTACAAATGTATGAAGGAGAGCAGAGCTAGACTGGCTTGGGAGGCGCTCCTCTAAGGTGCATGTGCATGTCTCAACCAGATGAAAAACAAACGTATGACTGATGGAATTATGTGTCGGGTGATTTATAGACAGGCAGCGGGTGCAAAACACACTTCTCTTCCCCCTCTTCACTACATGCAATTACTGCTGTTATTATAATCTTTGCACTACTGATTGTTTGTGGTTTTTACCCTCGATTTGAGTGAAAAATGGTCCGATCAACATTTACTGTTTATTATAATCAGCAAGGTCTGTGCAAAGCGAGATCAAGCACTCATATCTGTTGATATTCAGCAAGTTGTGTTGATTTTCACATACACTATATATATATGTTGTTATTTAAGAATCTGCTATGCTCTACATATTAACGGATACCGACAACCGACTTCCTGTAAACCCAAGTGCTGTTCTGTTAGAAAATGTAGTATATATTATAAAAATGTTTTAAGTCTAAAAAAAGGCCTAATGTTATGAGCACAGCCGACATCACACAAGCTTTGGCAGAGCTGCAAAGTGATGTTCAAGTACAAACACAGCTGAGAATTGAATGGCAAACTAAACATAGCAGTAAACAGTTTTACTACTCTTTGGTAATTGACACAATAACAAACAGAAGCTTGAGTTTCAATGACAGGATCAGAAAGGAGAAAACCCTCGCGTTTGTCTATCTAATATTGCTTTTCTTTCCGTGTGTTCATGTTTTCGAGAAAGTTATCTGAATGCGATCACGTGCAAGACGATCTGTTGGACATTTCAGAGCAGGCAATGCAGTTGTTTAGCAACTCGTGGCAAAGGTCTGAATGAAAGAAATGTCAAAGCCATCAATCACCTGACAGCTCCAGCTCCGCCTACTTGAGCAAGTCATCACCACAACACTCACTGTGCTCATCAATTACACACCGAGCTGGAATCACCGTCTAACACGGAGCATCTGTGGGCATTACAAAGCAATCCGTTCTGCTCCCTAGATATGTTCCAGGTCCCATTTTGGCCTTTTTTTTGTGCCTAGCAACAGTTTAAATCATGAAGTAAGAGTGTTTCTTTCCACTGGTGAATTCTACTATAACAACATAACCATGTTTGCATGAGATCTAAAATTGATTTTAATAATTAACATCCACATTTCAACTTTGTCACCCACAAATTATTGCATAATGCAAACGGAATTCAGAAATGACAAAGTATAAATAAAACATTTATATAAAAATATTCTTTTACAAAATATACTCTCTTACCAATATTTTACAATTTCAGTGTAAATTCTACATCTGGATTCATCACTATTCCAGTTACAAAAAGCTTGTGGTCAGTAGTTCGGTAATATTACAGCAAATGTGATTATTCCAGACTAGCAGCATACAGAAAATTTCTCATAGAATAAAACATATTGCTTCTTGCCTTGTAAACTAAAAAGCTATTGTTTCAGAAGATAAAAATCCCAGTGTATTCATGAGCAGAGATGCAGATGCACTATTTCTTTCCGGTGTACCATTAATTACATTTAGCAACATTGTTCTGAATAAATAAATAAAATCAGTTGTTTGGAGGAATTTAACAGCAGAGCGATCAGCAACCTTGGTTCCAATAGTACTTTTCCTATGTTTTCTCTAGGAATTTGCTTAAAAAAATACAAATCCTAAATAAGGCCATTAAAGCCATGAATTGAACCAACCAGTTTCAGGATGAATCACAAAGCTTCCCACGAGAAAAAAGTGCACTTTTATAATGTGCTCTGTTTTGACACACTAATTTTGTACTTAACATGGAAAAAATTATGTTTTAGTACTTCTTAAGATCATCTATTTAAGGACAATATCTTTTATACACTAGTGGGTTCAAGGTTATTAAAGGTTTTATCAATTTGTTTTTTGTTTTTTTTTGCAGAGAAAGTATGTTAAAAGTACATTTAAGCTTATATTCATGGTGTCCCAATATAACACCTTGAGTACAGTTAGATATTCTTAAAATGATCTTAAGAAGTACTTAAGAATAATTGGTAATTAATAGGTGTCCTTGCTACTACATGTTTCATGTATTTACTATTATAATGACAATTAACTATGCATAATTACACCATAAGATAAACCATCATATGGGAGTCGTTGAATAAATAAGGTAAAAATAAATGCATATTTTTGACTATGCATGCATGTCAACCTGTCAACTCCCAAAACTACATGAACCTTTCATAACCCATAATAGGGGCAAAAAACCTTAAGATATTAACAATATTAAGCCGTTTTGGAAAACAAAGCACTTTAAGTACACTTTTTTCACCTGGTTGAAGCAAAAACCTATGAAAAAATCAGCTCCCTTTACTTCTGGAAAACTGTAGTTTTTCTTTATTTGTCAATATCTCTGTAGATTTCGCTGCAAGACCGTGTCCGTGTCTCAGTAGCTCATCGGTAAAATCAAGGTGCAGGTAGTTGTTCTGGGTTTCACAGAGAGCCTTGGTTTAATCCAGACAGATTCAGGATTTATCAAGGAAAGCTGTGTGTGGCATCAAAAGTACAGTGATTTAGACTTTTAGTTTCTCTTTCTCCAGAGTAAAGCTCTGACGATCTCGAAGATCTTCCAGTCTGAAGTAAGGCCTTGTGCAAAAGAACAGATGCCACCTGATAGAGTCCTCTTTCATCAGAATGAGGTCCATAAGCGTGGCTCATTTGCACGTGTACACCTCTGTCCTCTCACTACAGGTGTTGCACCGGACGTAGCAGCACCAGAAGAACTTACAGTTGCACTGCCAGACGCGTGAGTACTGGTGTGTGTTGTATCCCCGGCCGCAGCACATCAAGTCGCAGCCGTTGGGATGGTGCAGCAGCGTCTTGTTGCACACCCGGCCCTGAGTGCCCACGCTGCCCGTCACCAGGTCCGCCTCGCAGTAGTTGGGTGACTTCTCGATGTACACCAGGTCTGTATCCATGGGCTTGCGGTATGAGTAGGGCTTCTTGATCTTAAGGAAAGTGGGCCTCTTGTGGCGCGTGGCTTTGACCGGCTCCACGTGGATAGCGTGGCTGTATTTGTCTTTGAGGATGAAGCCGAGCTCACGAAACTTGGGGAGGGTCATCCAGCAGGTCCTGGTGGTGCAGGATCCAGACACACCGTGACATTTACACTCCAGACGCATGTTCCTCTCCAGGACCTGAGAGAAGAGCACAGCAGCAAGAACGGGAAAGATCAGTGCTTTCATCCGCCATCTCATTACTGACAACAAACACATCACATATGTGAGCCTGGACCACAAAAACTCTTAATAGTCAATTTTAGGAAATCTGGGGAAAAAACTAATATATGAAATTCTTGACCATCCAGCAAAACAAGCCGCATAAATCAAAAATCATGGTCGCGATGTATTATTTGCCTGCTAACCAATTATTTCTCTTATTAACAAATCTTTGTACTTCACTTATGTCACCATACTCACAGTGAAATGTTTCAGAACTTTACCAAATGTTCACAATTACATCTATTCATTTTAATATCCTGCTACTAGCCTTTTATTTAGACTAAAACACCTTTTCATTCGGGTGAGGAAGCTGGCATTTGGAGAGCTGTTTGCACAATGCTCTCATGCTGTTGACTGTATGCCCCTGCAATAGATGTCTAGATGCATTTTGCAGTTTTAAGGTTAACGATTAATCGATTTATTCATTTCTTAATTTAAATGACGATCGATTGTGGAAATGGCCAAAAATGGACATCCCTAGTAACCATTCACAAGTAATTAATTATAGAAAGCCTAGTGCTTAATTAAAGCCTTCATGCATATAAATATACATTATATATACACATACACAAAGATTTTCCCATTTTATTGATTAAAAGAATATAGACTAATATCCTTTTATACACATAGTACATGACAAGTTACTTACTTTAATATTTAATATTATTTGTTTCCAGGGGCAGAAAGTAGTAAAGTTTTTTTTTTCTTTACTCAAGTAAATTTAAAAAGTATCTATAGTTTATCTGGTCCCACTTTAGCGTCCCTAATACCTGTGTACTTCCATAGTAACTAGATGTGTATGTAGTATGTAACCACAGTGTAAGTACACATTGCTA